>JBAPLH010000168.1:0-74943 GCA_037897445.1 Ceriops zippeliana
AAAGAGTACCCCCTATCATTTCTGGTTATCAATGCTCCTTTTTTGGTTCCAACCAGACTTTTAGGATAAAGGGATCATAGAATTAACATTTGTGGCTAAACAATTTAGCATATTTAATTACAAACACACAAGTCTAAAACAGTATAAAAAATCTAAATCTGTTTACTTCCTTTGGCCACAGCAGTCATTCATGTTTGTTTGCATTTGGCATTAATTTTAAGGGGTTTCATTCTTATATAATGTGACTTTCTTACCAGCTTATGCTAATCACTCTACTTTTGTTGTTAGAAGGACTATTTTTCATGCAATGACCATTAAATTATCTTTTGTGTCTTTCTTAATGACAATATTCATTGTGAAAACAATGACAATGAACCATCTATAACATGAATTCATTGAAATCTAATAAACAATGGAGTCCTTGATCTTGAATTGCATTTCTTATTGATATTAGTTGGTTGACTTCGAAAAAAAAAAGTACCTCATATCATTTCTGGTAATGAAGGCTCCTTTTTGGTTGAAAATAGACGTTTTGATAGAGGGATCATAAAATTAACATTTGTGACTAAACAATTTAGCTTAGTAATTAAAACAAACAAGACTAAAACAGTATTAAAACTCTAAATCTAATTTACTTCTATCGACCAAAGCAGTCATTCATGTTGGTTTGCATTTGGCATTAATATTAAGTGGTTTGATTCATAAGTAATGTGACTTTCTAATCGCATTAGGCTAATTAGCCTACTTTTTTTGTTAGAAGGATTATTTTCCGTCCAATTACCATAAAATTATCTTTTCTGTCTTTCTTAATGACTATATTCATTGTGAAAACAATGCCAATGAACCATATATAACATGAATTCATTGAAATCTAATAAACAATGGAGTCCTTGATCTTGAATTGCATTTCTTATTGATATTAATTGGTTGAATTCGAAAATAAAGAGTACCTCCTATCATTTCTATTTATCAAGGCTCCTCTTTTGGTTCCAAACAGACTTTTTTTCATACAGGGATCATAGAATTAACATTTGTGACTAAACAATTTAGCATATTAATTAAAACAAACAAGTCTAAACAGTATTAAAAATCTCAATCTGTTTACTTCCTTCGGCCACAACAGTCATTCATGTTTGTTTGCATTTCGCATTAATTTTAAGGGGTTTCATTCCTAAAGAATGTGACTTTCTTCCCAGCTTATGCTAATCACTCTACTTTTGTTGTTAGAAAGACTATTTTTTCATGCAATGACCATTATTAAAAATTATCTTTTGTGTCTTTCTTAATGACTATATTCATTGTGAAAACAATGCCAATGAGACATCTATAACATGAATTCATAGAAATCTAATAAACAATGGAATCCTAGATCTGGAATTGCATTTCTTATTGATATTAATTGGTTGAATTCGAAAATAAAAAGTACCTCCTATCATTTCTAGTAATGAAGGCTCCTTTTTGGTTGAAAACAGACGTTTTGATAGAGGGATCATAAAATTAACATTTGTGACTAAACAATTTAGCATATTAATTAAAACAAACAAGACTAAACATTATTAAAACTGTAAATCTATTTACTTCTATCGGCCAAAGCAGTCATTCATGTTGGTTTGCATTTGGCATTAATATTAAGTGGTTTTAATTCACCAGTGATGTGACTTTCTAATAATCACCTTAGGGTAATCAGCCTACTTTTGTTTTTAGAAGGATTATGTTTCACGCAATTACCATAAAATTATCTTTTCTGTCTTTCTTAATGACTATATTCATTGTGAAAACAATGCAAATGAACCATGTATAACATGACGTCATTCAAATCTAATAAACAATGGAGTCCTTGATCTTGAATTTCATTTCTTATTGATATTAATTGGTTTGATTCCAAAATAAAGAGTACCTCCTATCATTTCTGGTTATCGAGGCTCTTCTTTTGGTTCCAACTACAATTTTTGATAGGGGCATCAAAGAATTAACATTTGTGGCTAAACAATTTAGCATATTAATTAAAAGAAACAAGTCTAAATAGTATTAAAAATCTAAATCTGTTTACTTCCTTCGGCCACAGCAGTCATTCATGTTTGTTTGCATTTGGCATTAATTTTAAGGGGTTTCATTCCTAAATAATGTGACTCTCTTACCAGCTTATGCTAATCACTCTACTTTTGTTGTTAGAAGGACTATTTTTCATGCAATGACCATGAAATTATCTTTTGTGTCTTTCTTAATGACTATATTCATTGTGAAAACAATGCCAATGAACCATCTATAACATGAATTCATTGAAATCTAATAAACAATGGAGTCCTTGATCTTGAATTGCATTTCTTATTGATATTAATTGGTTGAATTCGAAAATAAAGAGTACCTCCTATCATTTCTATTTATCAAGGCTCCTCTTTTGGTTCCAAACAGACTTTTTGATACAGGGATGATCTGATTAACATTTGTGACTAAACAATTTATCATATTAATTGAAACAAACAACTGTAAACAATATTAAAACTCTAGATCGATTTACTTTTATCGGCCAAAGCAGTCATTCATGTTGGTTTGCATTTGGCATTAATATTAAGTGGTTTAATTCCTAAGTAATGTGACTTTCTAATCGCCTTAGGCTAATCAGCGTACTTTTGTTGTTAAAAGGATTATTTTTCATGCAATGACCATAAAATTACCTTTTGTGTCTTTCTTAATGACTATATTCATTGTGAAAACAATGCAAATGAACTATCTATAACATGAATTCATTCAAATCTAATAAACAATTGAGTCCTTGATCTTGAATTGCATTTCTTATTGATATTAATTGGTTGAATTCTAAAATAAGGAGTACCTCCTTTCATTTCTAGTTAACAAGGCTCCTCTTTTGGTTCCAAACAGACTTTTTGATAGAGGGAGCATAGAATTAACATTTTTGACTAAACAATTTAGCATATTAAATAAAACAAACAAGTCTAAACAGTATTAAAAATCTAAATCTGTATACTTCCTTCCTTCAGCCACAGCAGTCATTCATGTTTGTTTGCTTTTGGCATTAATTTTAAGGGGTTTCATTCCTAAATAATGTGACTTTCTTACCAGCTTATGCTAATCACTCTACTTTTGTTGTTAGAAGGACTATATTTTTCTTTCAATGACCATAAAAAATTATCTTTTTCTCTCTTTCTTAATGACTATATTCACTATGAAAATAATGAATATGAACCATGTATAACATTAATTCATTGAAATCTAATAAAACAATGGAGTCCTTGATCTTGAATTGCATTTCTTATTCATATTAATTAGATGAATTCCAAAATAAAAAGTACCTCCTAGCATTTCTTGTTATCAAGTCTCCTCTTTGGGTTACAAATAGACTTTTTGATAGAGGGATCATAGAATTAACATTTATGGGTTAACAATTTAGCATATTAATAAAAACGAACAAGTGTAAACAGTATTAAAATTCTAAATCAATTTTACTTCCATTAGCCAAAGCAGTCATTCATTCACGTTTGTTTGCATTTGGCATTAATATTAAGTGGTTTAATTCCCCAGTGATGTGACTTTCTAATCACCGTAGGGTAATCAGCCTACTTTTGTTGTTAGAAGGATTATGTTTCACGCAATTACCATAAAAATTATCTTTTCTGTCTTTCTTAATGAATATATCCATTATGAAAACAATGCAAATGAAACCATGTATAACATGACTTCATTCAAATCTAATAAATAACGGAGTCCTTGATCTTGAATTGCATTTCTTATTGATATTAATTGGTTGAATTCGAAAATAAAGAGTACCTCCTATCATTTCTGGTTATCAATGCTCCGTTTTTGGTTCCAACCAGACATTTGGATAGAGGGATCATAGAATTAACATTTTGTGGCTAAACAATTTAGCATATTAATTACAACAAACAAGTCTAAACAGTATTAAAAATCTAAATCTGTTTACTTCCTTTGGCCACAGTAGTAATTCATGTTTGTTTGCATTTGGCATTAATATTAAGTGGTTTAATTCACCAGTGATGTGACTTTCTAATCACCTTAGGGTAATCAGCCTACTTTTGTTGTTAGAAGGATTATGTTTCACGCAATTACCATAAAATTATCTTTTCTGTCTTTCTTAATGAATATATTCATTATGAAAACAATGCAAATGAACCGTGTATAACATGACTTCATTGAAATCTAATAAACAATGGAGTCCTTCATCTTGAATTGCATTTATTATTAATATTAATTGCTTGAATTCCAAAATAAAGAGTACCTCCTATCATTTCTGGTTATCAAGGCTCCTCTTATGGTTACAACCTAACTTTTTGATACAGGGATCATAGAATTAACTTTTGTTGCTAAACAATTTAGCATATTAACTAAAAAAAACCAAGTCTAAACAGTATTAAAAATCTAAATCTGATTACCTCCATTAGCCACAGCATTCATTCATATTTGTTTGCTTTTGGCATTAATTTTAAGGGGTTTCATTCCTAAATAATGTGCCTTTCTTACCAGCTTATGCAAATCACTCTACTCTTTTTGTTAGAAGGACTATTTTTCATGCAACGACCATCAAATTAACTTTTGTTTCTTTCTTAATGACTATATTCATTGTGAAAACAATGCCAATGAACCATCTATAACATGAATTCATTCCAATCTAATAAACAATGGAGTTCTTGATCTTGAATTGCATTTCTTATTGATATTAATCGGTTGAATTCGAAAATAAAGAGTACCTCCTATCATTTCTAGTTATCAAGGCTCCTTTTTGGTTGCAAATAGACTTTTTGATAGAGGTATCATAGAATTAACATTTGTGACTAAACAATTTAGCATATTAATTAAAACAAACAAGTATAAACAGTATTAAAACACTAAATCTATTTACTTGTATAGGCCAAAAGAGTCATTCATGTTGGTTTGCATTTGGCATTAATATTAAGTGGTTTAATTCATAAGTAATGTGATTTTCTAATCGCCTTAGGCTAATTAGCCTACTTTTGTTGTTAGAAGGATTATTTTTCATCCAATTACCATAAAATTATCTTTTCTGTCTTTCTTAATGACTATATTCATTGTGAAAACAATCCAAATGAACCATGTATAACATAACTTCATTAAAATCTAATAAATAACGGAGTCCTTGATCTTGAATTGCATTTCTTATTGATATTAATTGGTTAAATTTAAAAATAAAGAGTACCTCCTATCATTTCTGGTTATCAATGCTCCTTTTTTGGTTCCAACCAGACTTTTGGATAAAGGGATCATAGAATTAACATTTGTGGCTAAACAATTTAGCATATTAATTACAACACACAACTCTAAATAGTATTAAAAATCTAAATTTGTTTACTTCCATTGGCCACAGTAGTCATTCATGTTTGTTTGCATTTGGCATTAATTTTAAGGGGTTTCATTCCTAAATAATGTGACTTTCTTACCAACTTATGCTAATCACTCTACTTTTGTTGTTAGAAGGACTATTTTTCATGCAATGACCATAAAATTATCTTTTGTGTCTTTCTTAATGACTATATTCATTGTGAAAACAATGCCAATGAACCATCTATAAGAAGAATTCATTGAAATCTAATCAACAATGGAGTCCTTGATCTTGAATTGCATTTCTTATTGATATTAATTCGTTGAATTCGAAAATAAACAGTACCTCCTATCGTTTCTATTTATCAAGTCTCCTCTTTTTGTTCCAAACAGACTTTTTGATACAGGGATGATCTGATTAACATTTGTGACTAAACAATTTAGCATATTAATTCAAACAAACAAGTGTAAACAATATTAAAACTCTAGATCGATTTACTTTTATCGGCCAAAGCAGTCATTCATGTTGGTTTGCAGTTGGCATTAATATTAAGTGGTTTAATTCCTAAGTAATGTGACTTTCTAATCGCCTTAGGCTAATCAGCCTACTTTTGTTGTTAGAAGGATTATTTTTCACGCAATTACCATAAAATTATCTTTTCTGTCTTTCTTAATGACTATATTCATTGTGAAAATAATGCAAATGAACTATCTATAACATGAATTCATTCAAATATAATAAACAATTGAGTCCTTGATCTTGAATTGCATTTCTTATTCATATTAATTGGTTGAATTCTAAAATAAGGAGTACCTCCTATCATTTCTAGTTAACAAGGCTCCTCTTTTGGTTCCAAACAGACTTTTTGATAGAGAGAGCATAGAATTAACATTTGTGACAAAACAATTTAGCATATTAAATAAAACAAACAAGTCTAAACAGTATTAAAAATCTAAATCTGTTTACTTCCTTCAGCCACAGCAGTCATTCATGTTTGTTTGCTTGTGGCATTAATTTTAAGGGGTTTCATTCCTAAATAATGTGACTTTCTTACCAGCTTATGCTAATCACTCTACTTTTGTTGTTAGAAGGACTATTTTTCATTCAATGACCATAAAATTATCTTTTCTCTCTTTCTTAATGACTATATTCACTATGAAAACAATGAATATGAACCATGTATAACATGAATTCATTCAAATCTAATAAACAATGGAGTCCTTGATCTTGAATTGCATTTCTTATTCATATTAATTAGATGAATTCCAAAATAAAGAGTACCTCCTAGCATGTCTTGTTATCAAGTCTCCTCTTTTGGTTGCAAACAGACTTTTTGATAGAGGGATCATAGAATTAACATTTATGGGTTAACAATTTAGCATATTAATTAAAACGAACAAGTGTAAACAGTATTAAAATTCTAAATCAATTTACTTGCATTAGCAAAAGCAGTCATTCACGTTTGTTTGCATTTGGCATTAATTTTAAGGGGTTTCATTCCTAAATAATGTCACTTCCTTACCAACTTATGCTAATCACTCTACTTTGGTTGTTAGAAGGATTATTTTTCATCCAATTACCATAAAATTATCTTTTCTGTCTTTCTTAATGACTATATTCATTGTGAAAACAATGCAAATGAACCGTGTATAACATGACTTCATTCAAATCTAATAAACAATGGAGTCCTTCATCTTGAATTGCATTTATTATTGATATTAATTGGTTGAATTCCACAATGAAGAGTACCTCCTATCATTTCTAGTTATCAAGGCTCCTTTTTGGTTGCAAACAGACTTTTTGATAAAGGGATCATAGAATTAACATTTGTGACTAAACAATTTAGCATATTAATTAAAACAAACAATTCTAAACAGTATTAAAACTCTAAATCTATTTACTTGTATCGCCAACAGAGTCATTCATGTTGCCTTGCATTTGGCATTAATATTAAGTGGTTTAATTCATAAGTAATGTGACTTTCTAATCGCCTTAGGCTAATCAGCCTACTTTTGTCGTTAGAAGGATTATTTATCATCCAATTACCATAAAATTATCTTTTCTGTCTTTCTTAATGACTATATTCATTGTGAAAACAATGCAAATGAACCATGTATAACATGACTTCATTCAAATCTAATAAATAACGGAGTCCTTGATCTTGAATTGCATTTCTTATTGATATTAATTGGTTGAATTCGAAAATAAAGAGTACCTCCTATCATTTCTAGTTATCAATGCTCCTTTTTTGGTTCCAACCAGACATTTGGATAGAGGGATCATAGAATTAACATTTGTGGCTAAACAATTTAGCATATTAATTACAACAAACAAGTCTAAACAGTATTAATAATGTAAATCTGTTTACTTCCTTTGACCACAGCTGTCATTCATGATTGTTTGCATTTGGCATTAATATTAAGTGGTTTAATTCACCAGTGATGTGACTTTCTAATCACCTTAGGGTAATCAGCCAACTTTTGTTGTTAGAAGGATTATGTTTCACACAATTACCATAAAATTATCTTTTCTGTCTTTCTTAATGAATATATTCATTGTGAAAACAATGCAAATGAACCATGTATAACTTGACTTTATTGAAATCTAATAAACAATGGAGTCCTTCATCTTGAATTGTATTTATTATTGATATTAATTAGTTGAATTCCAAAATAAAGAGTACCTCCTATCATTTCTGGTTATCAAGGCTCCTCTTATGGTTACAACCAAACTTTTTGATACAGGGATCATTGAATTAACTTTTGTGGCTAAACGATTTAGCATATTAACTAAAAAAAACCAAGTCTAAACAGTATTAAAAATCTAAATCTGATTACTTCCATTGACCACAGAAGTCATTCATGTTTGTTTGCTTTTGGCATTAATTTTAAGGGGTTTCATTCCTAAATAATGTGCCTTTCTTACCAGCTTATGCAAATCACTCTACTTTTTTTGTTATAAGGACTATTTTTCATGGAACGACCATCAAATTATCTTTTGTGTCTTTCTTAATGACTATATTCATTGTGAAAACAATGCCAATGAACCATCTATAACATGAATTCATTGAAATCTAATAAACAATGGAGTCCTTGATCTTGAATTTCATTTCTTATTGATATTAATTGGTTGAATTCGAAAATAAACAGTACCTCCTATCATTTCTAGTAATGAAGGCTCCTTTTTGCTTGCAAACAGACAATTTGATAGAGGGATCATAGAATTAACATTTGTGACTAAACAATTTAGCATATTAATTAAAACAAACAAGACTAAAAAGTATTAAAACTCTAAATCTATTTACTTCTATCGGCCAAAGCAGTCGTTCATGTTGGTTTGCATTTGGCATTAATATTAAGTGGTTTAATTCCAAAGTAATGTGACTTTCTAATCGCATTAGGCTAATGAGCCTACTTTTGTTGTTAGAAGGATTATTTTTCATCCAATTTCCATAAAATTATCTTTTCGATCTTTCTTAATGACTATATTTATTGTGAAAACAATGTAAATAAACCATATATAACATGACTTCATTCAAATCTAATAAACAATGGAGTCCTTGATCGTGAATTGCATTTCTTATTTATATTAATTGGTTGAATTCCAAAATAAAGAGTACCTCCTATCATTTCTGGTTATCAAGGCTCCTCTTTTGGTTCCAACCAGATTTTTGATAGAGGGATCGTAGAATTAACATTTGTGGCTAAACAATTTAGTATATTAATTAAAGAAATCAAGTCTAAACTGTATTAAAACTCTTAATCTATTTACTTCGATCGGCCAAAGCAGTCATTCATGTTGGTTTGCATTTGGCATTAATATTAAGTGGTTTAATTCCAATGTAATGTGACTTTCTAATCGCCTTAGGCTAATCAGCCTACTTTTTTTATTAGAAGGATTATTTTTCATGCAATTACCATAAAATTATGTTCTCTGTCTTTCTTAATGACTATATTCATTGTGAAAACAATGCAAATGAACCATGTATTATATGAGTTCATTCAAATCTAATAAACAATAGAGTCCTTGATCTTGAATTTCATTTCTTATTGATGTTTTCAAAATAAAGAGTACCTCCTATCATTTCTGGTTATCGAGACTCCTCTTTTGGTTCCAACTAGACTTTTTTATAGGGGGATTAAAGAATAAACATTTGTGGCTAAACAATTTAGCATATTAATTAAAACAAACTAGTCTAAATAGTATTAAAAATCTAAATCTGTTTACTTCTTTCGGCCACAGCAGTGATTCATGTTTGTTTGGATTTGGCCTTAATTTTAAGGGGTTTCATTCCTAAATAATTTGACTTTCTTACCAGCTTATGCTAATCACTCTTCTTTTGTAGTTAGAAGGACTATTTTTCATGCAATGACCATAAAATTATCTTTTGTATCTTTCTTAATGACTATACTCATTGTGAAAACAATGCCAATGAACCATCTATAACATGAATTCATTGAAATCTAATAAACAATGGAGTCCTTGATCTTGAATTTCATTTCTTATTGATATTAATTGGTTGAATTCGAAAATAAACAGTACCTCCTATCATTTCTAGTAATGAAGGCTCCTTTTTGCTTGCAAACAGACAATTTGATAGAGGGATCATAGAATTAACATTTGTGACTAAACAATTTAGCATATTAATTAAAACAAACAAGACTAAAAAGTATTAAAACTCTAAATCTATTTACTTCTATCGGCCAAAGCAGTCGTTCATGTTGGTTTGCATTTGGCATTAATATTAAGTGGTTTAATTCCTAAGTAATGTGACTTTCTAATCGCATTAGGCTAATGAGCCTACTTTTGTTGTTAGAAGGATTATTTTTCATCCAATTTCCATAAAATTATCTTTTCGATCTTTCTTAATGACTATATTTATTGTGAAAACAATGCAAATAAACCATATATAACATGACTTCATTCAAATCTAATAAACAATGGAGTCCTTGATCGTGAATTGCATTTCTTATTTATATTAATTGGTTGAATTCCAAAATAAAGAGTACCTCCTATCATTTCTGGTTATCAAGGCTCCTCTTTTGGTTCCAACCAGATTTTTGATAGAGGGATCGTAGAATTAACATTTGTGGCTAAACAATTTAGTATATTAATTAAAGAAATCAAGTCTAAACTGTATTAAAACTCTTAATCTATTTACTTCGATCGGCCAAAGCAGTCATTCATGTTGGTTTGCATTTGGCATTAATATTAAGTGGTTTAATTCCAATGTAATGTGACTTTCTAATCGCCTTAGGCTAATCAGCCTACTTTTTTTTATTAGAAGGATTTATTTTTCATGCAATTACCATAAAATTATGTTCTCTGTCTTTCTTAATGACTATATTCATTGTGAAAACAATGCAAATGAACCATGTATTATATGAGTTCATTCAAATCTAATAAACAATAGAGTCCTTGATCTTGAATTTCATTTCTTATTGATGTTTTCAAAATAAAGAGTACCTCCTATCATTTCTGGTTATCGAGACTCCTCTTTTGGTTCCAACTAGACTTTTTTATAGGGGGATTAAAGAATAAACATTTGTGGCTAAACAATTTAGCATATTAATTAATTAAAAAACTAGTCTAAATAGTATTAAAAATCTAAATCTGTTTACTTCTTTCGGCCACAGCAGTGATTCATGTTTGTTTGCATTTGGCATTAATTTTAAGGGGTTTCATTCCTAAATAATTTGACTTTCTTACCAGCTTATGCTAATCACTCTTCTTTTGTAGTTAGAAGGACTATTTTTCATGCAATGACCATAAAATTATCTTTTGTGTCTTTCTTAATGACTATACTCATTGTGAAAACAATGCCAATGAACCATCTATAACATGAATTCATTGAAATCTAATAAACAATGGAGTCCTTGATCTTGAATTGCATTTCTTATTGATATTAATTGGTTGAATTCGAAAATAAAGAGTACCTCCTATCATTTCTAGTTATCAATGCTCCTTTTTTGGTTCCAACCAGACATTTGGATAGAGGGATCATAGAATTAACATTTGTGGCTAAACAATTTAGCATATTAATTACAACAAACAAGTCTAAACAGTATTAATAATGTAAATCTGTTTACTTCCTTTGACCACAGCTGTCATTCATGATTGTTTGCATTTGGCATTAATATTAAGTGGTTTAATTCACCAGTGATGTGACTTTCTAATCACCTTAGGGTAATCAGCCAACTTTTGTTGTTAGAAGGATTATGTTTCACACAATTACCATAAAATTATCTTTTCTGTCTTTCTTAATGAATATATTCATTGTGAAAACATTGCAAATGAACCATGTATAACTTGACTTCATTGAAATCTAATAAACAATGGAGTCCTTCATCTTGAATTGTATTTATTATTGATTCCTTCATCTTGAATTGTATTTATTATTGATATTAATTGGTTGAATTCCAAAATAAAGAGTACCTCCTATCATTTCTGGTTATCAAGGCTCCTCTTATGGTTACAACCAAACTTTTTGATACAGGGATCATTGAATTAACTTTTGTGGCTAAACGATTTAGCATATTAACTAAAAAAAACCAAGTCTAAACAGTATTAAAAATCTAAATCTGATTACTTCCATTGGCCACAGCAGTCATTCATGTTTGTTTGCTTTTGGCATTAATTTTAAGGGGTTTCATTCCTAAATAATGTGCCTTTCTTACCAGCTTATGCAAATCACTCTACTTTTTTTGTTATAAGGACTATTTTTCATGCAATGACCATCAAATTATCTTTTGTTTCTTTCTTAATGACTATATTCATTGTGAAAACAATGCCAATGAACCATCTATAACATGAATTCATTCAAATATAATAAACAATGGAGTTCTTGATCTTGAATTGCATTTCTTATTGATATTAATTGGTTGAATTCGAAAATAAAGAGTACCTCCTATCATTTCTAGTTATCAAGGCTCCTTTTTGGTTGCAAACAGACTTTTTGATAGAGGGATCATAGAATTAGCATTTGTGACTAAACAATTTAGCATATTAATTAAAACAAATAAGTCTAAACAATATTAAAACACTAAATCTATTTACTTGTATAGGCCAAAAGAGTCATTCATGTTGGTTTGCATTTGGCATTAATATTAAGTGGTTTAATTCATAAGTAATGTGACTTTCTAATCGCCTTAGCCTAATCAGCCTACTTTTGTTGTTAGAAAGATTATTTTTCATCCAATTACCATAAAATTATCTTTTCTGTCTTTCTTAATGACTATATTCATTGTGAAAACAATCCATATGAACCATGTATAACATAACTTCATTAAAATCTAATAAATAACGGAGTCCTTGATATTGAATTGCATTTCTTATTGATATTAATTGGTTAAATTTAAAAATAAAGAGTACCTCCTATCATTTCTGTTTATCAATGCTCCTTTTTTGGTTCCAACCAGACTTTTGGATAAAGGGATCATAGAATTAACATTTGTGGCTAAACAATTTAGCATATTAATTACATCACACAACTCTAAACAGTAGTAAAAATCTAAATCTGTTTACTTCCATTGGCCACAGCAGTCATTCTCATTTGTTTGCATTTCGCATTAATTTTAAGGGGTTTCATTCCTAAATAATGTGACTTTCTTACCAGCTTATGCTAATCACTCTACTTTTGTTGTTAGAAGGACTATTTTTCATGCAATGACCATTAAATTATCTTTTGTGTCTTTCTTAAAGACTATACTCATTGTGAAAACAATGCCAATGAACCATCTATAACATGAATTTATTGAAATCTAATAAACAATGGAGTCCTTGATCTTGAATTGCATTTCTTATTGATATTAATTGGTTGAATTCGAAAATAAAGAGTACCTCCTATCATTTCTATTTATAATGGCTCCTCTTTTGGTTCCAAACAGACTTTTTCATACAGGGATCGCAGAATTAACATTTTTGACTAAACAATTTAGCATATTAATTAAAACAAACAATTCTAAACAGTATTAAAAATCTCAATCTGTTTACTTCCTTCGACCACAACAGTCATTCATGTTTGTTTGCATTTGGCATTAATTTTAAGGCGTTTCACTCCTAAAGAATGTGACTTTCTTTCTAGCTTATGCTAATCACTCTACTTTTGTTGTTAGAAGGACTATTTTTCATGCAATGACCATAAAATTATCTTTTGTGTCTTTCTTAATGACTATATTCATTGTGAAAACAATGCCAATGAACCATCTATAACATGAATTCATTGAAATCTAATAAACAATGGAGTCCTTGATCTTGAATTTCATTTCTTATTGATATTAATTGGTTGAATTCGAAAATAAACTGTACCTCCTATCATTTCTAGTAATGAAGGCTCCTTTTTGCTTGCAAACAGACAATTTGATAGAGGGATCATAGAATTAACATTTGTGACTAAACAATTTAGCATATTAATTAAAACAAACAAGACTAAAAAGTATTAAAACTCTAAATCTATTTACTTCTATCGGCCAAAGCAGTCGTTCATGTTGGTTTGCATTTGGCATTAATATTAAGTGGTTTAATTCCTAAGTAATGTGACTTTCTAATCGCATTAGGCTAATGAGCCTACTTTTGTTGTTAGAAGGATTATTTTTCATCCAATTTCCATAAAATTATCTTTTCGATCTTTCTTAATGACTATATTTATTGTGAAAACAATGCAAATAAACCATATATAACATGACTTCATTCAAATCTAATAAACAATGGAGTCCTTGATCGTGAATTGCATTTCTTATTTATATTAATTGGTTGAATTCCAAAATAAAGAGTACCTCCTATCATTTCTGGTTATCAAGGCTCCTCTTTTGGTTCCAACCAGATTTTTGATAGAGGGATCGTAGAATTAACATTTGTGGCTAAACAATTTAGTATATTAATTAAAGAAATCAAGTCTAAACTGTATTAAAACTCTTAATCTATTTACTTCGATCGGCCAAAGCAGTCATTCATGTTGGTTTGCATTTGGCATTAATATTAAGTGGTTTAATTCCAATGTAATGTGACTTTCTAATCGCCTTAGGCTAATCAGCCTACTTTTTTTATTAGAAGGATTATTTTTCATGCAATTACCATAAAATTATGTTCTCTGTCTTTCTTAATGACTATATTCATTGTGAAAACAATGCAAATGAACCATGTATTATATGAGCTCATTCAAATCTAATAAACAATAGAGTCCTTGATCTTGAATTTCATTTCTTATTGATGTTTTCAAAATAAAGAGTACCTCCTATCATTTCTGGTTATCGAGGCTACTCTTTTGGTTGCAACTAGACTTTTTTATAGGGGGATAAAAGAATTAACATTTGTGGCTAAACAATTTAGCATATTAATTAAAACAAACAAGTCTAAATAGTATTAAAAATCTAAATCTGTTTACTTCCTTCGGCCACAGCAGTGATTCATGTTTGTTTGCATTTGGCATTAATTTTAAGGGGTTTCATTCCTAAATAATTTGACTTTCTTACCAACTTATGCCAATCACTCTTCTTTTGTAGTTAGAAGGACTATCTTTCATGCAATGACCATAAAATTATCATTTGTGTCTTTCTTAATGACTCTACTCATTGTGAAAACGATGCCAATGAACCATCTATAACATGAATTCATTGAAATCTAATAAACAATGGAGTCCTTGATCTTGAATTTCATTTCTTATTGATATTAATTGGTTGAATTCGAAAATAAAGAGTACCTCCTATCATTTTTATTTATCAAGGCTCCTCTTTTGGTTCCAAACAGACTTTTTCATACAGGGATCATAGAATTAACATTTGTGACTAAACAATTTAGCATATTAATTAAAACAAACAAGTCTAAACAGTATTAAAAATCTAAATCTGTTTACTTCCTTCGAACACAACAGTCATTCATGTTTGTTTGCAATTGGCATTAATTTTAAGCGGTTTCATTGCTAAAAAATATGACTTTCATTCCAGCTTATGCTAATCACTCTACTTTTGTTGTTAGAAGGACTATTTTTCATGTGATGACCATAAAATTATCTTTTGTGACTTTCTTAATGACTATATTCAATGTGAAAACAATGCCAATGAACCATCTATAACATGAATTCATTGAAATCTAATAAACAATGGAGTCCTTGATCTTGAATTGCATTTCTTATTGATATTAATTGGTTGAATTCGAAAATAAACAGTACCTCCTATCATTTCTAGTAATGAAGGCTCCTTTTTGGTTGCAAATAGACGATTTGATAGAGGGATCATAGAATTAACATTTGTGACTAATCAATTTAGCATATTAATTAAAACAAACAAGACTAAACAGTATTAAAACTCTAAATCTATTTATTTCTATCGGCCAAAGCAGTCATTCATGTTGGTTTGCATTTGGCATTAATATTAAGTGGTTTAATTCCTAAGTAATGTGACTTTCTAATCGCATTAGGCTAATGAGCCTACTTTTGTTGTTAGAAGGATTATTTTTCATCCAATTTCCATAAAATTATCTTTTTGATCTTTCTTAATGACTATATTCATTGTGAAAACAATGCAAATGAACCATGTATAACATGACTTCATTCAACTCTAATAAACAATGGAGTCCTTTATCGTGAATTGCATTTCTTATTTATATTAATTGGTTGAATTCCAAAATAAAGAGTACCTCCTATCATTTCTGGTTATCAAGGCTCCTCTTTTGGTTCCAACCAGATTTTTGATAGAGGGATCGTAGAATTAATATTTGTGGCTAAATAATTTAGTATATTAATAAAAAAAATCAAGTCTAAACTGTATTACAACTCTAAATCTATTTACTTCTATCGGCCAAAGCTGTCACTCATGTTGGTTTGCATTTCGCATTAATATTAGTGGTTTAATTCCAAAGTAATGTGACTTTCTAATCGCCTTAGGCTAATAAGCCTACTTTTTTTATTAGAAGGATTATTTTTCATGCAATTTCCATAAAATTATCTTCTCTGTCTTTCTTAATGACTATATTTAATGTGAAAACAATGCAAATGAACCATGTATAACATGACTTCATTCAAATCTAATAAACAATGGAGTCCTTGATCTTGAATTTCATTTCTTATTGATGTTTTCAAAATAAAGAGTACCTCCTATCATTTCTGGTTATCGAGGCTCCTCTTTTGGTTCCAACTAGACTTTTTTATAGGGGGATTAAAGAATTAACATTTGTGGCTAAACAATTTAGCATATTAATTAAAACAAACAAGTCTAAATAGTATTAAAAATCTAAATCTGTTTACTTCCTTCGGCCACAGCAGTGATTCATGTTTGTTTGCATTTGACATTAATTTTAAAGGGTTTCATTCCCAAATAATTTGACTTTCTTACCAGCTTATGCTAATCACTCTTCTTTTGTAGTTATAAGGACTATTTTTCATGCAATGACCATAAAATTATCTTTTGTGTCTTTCTTAATGACTATACTCATTGTGAAAACAATGCCAATGAACCATCTATAACATGAATTCATTGAAATCTAATAAACAATGGAGTCCTTGATCTTGAATTGCTTTTCTTATTGATATTAATTGGTTGAATTCAAAAATAAAGAGTACTTGCTATCATTTCTATTTGTCAAGGCTCCTCTTTTGGTTCCAAACAGACTTTTTCATACAGGGATCATAGAATTAACATTTGTGACTAAACAATTTAGCATATTAATTAAAAGAAACAAGTCTAAACAGTATTAAAAATCTAAATCTGTTTACTTCCTTCGGCCACAACAGTCATTCATGTTTCTTTGCATTTGGCATTAATTTTAAGCGCTTTCATTCCTAAATAATGTGATTTTCTTACCAGCTTATGCTAATCAATCTACTTTTGTTGTTAGAAGGAGTATTTTTCATGCAATTACCATAAAATTATCTTTTGTGACATTCTTAATGACTATATTAAGTGTGAAAACAATGCCAATGAACCATCTATAACATGAATTCATTGAAATCTAATAAACAATGGAGTCCTTGATCTTGAATTGCATTTCTTATTGATATTAATTGGTTGAATTCGAAAATAAAGAGTACCTCCCATGATTTCTAGTTATCAAGGCTCCTTTTTGGTTGCAAATAGACTTTTTGATAGAGGGATCATAGAATTAACATTTGTGACTAAACAATTTAGCATATTAATTAAAACAAACAAGTCTAAACAGTATTAAAACACTAAATCTATTTACTTGTATCGGCCAAAGGAGTCATTCATGTTGGTTTGCATTTGGCATTAATATTAAGTGGTTTAATTCATAAGTAATGTGACTTTCTAATCGCCTTAGGCAAATTAGCCTACTTTTGTTGTTAGAAGGACTATTTTTCATCCAATTACCATAAAATTATCTTTTCTGTCTTTCTTAATGACTATATTCATTGTGAAAACAATGCCAATGAACCATGTATAACATAACTTCATTCAAATCTAATAACTAATGGAGTCCTTGATCTTGAATTGCATTTCTTATTGATATTAATTAGTTGAATTCGAAAATAAACAGTACCTCCTATCATTTCTAGTAATGAAGTCTCCTTTTTGGTTGCAAACAGACGATTTGATAGAGGGATCATAGAATTAACATTTGTGACAAAACAATTTAGCATATTAATTAAAACAAACAAGACTAAACAGTATTAAAACTCTAAATCTATTTATTTCTATCGGCCAAAGCAGTCAATCATGTTGGTTTGCATTTGGCATTAATATTAAGTGGATTAATTCCTAAGTAATGTGACTTTCTAATCGCATTAGGCTAATTAGCCTAGTTTTCTTGTTAGAAGGATTATTTTTCATCCAATTTCCATAAAATTATCTTTTCAATCTTTCTTAATGACTATATTCATTGTGAAAACAATGCAAATGAACCATGTATAACATGACTTCATTCAACTCTATTAAACAATGGAGTCCTTGATCGTGAATTGCATTTCTTATTTATATTAATTGGTTGAATTCCAAAATAAAGAGTACCTCCTATCATTTCTGGTTATCAAGGCTCCTCCTTTGGTTCCAACCAGATTTTTGATAGAGGGATCGTAGAATTAACGTTTGTGGCTAAACAATTTAGTATATTAATAAAAAGAATCAAGTTTAAACTGTATTAAAACTCTAAATCTATTTACTTCTATAGGCCAAAGCAGTCATTGATGTTGGTTTGCATTTGGCATTAATATTAAGTGGTTTAATTCCAAAGTAATGTGACTTTCTAATCGCCTTAGGCTAATCAGCGTACTTTTTTTATTAGAAGGATTATTTTTCATGCAATTACCATAAAATTATCTTCTCTGTCTTTCTTAATGACTATATTCATTGTGGAAACAATGCAAATGAACCATGTATAACATGACTTCATTCAAATCTAATAAACAATGGAGTCGTTGGTCTTGAATTTCATTTCTTATTGATGTTTTCAAAATAAAGAGTACCTCCTATCATTTCTTGTTATCAAGACTCCTCTTTTGGTTCCAACTAGACTTTTTTATAGGGGGATTAAAGAATAAACATTTGTGGCTAAACAATTTAGGATATTAATTAAAACAAACAAGTCTAAATAGTATTAAAAATCTAAATCTGTTTACTTCCTTCGGCCACAGCAGTGATTCATGTTTGTTTGCATTTGGCATTAATTTTAAGGGATTTCATTCCTAAACAATTTGACTTTCTTACCAGCTTATGCTAATCACTCTTCTTTTGTAGTTAGAAGGACTATTTTTCATGCAATGACCATAAAATTATCTTTTGTGTCTTTCTTAATGACTATACTCATTGTGAAAACAATGCCAATGAACCATCTATAACATGAATTCATTGAAATCTAATAAACAATGGAGTCCTTGATCTTGAATTGCATTTCCTATTGATATTAATTGGTTGAATTCGAAAATAAAGAGTACCTCCTATCATTTTTATTTATCAAGGCTCCTCTTTTGGTTCCAAACAGAATTTTTCATACAGGGATCATAGAATTAACATTTGTGACTAAACAATTTAGCATATTAATTAAAACAAACAAGTCTAAACAGTATTAAAAATCTAAATCTGTTTACTTCCTTCGGCCACAACAGTCATTCATGTTTGTTTGCACTTGGCATTAATTTTAAGCGGTTTCATTGCTAAATAATATGACTTTCATTCCAGCTTATGCTAATCACTCTACTTTTGTTGTTAGAAGGACTATTTTTCATGCGATGACCATAAAATTATCTTTTGTGACTTTCTTAATGACTATATTCAGTGTGAAAACAATGCCAATGAACCATCTATAACATGAATTCATTGAAATCTAATAAACAATGGAGTCCTTGATCTTGAATTGCATTTCTTATTGATATTAATTGGTTGAATTTGAAAATAAAGAGTACCTCCCATGATTTCTAGTTATCAAGGCTCCTTTTTGGTTGCAAATAGACTTTTTGATAGAGGGATCATAGAATTAACATTTATGGCTAAACAATTTAGCATATTAATTAAAACAAACAAGTCTAAGCAGTATTAAAATTCTAAATCTATTTACTTGTATCGGCCAAAGGAGTCATTCATGTTGGTTTGCATTTGGCATTAATATTAAGTGGTTTAATTCATAAGTAATGTGACTTTCTAATCGCCTTAGGCTAATCAGCCTACTTTTGTTGTTAGAAGGACTATTTTTCATCCAATTACCATAAAATTATCTTTTCTGTCTTTCTTAATGACTATATTCATTGTGAAAACAATGCCAATGAACCATCTATAACATGAATTCATTGAAATCTAATAAACAATGGAGTCCTTGATCTTGAATTGCATTTCTTATTGATATTAATTGGTTGAATTCGAAAATAAACAGTACCTCCTATGATTTCTAGTAATGAAGGCTCCTTTTTGGTTGCAAACAGACAATTTGATAGAGGGATCATAGAATTAACATTTGTGACAAAACAATTTAGCATATTAATTAAAACAAACAACACTAAACAGTATTAAAACTCTAAATCTATTTATTTCTATCGGCCAAAGCAGTCATTCATGTTGGTTTGCATTTGGCATTAATATTAAGTGGTTTAATTCCTAAGTAATGTGACTTTCTAATCGCATTAGGCTAATTAGCCTAGTTTTGTTATTAGAAGGATTATTTTTCATCCAATTTCCATAAAATTATCTTTTCGATCTTTCTTAATGACTATATTCATTGTGAAAACAATGCAAATGAACCATGTATAACATGACTTCATTCAAATCTATTAAACAATGGAGTCCTTGATCGTGAATTGCATTTCTTATTTATATTAATTGGTTGAATTCCAAAATAAAGAGTACCTCCTATCATTTATGGTTATCAAGGCTCCTCTTTTGGTTCCAACCAGATTTTTGATAGAGGGATCGTAGAATTAACGTTTGTGGCTAAACAATTTAGTATATTAATTAAAAAAATCAAGTCTAAATTGTATTAAAACTCTAAATCTATTTACTTCTATAGGCCAAAGCAGTCATTGATGTTGGTTTGCATTTGGCATTAATATTAAGTGGTTTAATTGCAAAGTAATGTGACTTTCTAATCGCCTTAGGCTAATCAGCCTACTTTTTTTATTAGAAGGATTATTTTTCATGCAATTACCATAAAATTATCTTCTCTGTCTTTCTTAATGACTATATTCATTGTGAAAACAATGCAAATGAACCATGTATAACATGACTTCATTCAAATCTAATAAACAATGGAGTCCTTGATCTTGAATTTCATTTCTTATTGATATTTTCAAAATAAAGAGTACCTCCTATCATTTCTGGTTATCGAGACTCCTCTTTTGGTTCCAACTAGACTTTTTTATAGGGGGATTAAAGAATAAACATTTGTGGCTAAACAATTTAGCATATTAATTTAAACAAACTAGTCTAAATAGTATTAAAAATCTAAATCTGTTTACTTCTTTCGGCCACAGCAGTGATTCATGTTTGTTTGCATTTGGCATTAATTTTAAGGGGTTTCATTCCTAAATAATTTGACTTTCTTACCAGCTTATGCTAATCACTCTTCTTTTGTAGTTAGAAGGACTATTTTTCATGCAATGACCATAAAATTATCTTTTGTGTCTTTCTTAATTACTATACTGATTGTGAAAACAATGCCAATGAACCATCTATAACATGAATTCATTGAAATCTAATAAACAATGGAGTCCTTGATCTTGAATTGCATTTCTTATTGATATTAATTGGTTGAATTCGAAAATAAAGAGTACCTCCTATCATTTTTATTTATCAAGGCTCCTCTTTTGGTTCCAAACAGACTTTTTCATACAGGGATCATAGAATTAACATTTGTGACTAAACAATTTAGCATATTAATTAAAACAAACAAGTCTAAACAGTATTAAAAATCTAAATCTGTTTACTTCCTTCGGCCACAACAGTCATTCATGTTTGTTTGCATTTGGCATTAATTTTAAGCGGTTTCATTGCTAAATAATATGACTTTCATTCCAGCTTATGCTAATCACTCTACTTTTGTTGTTAGAAGGACTATTTTTCATGCGATGACCATAAAATTATCTTTTGTGACTTTCTTAATGACTATATTCTGTGTGAAAACAATGCCAATGACCCATCTATAACATGAATTCATTGAAATCTAATATACAATGGAGTCCTTGATCTTGAATTGCATTTCTTATTGATATTAATTGGTTGAATTCGAAAATAAACGGTACCTCCTATCATTTCTAGTAATAAAGGCTCTTTTTTGGTTGCAAATAGACGATTTGATAGAGGGATCATAGAATTAACATTTGTGACTAAACAATTTAGCATATTAATTAAAACAAACAAGACTAAACAGTATTAAAACTCTAAATCTATTTATTTCTATCAGCCAAAGCAGTCATTCATGTTGGTTTGCATTTGGCATTAATATTAAGTGGTTTAATTCCTAAGTAATGTGACTTTCTAATCGCATTAGGCTAATGAGCCTACTTTTGTTGTTAGAAGGATTATTTTTCATCCAATTTCCATAAAATTATCTTTTTGATCTTTCTTAATGACTATATTCATTGTGAAAACAATGCAAATGAACCATGTATAACATGACTTCATTCAACTCTAATAAAAAATGGAGTCCTTGATCGTGAATTGCATTTCTTATTTATATTAATTGGTTGAATTCCAAAATAAAGAGTACCTCCTATCATTTTTGGTTATCAAGGCTCTTCTTTTGGTTCCAACCTGACTTTTGATAGAGGGATCGTAGAATTAAGATTTGTGGCTAAATAATTTAGTATATTAATTAAAAAAATCAAGTATAAACTGTATTACAACTCTAAATCTATTTACTTCTATCGGCCAAAGCAGTCATTCATGTTGGTTTGCATTTGGCATTAATATTAAGTGGTTTAATTCCAAAGTAATGTGACTTTCTAATCGCCTTAGGCTAATCAGCGTTCTTTTTTTATTAAAAGGATTATTTTTCATGCAATTACCATAAAATTATCTTCTCTGTCTTTCTTAATGACTATATTCATTTTGAAAGCAATGCAAATGAACCACGTATAACATGACTTCTTTCAAATCTAATAAACAATGGAGTCCTTGAACTTGAATTTCATTTCTTATTGATATTTTCAAAATAAAGAGTACCTCCTATCATTTCTGGTTATCGAGGCTCCTCGTTTGGTTCCAACTAGACTTTTTTATAGGGGGATTAAAGAATAAACATTTGTGGCTAAACAATTTAGCATATTAATTAAAACAAACAAGTCTAAATAGTATTAAAAATCTAAATCTGTTTACTTCCTTCGGCCACAGCAGTGATTCATGTTTGTTTGCATTTGGCATTAATTTTAAGGGGTTTCATTCCTAAATAATTTGACTTTCTTACCAGCTTATGCTAATCACTCTTCTTTAGTAGTTAGAAGGACTATTTTTCATGCAATGACCATAAAATTATCTTTTGTGTCTTTCTTAATGACTATACTCATTGTGAAAACAATGCCAATGAACCATCTATAACATGAATTCATTGAAATCTAATAAACAATGGAGTCCTTGATCTTGAATTGCATTTTTTATTGATATTAATTGGTTGAATTCGAAAATAAATAGTACCTCCTATCATATTTATTTATCAAGGCTCCTCTTTTGGTTCCAAACAGACTTTTTCATACAGGGATCATAGAATTAACATTTGTGACTAAACAATTTAGCATATTAATTAAAACAAACAAGTCTAAACAGTATTAAAAATCTAAATGTATTTACTTCCTTCGGCCACAACATTCATTCATGTTTGTTTGCATTTCGCATTAATTTTAAGCGGTTTCATTGCTAAATAATATGACTTTCTTACCAGCTTATGCTAATCACTCTATTTTTGTTGTTAGAAGGACTATTTTTCCTGCAATGACCATAAAATTATCTTTTGTGACTTTCTTAATGACTATATTCAGTGTGAAAACAATGCCAATGAACCATTTATAACATGAATTCATTGAAATCTGATAAACAATGGAGTCCTTGATCTTGAATTGCATTTCTTATTGATATTAATTGGTTGAATTCAAAAATAAACAGTACCTCCTATCATTTCTATTAATGAAGGCTCCTTTTTGGTTGCAAATAGACGATTTGATAGAGGGATCATAGAATTAACATTTATGACTAAACAATTTAGCATATTAATTAAAACAAACAAGACTAAACAGTATTAAAACTCTAAATCTATTTATTTCTATCGGCCAAAGCAATCATTCATGTTGGTTTCCATTTGGCATTAATATTAAGTGGTTTAATTCCTAAGTAATGTGACTTTCTAATCGCATTAGGCTAATGAGCCTACTTTTGTTGTTAGAAGGATTATTTTTCATCCAATTTCCATAAAATTATCTTTTTGATCTTTCTTAATGACTATATTCATTGTGAAAACAATGCAAATGAACCATGTATAACATGACTTCATTCAAATCTAATAAACAATGGAGTCCATGATCTTGAATTTCATTTCTTATTGATGTTTTCAAAATAAAGAGCACCTCCAATCATTTCTGGTTATCAATGCTCCTTTTTTGGTTCCAACTAGACATTTGGATAGAAGGATCATTGAATTAACATTTGTAGCTAAACAATTTAGCATATTAATTACAACAAACAAGTCTAAATAGTATTAAAAATCTAAATCTGTTTACTTCCTTCGGCCACAACAGTGATTCATGTTTGTTTGCATTTGGCATTAATTTTAAGGGGTTTCATTCCTAAATAATTTGACTTTCTTACCAGCTTATGCTAATCACTCTTCTTTTGTAGTTAGATGGACTATTTTTCATGCAATGACCATAAAAGTATCTTTTGTGTCTTTCTTAATGACTATACTCATTGTGAAAACAATGCCAATGAACCATCTATAACATGAATTCATTGAAATCTAATAAACAATGGAGTCCTTGATCTTGAATTGCATTTCTTATTGATATTAATTGGTTGAATTCAAAAATAAAGAGTGCCTCCTATCATTTCAATTTGTCAAGGCTCCTCTTTTGGTTCCAAACAGACTTTTTCATACAGGGATCTTAGAATTAACATTTGTGACTAAACAATTTAGCATATTAATTAAAACAAACAAGTCTAAACAGTATTAAAAATCTAAATTTGTTTTCTTCCTTCGGCCACAACAGTCATTCATGTTTGTTTGCATTTGGCATTAATTTTAAGGGGTTTCATTCCTAAATAATGTGACTTTCTTACCAGCTTATGCTAATCACTCTACTTTTGTTGTTAGAAGGACTATTTTTCATGCAATGACCATAAAATTATCTTTTGTGACTTTCTTAATGACTATATTCAGCGTGAAAACAATGCCGATGAACCATCTATAACATGAATTCATTGAACTCTAATAAACAATGGACTCCTTGATCTTGAATTGCATTTCTTATTGATATTAATTGGTTGAATTCGAAAATAAACAGTACCTCCTATGATTTCTAGTTATCAAGGCTCCTTTTTGGTTGCAAATAGACTTTTTGATAGAGGGATCATAGAATTAACATTTGTGACTAAACAATTTAGCATATTAATTAAAACAAACAAGACTAAACAGTATTAAAACTCTAAATCTATTTACTTGTATCAGCCAAAGCAGTCATTCATGTTGGTTTGCATTTGGCATTAATATTAAGTGGTTTAATTCATAAGTAATGTGACTTTCTAATCGCCTTAGGCTAATCAGCCTACTTTTGTTGTTAGAAGGATTATTTTTCATCCAATTACCATAAAATTATCTTTTCTGTCTTTCTTAATGACTATATTCATTGTGAAAACAATGCCAATGAGCCATGTATAACATAACTTCATTCAAATCTAATAAATAACGGAGTCCTTGATCTTGAATTGTATTTCTTGTTGATATTAATTGGTTGAATTTGAAAATAAACAGTACCTCCTATCATTTCTAGTAATGAAGGCTCCTTTTTGGTTGCAAACAGAAGATTTGATAGAGGGATCATAGAATTAACATTTGTGACTAAACAATTTAGCATATTAATTAAAACAAACAAGACTAAACAATATTAAAACACTAAATCTATTTATTTCTATCGGCCAAAGCAGTCATTCATGTTGGTTTGCATTTGGCATTAATATTAAGTGGTTTAATTCCTAAGTAATTTGACTTTTTAATCGCATTAGGCTAATTAGCCTAGTTTTGTTATTAGAAGGATTATTTTTCATCCAATTTCCATAAAATTATCTTTTTGATCTTTCTTAATGACTATATTCATTGTGAAAACAATGCCAATGAACCATGTATAACATGACTTTATTCAAATCTATTAAACAATGGAGTCCTTGATCATGAATTGCATTTCTTATTTATATTAATTGGTTGAATTCCAAAATAAAGAGTACCTCCTATCATTTCTGGTTATCAAGGCTCCTCTTTTGGTTCCAACCAGATTTTTGATAGACGTATCGTAGAACTAACATTTGTGGCTAAACAATTTAGTATATTAATTAAAAAAATCAAGTCTAAACTGTATTAAAACTCTAAATCTATTTACTTCTATAGGCCAAAGCAGTCATTGATGTTGGTTTGCATTTGGCATTAATATTAAGTGGTTTAATTCCAAAGTAATGTGACTTTCTAATCGCCTTAGGCTAATCAGCCTACTTTTTTTATTAGAAGGATTATTTTTCATGCAATTACCATACAGGGATTTCTATTTATCAAGGCTCCTCTTTTGGTTCCAAACAAACTTTTTCATACAGGGATCATAGAATTAACATTTGTGACTAAACAATTTAGCATATTAATTAAAACAAACAAGTCTAAACAGTATTGAAAATCTAAATCTGTTTACTTCCTTCGGCCACAACAGTCATTCATCTTTGTTTGCATTTGGCATTAATTTTAATTGGTTTCATTCCTAAATAATGTGATTTTCTTACCAGCTTATGCTAATCACTCTACTTTTGTTGTTAGAAGGAGTATTTTTCATGCAATGACCATAAAATTATCTTTTGTGACTTTCTTAATGACTATATTCAGTGTGAAAACAATGCCAATGAACCATCTATAAGATGAATTCATTGAAATCTAATAAACAATGGAGTCCTTGATCTTGAATTGCATTTCTTATTGATATTAATTGGTTGAATTCAAAAATAAACAGTACCTCCTATCATTTCTATTTATCAAGGCTCCTCTTTTGGTTCCAAACAGACTTTTTCATACAGGGATCATAGAATTAACATTTGTGACTAAACAATTTAGCATATTAATTAAAACAAACAAGTCTAAAGAGTATTAAAAATCTAAATCTGTTTACTTCCTTCGGCCACAACAGTCATTCATGTTTGTTTGCATTTGGCATTAATTTTAAGCGGTTTCATTCCTAAATAATGTGACTTTCTTACCAACTTATGCTAATCACTCTACTTTTGTTGTTAGAAGGAATATTTTTCATGCAATGACCATAAAATTATCTTTTGTGACTTTCTTAATGACTATATTCATTGTGAAAACAATGCCAATGAACCATTTATAACATTAATTCATTGAAATCTAATAAACAATGGAGTCCTTGATCTTGAATTGCATTTCTTATTGATATTAATTGGATGAATTCGAAAATAAAGAGTACCTCCTATGATTTCTAGTTATCAAGGCTCCTTTTTGGTTGCAAACAGACTTTTTGATAGAGGGATCATAGAATTAACATTTGTGACTAAACAATTTAGCATATTAATTAAAACAAACAAGTCTAAACAGTATTAAAAGTCTAAACAGTATTAAAACTCTAAATCTATTTACTTGTATCGGCCAAAGGAGTCATTCATGTTGGTTTGCATTTGGCATTAATATTAAGTGGTTTAATTCATAAGTAATGTGACTTTCTAATCGCCTTAGGCTAATCAGCCTACTTTTGTTGTTAGAAGGATTATTTTTCATCCAATTACCTTAAAATTATCTTTTCTGTCTTTCTTAATGACTATATTCATTGTGAAAACAATGCCAATGAACCATGTATAACATAACTTCATTCAAATCTAATAAATAATGGAGTCCTTGATCTTGAATTGCATTTCTTATTGATATTAATTGGTTGAATTCCAAACTAAAGAGTACCTCCTATCATTTCTGGTTATCAATGCTCCTTTTTTGGTTCCAACCAGACATTTGGATAGAGGGATCATAGAATTAACATTTATGGCAAAACAATTTAGCATATTAATTACAACAAACAAGTCTAAACAGTATTAAAAATCTAAATCTGTTTACTTCCATTGGACACAGCAGTCATTCATGTTTGTTTGCATTTGGCATTAATTTTAAGGGGTTTCATTCCTAAATAATGTGACTTTCTTACCAGCTTATGGTAATCACTCTACTTTTGTTGTTAGAAGGACTATTTTTCATGCAATGAGCATAATATTATCCTTTGTGTCTTTCTTAATGACTATATTCATTGTCAAAACAATGCCAATGAACCATCTATAACATGAATTCATTGAAATCTAATAAACAATGGGGTCCTTCATATTTAATTGTATTTCTTATTGATATTAATTTGTTGAATTCGAAAATAAAGAGTACCTCCTATCATTTCTACTTATCAAGGCTCCTTTTTGGTTGCAAACAGACTTTTTGATAGAGGGAACATAGAATTAACATTTGTGACTAAACAATTTAGCATATTAATTAAAACAAACAAGTCTAAACAGTATTAAAACTCTAAATCTATTTACTTGTATCGGCCAAAGGAGTCATTCATGTTGGTTTGCATTTCGCATTAATATTAAGTGGTTTAATTCATAAGTAATGTGACTTTCTAATCGCCTTAGGCTAATCAGCCTACTATTATTGTTAGAAGGATTATTTTTTGTCCAATTACCATAAAATTATCTTTTCTGTCTTTCTTAATGACTTATTCATTGTGAAAACATTGCAATTGAACCATGTATAACATGACATCATTCAAATCTAATAAATAACAGACTCCTTGATGTTGAATTGCATTTCTTATTGATATTAATTGGTTGAATTCCAAAGTAAAGAGTACCTCCTATCATTTCTTGTTATCAATGCTCCTTTTTTGGTTCCAACCAGACATTTGGATAGAGGGATCATAGAATTCACATTTGTGGCTAAACACTTTAGCATATTAATTACAACAAACAAGTCTAAACAGTATTAAAAATCTAAATCTGTTTACTTCCATTGGCCACAGCAGTCATTCATGTTTGTTTGCATTTGGCAGTAATTTTAAGGGGTTTCATTCCTAAATAATGTGACTTTCTTACCAGCTTCTGCTAATCACTCTACTTTTGTTGTTAAAAGAACTATTTTTCATGCAATGACCATAAAAGTATCTTTTGTGTCTTTCTTAATGACTATATTCATTGTGAGAACAATGCCAATGAACCATCTATAACATGAATTCATTGAAATCTAATAAACAATGGAGTCCTTGATCTTGAATTGCATTTCTTATTGATATTAATTGGTTGAATTCGAAAATAAAGAGTAACTCCTATCATTTCTAGTAATGAAGGATTCTTTTTGGTTGCAGACAGACGTTTTGATAGGGGGATCATAAAATTAACATTTGTGACTAAAAAATTTAGCATATTAATTAAAACAAACAAGACTAAACAGTATTAAAACTCTAAATTTGTTTACTTCCTTCGGCCACAACAGTCATTCATGTTTGTTTGCATTTGGCATTAATTTTTAGGGGTTTCATTCCTAAATAATGTGACTTTTTTACCAGCTTATGCTAATCACTCTACTTTTGTAGTTAGAAGGACTATTTTTCATGCAATGACCATAAAATTATCCTTTGTGTCTTTCTTAATGACTATATTCATTTTCAAAAGAATGCCAATCAACCATCTATAACATGAATTCATTGAAATCTAGTAAACAATGGGGTCCTTCATCTTGAATTGTATTTTCTTATTGATATTAATTGGTTAAATTCGAAAATAAAGAGTACCTCTTATCATTTCTATTTATCAAGGCTCCTCTTTTTGGTTCCAAACAGACTTTTTCATACAACGTTCATAGAATTAACATTTGTGACTAAAAACAATTTAGCATATTAATTAAATCAAAGAAGTCTAAACAGTATTAAAAATTTAAATCTGTTTACTTCCTCTGGCCACAACAGTCATTCATGTTTGTTTGCATTTGGCATTAATTTTAAGGGGTTTCATTCCTAAAGAATGTGACTTTCTTTCCGGCTTATGCTAATCACTCTACTTTTTGTTGTTAGAAAGGACTATTTTTCATGCAATGACCATAAAATTATCTTTTCTGTCTTTCTTAATGACTATATTCATTGTGAAATTAATGCCAATGAACCATGTATAACATGACATCATTCAAATCTAATAAACAATGGAGTCCTTGATCTTGAATTGCATTTCTTATTTATATTAATTGGTTTGATTTCCAAAATAAAGAGTACCTTCTATCATTTTATGGTTATCAAGGCTCCTTTTTTGGTTCCAACCAAACTTTTTGATAGAGGGATCATAGAATTAATATTTTGTGGCAAAACAATTTAGCATATTAATTAAAAGCAAACAAGTCTAAACAGTATTAAAACTCTATATCTGTTTACTTCCTTCGGCCACAGTAGTCATTCATGTTTTGTTTGCATTTGGCATTAATTTTAAGGGGTTTCATTCCTAAATAATGTGACTTTCTTACCAGCTTATGCTAATCACTCTACTTTTGTTGTTATAATGTCTATTTTTTCATGCAATGACCATCAAATTATTTTTTGTGTCTTTCGTAATGACTATATTCATTGTGAAAACAATGCCAATGAACCATCTATAACATGAATTCATTCAAATCTAATAAATAATGGAGTCCTTGATCTTGAATTGTATTTTGTTATTGATATATTAATTGGTTGAATTCGAAAATAAAGAGTACCCTCTTATCATTTATAGTAAAGAAGGCTCCTTTTTGGTTGCAAACAGACGTTTTGATAGAGGGATCATAAAATTAACATTTGTGACTAAACAATTTAGCATATTATTTAAACACAAACAAGACTGAACATTATTAAAACTCTAAATCTATTTACTTCTATCGGCCAAAGCAGTCATTCATGTTGGTTTGCATTTGGCATTAATATTAAGTGGTTTAATTCCTATGTAATGTGACTTTCTAATCACATTAGGCTAATTAGCCTACTTTTGTTGTTAAAAGGATTATTTTTCATCCAATTTCCATAAAATTATCTTTTCGATCTTTCTTAATGACTATATTCATTGTGAAAACAATGCAAATGAACCATGTATAACATGACTTCATTCAAATCTAATAAACAATGAAGTCCTTGATCTTGAATTGCATTTCTTATTTATATTAATTGGTTGAATTCCAAAATAAAGAGTACCTGCTATCATTTCTGGTTATCAAGGCTCCTCTTCTGGTTCCAACCAGATTTTTGATAGAGGGATCGTAGAATTAACATTTGGGGCTAAACAATTTAGAATATTAATTAAAAAAATCAAGTCTAAACAGTATTAAAACTCTAAATATATTTACTCCTATCGGCCAAAGCAGTCATTCATGTTGGTTTGCATTTGGCATTAATATTAAGTGGTTTAATTCCTAAGTAATGTGACCTTCTAATCGCCTTAGGCTAATAAGCCTACTTTTTTTATTAGAAGGATTATTTTTCTTGCAATTACCATAAAATTATCTTCTCTGTCTTTCTTAATAACTATATTCATTGTGAAAACAATGCAAATGAACCATGTATAACATGACTTCGTTCAAATCTAATAAACAATGGAGTCCTTCATCTTGAATTTCATTTCTTATTGATATTAATTGGTTGAATTCCAAAATAAACAGTACCTCCTATCATTTCTATTAATGAAGGCTCCTTTTTGGTTGCAAATAGACGATTTGATAGAGGGATCATAGAATTAACATTTGTGACTAAACAATTTAGCATATTAATTAAAACAAACAAGACTAAACAGTATTAAAACTCTAAATCTATTTATTTCTATCGGCCAAAGCAATCATTCATGTTGGTTTCCATTTGGCATTAATTTTAAGTGGTTTAATTCCTAAGTAATGTGACTTTCTAATCGCATTAGGCTAATGAGCCTACTTTTGTTGTTAGAAGGATTATTTTTCATCCAATTTCCATAAAATTATCTTTTTGATCTTTCTTAATGACTATATTCATTGTGAAAACAATGCAAATGAACCATGTATAACATGACTTCATTCAAATCTAATAAACAATGGAGTCCATGATCTTGAATTTCATTTCTTATTGATGTTTTCAAAATAAAGATCACTCCAATCATTTCTGGTTTATCAATGCTCCTTTTTTGGTTCCAACTAGACATTTGGATAGAAGGATCATTGAATTAACATTTGTAGCTAAACAATTTTAGCATATTAATTACAACAAACAAGTCTAAATAGTATTAAAAATCTAAATCTGTTTACTTCCTTCGGCCACAACAGTGATTCATGTTTGTTTGCATTTGGCATTAATTTTTAAGGGGTTTCATTCCTAAATAATTTGACTTTCTTACCAGCTTATGCTAATCACTCTTCTTTTTGTAGTTAGATGGACTATTTTTCATGCAATGACCATAAAAGTATCTTTTTGTGTCTTTCTTAATGACTATACTCATTGTGAAAACAATGCCAATGAACCATCTATAACATGAATTCATTGAAATCTAATAAACAATGGAGTCCTTGATCTTGAATTGCATTTCTTATTGATATTAATTGGTTGAATTCAAAAATAAAGAGTGCCTCCTATCATTTCAATTTGTCAATGCTCCTCTTTTGGTTCCAAACAGACTTTTTCATACAGGGATCTTAGAATTAACATTTGTGACTAAACAATTTAGCATATTAATTAAAACAAACAAGTCTAAACAGTATTAAAAATCTAAATTTGTTTTCTTCCTTCGGCCACAACAGTCATTCATGTTTGTTTGCATTTGGCATTAATTTTAAGGGGTTTCATTCCTAAATAATGTGACTTTCTTACCAGCTTATGCTAATCACTCTACTTTTGTTGTTAGAAGGACTATTTTTCATGCAATGACCATAAAATTATCTTTTGTGACTTTCTTAATGACTATATTCAGCGTGAAAACAATGCCGATGAACCATCTATAACATGAATTCATTGAAATCTAATAAACAATGGACTCCTTGATCTTGAAATTGCATTTCTTATTGATATTAATTGGTTGAATTCGAAAATAAACAGTACCTCCTATGATTTCTAGTTATCAAGGCTCCTTTTTGGTTGCAAATGGACTTTTTGATAGAGGGATCATAGAATTAACATTTGTGACTAAACAATTTAGCATATTAATTAAAACAAACAAGACTAAACACAGTATTAAAACTCTAAATCTATTTACTTGTATCAGCCAAAAGCAGTCATTCATGTTGGTTTGCATTTGGCATTAATATTAAGTGGTTTAATTCATAAGTAATGTGACTTTCTAATCGCCTTAGGCTAATCAGCCTACTTTTGTTGTTAGAAGGATTATTTTTCATCCAATTACCATAAAATTATCTTTTCTGTCTTTCTTAATGACTATATTCATTGTGAAAACAATGCCAATGAGCCATGTATAACATAACTTCATTCAAATCTAATAAATAACGGAGTCCTTGATCTTGAATTGTATTTCTTATTTATATTAATTGGTTGAATTCCAAAATAAAGAGTACCTCCTATCATTTCTGGTTATCAAGGCTCCTCTTTTGGTTCCAACCAGATTTTTGATAGACGTATCGTAGAACTAACATTTGTGGCTAAACAATTTAGTATATTAATTAAAAAAATCAAGTCTAAACTGTATTAAAACTCTAAATCTATTTACTTCTATAGGCCAAAGCAGTCATTGATGTTGGTTTGCATTTGGCATTAATATTAAGTGGTTTAATTCCAAAGTAATGTGACTTTCTAATCGCCTTAGGCTAATCAGCCTACTTTTTTTATTAGAAGGATTATTTTTCATGCAATTACCATACAGGGATTTCTATTTATCAAGGTCCTCTTGTTGGTTCCTCCTCTTTTGGTTCCAAAACAAACTTTTTTCATACAGGGATCATAGAATTAACATTTGTGACTAAACAATTTAGCATATTAATTAAAACAAACAAGTCTAAACAGTATTGAAAATCTAAATCTGTTTACTTCCTTCGGCCACAAACAGTCATTCATCTTTGTTTACATTTGGCATTAATTTTAATTGGTTTCATTCCTAAATAATGTGATTTTCTTACCAGCTTATGCTAATCACTCTACTTTTGTTGTTAGAAGGAGTATTTTTCATGCAATGACCATAAAATTATCTTTTGTGACTTTCTTAATGACTATATTCAGTGTGAAAACAATGCCAATGAACCATCTATAAGATGAATTCATTGAAAATCTAATAAACAATGGAGTCCTTGATCTTGAATTGCATTTCTTATTGATATTAATTGGTTGAATTCAAAAATAAACAGTACCTCCTATCATTTCTATTTATCAAGGCTCCTCTTTTGGTTCCAAACAAACTTTTTCATACAGGGATCATAGAATTAACATTTGTGACTAAACAATTTAGCATATTAATTAAAAACAAACAAGTCTAAAAACAGTATTAAAAATCTAAATCTGTTTACTTCCTTCGGCCACAACAGTCATTCATGTTTGTTTGCATTTGGCATTAATTTTAAGCGGTTTCATTCCTAAATAATGTGACTTTCTTACCAACTTATGCTAATCACTCTACTTTTGTTGTTAGAAGGAATATTTTTCATGCAATGACCATAAAATTATCTTTTGTGACTTTCTTAATGACTATATTCATTGTGAAAACAATGCCAATGAACCATTTATAACATTAATTCATTGAAATCTAATAAACAATGGAGTCCTTGATCTTGAATTGCATTTCTTATTGATATTAATTGGATGAATTCGAAAATAAAGAGTACCTCCTATGATTTCTAGTTATCAAGGCTCCTTTTTGGTTGCAAACAGACTTTTTGATAGAGGGATCATAGAATTAACATTTGTGACTAAACAATTTAGCATATTAATTACAACAAACAAGTCTAAACAGTATTAAAAGTCTAAACAGTATTAAAACTCTAAATCTATTTACTTGTATCGGCCAAAGGAGTCATTCATGTTGTTGGTTTGCATTTGGCATTAATATTAAGTGGTTTAATTCATAAGTAATGTGACTTTCTAATCGCCATAGGCTAATCAGCCTACTTTTGTTGTTAGAAGGATTATTTTTCATCCAATTACCTTAAAATTATCTTTTCTGTCTTTCTTAATGACTATATTCATTGTGAAAACAATGCAATGAACCATGTATAACATAACTTCATTCAAATCTAATAAATAATGGAGTCCTTGATCTTGAATTGCATTTCTTATTGATACTAATTGGTTGAATTCCAAACTAAAGAGTACCTCCTATCATTTCTGGTTATCAATGCTCCTTTTTTGGTTCCAACCAGACATTTGGATAGAGGGATCATAGAATTAACATTTATGGCAAAACAATTTAGCATATTAATTACAACAAACAAGTCTAAACAGTATTAAAAATCTAAATCTGTTTACTTCCATTGGACACAGCAGTCATTCATGTTTGTTTGCATTTGGCATTAATTTTAAGGGGTTTCATTCCTAAATAATGTGACTTTCTTACCAGCTTATGGTAATCACTCTACTTTTGTTGTTAGAAGGACTATTTTTCATGCAATGAGCATAATATTATCCTTTGTGTCTTTCTTAATGACTATATTCATTGTCAAAACAATGCCAATGAACCATCTATAACATGAATTCATTGAAATCTAATAAACAATGGGGTCCTTCATATTTAATTGTATTTCTTATTGATATTAATTTGTTGAATTCGAAAATAAAGAGTACCTCCTATCATTTCTACTTATCAAGGCTCCTTTTTGGTTGCAAACAGACTTTTTGATAGAGGGAACATAGAATTAACATTTGTGACTAAACAATTTAGCATATTAATTAAAACAAACAAGTCTAAAACAGTATTAAAACTCTAAATCTATTTACTTGTATCGGCCAAAGGAGTCATTCATGTTGGTTTGCATTTCGCATTAATATTAAGTGGTTTAATTCATAAGTAATGTGACTTTCTAATCGCCTTAGGCTAATCAGCCTACTATTATTGTTAGAAGGATTATTTTTTGTCCAATTACCATAAAATTATCTTTTCTGTCTTTCTTAATGACTTATTCATTGTGAAAACATTGCAATTGAACCATATATAACATGACATCATTCAAATCTAATAAATAACAGACTCCTTGATGTTGAATTGCATTTCTTATTGATATTAATTGGTTGAATTCCAAAGTAAAGAGTACCTCCTATCATTTCTTGTTATCAATGCTCCTTTTTTGGTTCCAACCAGACATTTGGATAGAGGGATCATAGAATTAACATTTATGGCAAAACAATTTAGCATATTAATTACAACAAACAAGTCTAAACAGTATTAAAAATCTAAATCTGTTTACTTCCATTGGACACAGCAGTCATTCATGTTTGTTTGCATTTGGCATTAATTTTAAGGGGTTTCATTCCTAAATAATGTGACTTTCTTACCAGCTTCTGCTAATCACTCTACTTTTGTTGTTAAAAGGACTATTTTTCATGCAATGACCATAAAAGTATCTTTTGTGTCTTTCTTAATGACTATATTCATTGTGAGAACAATGCCAATGAACCATCTATAACATGAATTCATTGAAATCTAATAAACAATGGAGTCCTTGATCTTGAATTGCATTTTCTTATTGATATTAATTGGTTGAATTCGAAAATAAAGAGTAACTCCTATCATTTCTAGTAATGAAGGCTTCTTTTTGGTTGCAGACAGACGTTTTGATAGGGGGATCATAAAATTAACATTTGTGACTAAAAAATTTAGCATATTAATTAAAACAAACAAGACTAAACAGTATTAAAACTCTAAATTTGTTTACTTCCTTCGGCCACAACAGTCATTCATGTTTGTTTGCATTTTGGCATTAATTTTTAGGGGTTTCATTCCTAAATAATGTGACTTTTTTACCAGCTTATGCTAATCACTCTACTTTTGTAGTTAGAAGGACTATTTTTCATGCAATGACCATAAAATTATCCTTTGTGTCTTTCTTAATGACTATATTCATTTTCAAAAGAATGCCAATCAACCATCTATAACATGAATTCATTGAAATCTAGTAAACAATGGGGTCCTTCATCTTGAATTGTATTTCTTATTGATATTAATTGGTTAAATTCGAAAATAAAGAGTACCTCTTATCATTTCTATTTATCAAGGCTCCTCTTTTGGTTCCAAACAGACTTTTTCATACAACGTTCATAGAATTAACATTTGTGACTAAACAATTTAGCATATTAATTAAATCAAAGAAGTCTAAACAGTATTAAAAATTTAAATCTGTTTACTTCCTCTGGCCACAACAGTCATTCATGTTTGTTTGCATTTTTGGCATTAATTTTAAGGGGTTTCATTCCTAAAGAATGTGACTTTCTTTCCGGCTTATGCTAATCACTCTACTTTTGTTGTTAGAAGGACTATTTTTCATGCAATGACCATAAAATTATCTTTTCTGTCTTTCTTAATGACTATATTCATTGTGAAATTAATGCCAATGAACCATGTATAACATGACATCATTCAAATCTAATAAACAATGGAGTCCTTGATCTTGAATTGCATTTCTTATTTATATTAATTGGTTGATTTCCAAAATAAAGAGTACCTTCTATCATTTATGGTTATCAAGGCTCCTTTTTTGGTTCCAACCAAACTTTTTGATAGAGGGATCATAGAATTAATATTTGTGGCAAAACAATTTAGCATATTAATTAAAGCAAACAAGTCTAAACAGTATTAAAACTCTATATCTGTTTACTTCCTTTGGCCACAGTAGTCATTCATGTTTGTTTGCATTTGGCATTAATTTTAAGGGGTTTCATTCCTAAATAATGTGACTTTCTTACCAGCTTATGCTAATCACTCTACTTTTGTTGTTATAATGTCTATTTTTCATGCAATGACCATCAAATTATTTTTTGTGTCTTTCGTAATGACTATATTCATTGTGAAAACAATGCCAATGAACCATCTATAACATGAATTCATTCAAATCTAATAAATAATGGAGTCCTTGATCTTGAATTGTATTTTGTTATTGATATTAATTGGTTGAATTCGAAAATAAAGAGTACCTCTTATCATTTATAGTAAAGAAGGCTCCTTTTTGGTTGCAAACAGACGTTTTGATAGAGGGATCATAAAATTAACATTTGTGACTAAACAATTTAGCATATTAATTAAAACAAACAAGACTGAACATTATTAAAACTCTAAATCTATTTACTTCTATCGGCCAAAAGCAGTCATTCATGTTGGTTTGCATTTGGCATTAATATTAAGTGGTTTAATTCCTATGTAATGTGACTTTCTAATCACATTAGGCTAATTAGCCTACTTTTGTTGTTAAAAGGATTATTTTTCATCCAATTTCCATAAAATTATCTTTTCGATCTTTCTTAATGACTATATTCATTGTGAAAACAATGCAAATGAACCATGTATAACATGACTTCATTCAAATCTAATAAACAATGAAGTCCTTGATCTTGAATTTGCATTTCTTATTTATATTAATTGGTTGAATTCCAAAATAAAGAGTACCTGCTATCATTTCTGGTTATCAAGGCTCCTCTTCTGGTTCCAACCAGATTTTTGATAGAGGGATCGTAGAATTAACATTTGGGGCTAAACAATTTAGAATATTAATTAAAAAAATCAAGTCTAAAACAGTATTAAAACTCTAAATATTTTTACTCCTATCGGCCAAAGCAGTCATTCATGTTGGTTTGCATTTTGGCATTAATATTTAAGTGGTTTAATTCCTAAAGTAATGTGACCTTCTAATCGCCTTAGGCTAATAAGCCTACTTTTTTTATTAGAAGGATTATTTTTCTTGCAATTACCATAAAATTATCTTCTCTGTCTTTCTTAATAACTATATTCATTGTGAAAACAATGCAAATGAACCATGTATAACATGACTTCGTTCAAATCTAATAAACAATGGAGTCCTTCATCTTGAATTTCATTTCTTATTGATATTAATTGGTTGAATTCCAAAATAAACAGTACCTCCTATCATTTCTATTAATGAAGGCTCCTTTTTGGTTGCAAATAGACGATTTGATAGAGGGATCATAGAATTAACATTTGTGACTAAACAATTTTAGCATATTAATTAAAACAAACAAGACTAAACAGTATATAAAACTCTAAATCTATTTTATTTCTATCGGCCAAAGCAATCATTCATGTTGGTTTCCATTTGGCATTAATTTTAAGTGGTTTTAATTCCTAAGTAATGTGACTTTCTAATCGCATTAGGCTAATGAGCCTACTTTTGTTGTTAGAAGGATTATTTTTTTCATCCAATTTCCATAAAATTATCTTTTTGATCTTTCTTAATGACTATATTCATTGTGAAAACAATGCAAATGAACCATGTATAACATGACTTCATTCAAAATCTAATAAACAATGGAGTCCATGATCTTGAATTTCATTTCTTATTTGATGTTTTCAAAATAAAGATCACCTCCAATCATTTCTGGTTATCAATGCTCCTTTTTTGGTTCCAACTAGACATTTGGATAGAAGGATCATTGAATTAACATTTGTAGCTAAACAATTTAGCATATTAATTACAACAAAACAAGTCTAAATAGTATTAAAAAATCTAAATCTGTTTACTTCCTTCGGCCACAACAGTGATTCATGTTTGTTTGCATTTGGCATTAATTTTAAGGGGTTTTCATTCCTAAATAATTTGACTTTCTTACCAGCTTATGCTAATCACTCTTCTTTTGTAGTTAGATGGACTATTTTTCATGCAATGACCATAAAAGTATCTTTTGTGTCTTTCTTAATGACTATACTCATTGTGTGAAAACAATGCCAATGAACCATCTATAACATGAATTCATTGAAATCTAATAAACAATGGAGTCCTTGATCTTGAAATTGCATTTCTTATTGATATTAATTGGTTGAATTCAAAAATAAAGAGTGCCTCCTATCATTTCAATTTGTCAATGCTCCTCTTTTGGTTCCAAACAGACTTTTTCATACAGGGATCTTAGAATTAACATTTGTGACTAAACAATTTAGCATATTAATTAAAACAAACAAGTCTAAACAGTATTAAAAATCTAAATTTGTTTTCTTCCTTCGGCCACAACAGTCATTCATGTTTGTTTGCATTTGGCATTAATTTTAAGGGGTTTCATTCCTAAATAATGTGACTTTCTTACCAGCTTATGCTAATCACTCTACTTTTTGTTGTTAGAAGGACTATTTTTTCATGCAATGACCATAAAAATTATCTTTTGTGACTTTCTTAATGACTATATTCAGCGTGAAAACAATGCCGATGAACCATCTATAACATGAATTCATTGAAATCTAATAAACAATGGACTCCTTGATCTTGAATTGCATTTCTTATTGATATTAATTGGTTGAATTCGAAAATAAACAGTACCTCCTATGATTTCTAGTTATCAAGGCTCCTTTTTTTGGTTGCAAATGGACTTTTTGATAGAGGGATCATAGAATTAACATTTGTGACTAAACAATTTAGCATATTAATTAAAACAAACAAGACTAAACAGTATTAAAACTCTAAATCTATTTACTTGTATCAGCCAAAGCAGTCATTCATGTTGGTTTGCATTTGGCATTAATATTAAGTGGTTTTTAATTCATAAGTAATGTGACTTTCTAATCGCCTTAGGCTAATCAGCCTACTTTTTGTTGTTAGAAGGATTATATTTTTCATCCAATTACCATAAAATTATCTTTTCTTTTCTGTTTCTTAATGACTATATTCATTGTGAAAACAATGCCCAATGAGCCATGTATAACATAACTTCATTCAAATCTAATAAATAACGGAGAGTCCTTGATCTTGAATTGTATTTCTTATTTATATTAATTGGTTGAATTCCAAAATAAAGAGTACCTCCTATCATTTCTGGTTATCAAGGCTCCTCTTTTGGGTTCCAACCAGATTTTTGATAGACGTATCGTAGAACTAACATTGTGTGGCTAAACAATTTAGTATATATTATTTATTAAAAAAATCAAGTCTAAACTGTATTAAAACTCTAAATCTATTTACTTCTATAGGCCAAAGCAGTCATTGATGTTGGTTTGCATTTGGCATTAATATTAAGTGGTTTAATTCCAAAGTAATGTGACTTTCTAATCGCCCTTAGGCTAATCAGCCTACTTTTTTTATTAGAAGGATTATTTTTTCATGCAATTACCATACAGGGATTTCTATTTATCAAGGCTCCTCTTTTGGTTCCAAACAAACTTTTTTCATACAGGGATCATAGAATTAACATTTGTGACTAAACAATTTAGCATATTAATTTAAAAAACAAACAAGTCTAAACAGTATTGAAAATCTAAATCTGTTTACTTCCTTCGGCCACAACAGTCATTCATCTTTGTTTACATTTGGCATTAATTTTAATTGGTTTCATTCCTAAATAATGTGATTTTCTTACCAGCTTATGCTAATCACTCTACTTTTGTTGTTAGAAGGAGTATTTTTCATGCAATGACCATAAAATTATCTTTTGTGACTTTCTTAATGACTATATTCAGTGTGAAAACAATGCCAATGAACCATCTATAAGATGAATTCATTGAAATCTAATAAACAATGGAGTCCTTGATCTTGAATTGCATTTCTTATTGATATTAATTGGTTGAATTCAAAAATAAACAGTACCTCCTATCATTTCTATTTATCAAGGCTCCTCTTTTGGTTCCAAACAAACTTTTTCATACAGGGATCATAGAATTAACATTTGTGACTAAACAATTTAGCATATTAATTAAAACAAACAAGTCTAAACAGTATTAAAAATCTAAATCTGTTTACTTCCTTCGGCCACAACAGTCATTCATGTTTGTTTGCATTTGGCATTAATTTTAAGCGGTTTCATTCCTAAATAATGTGACTTTCTTACCAACTTATGCTAATCACTCTACTTTTGTTGTTAGAAGGAATATTTTTCATGCAATGACCATAAAATTATCTTTTGTGACTTTCTTAATGACTATATTCATTGTGAAAACAATGCCAATGAACCATTTATAACATTAATTCATTGAAATCTAATAAACAATGGAGTCCTTGATCTTGAATTGCATTTCTTATTTGATATTAATTGGATGAATTCGAAAATAAAGAGTACCTCCTATGATTTCTAGTTATCAAGGCTCCTTTTTGGTTGCAAACAGACTTTTTGATAGAGGGATCATAGAATTAACATTTGTGACTAAACAATTTAGCATATTAATTACAACAAACAAGTCTAAACAGTATTAAAAGTCTAAACAGTATTAAAACTCTAAATCTATTTACTTGTATCGGCCAAAGGAGTCATTCATGTTGGTTTGCATTTGGCATTAATATTAAGTGGTTTAATTCATAAGTAATGTGACTTTCTAATCGCCATAGGCTAATCAGCCTACTTTTGTTGTTAGAAGGATTATTTTTCATCCAATTACCTTAAAATTATCTTTTCTGTCTTTCTTAATGACTATATTCATTGTGAAAACAATGCCAATGAACCATGTATAACATAACTTCATTCAAATCTAATAAATAATGGAGTCCTTGATCTTGAATTGCATTTCTTATTGATACTAATTGGTTGAATTCCAAACTAAAGAGTACCTCCTATCATTTCTGGTTATCAATGCTCCTTTTTTGGTTCCAACCAGACATTTGGATAGAGGGATCATAGAATTAACATTTATGGCAAAACAATTTAGCATATTAATTACAACAAACAAGTCTAAACAGTATTAAAAATCTAAATCTGTTTACTTCCATTGGACACAGCAGTCATTCATGTTTGTTTGCATTTGGCATTATTTTTTAAGGGGTTTCATTCCTAAATAATGTGACTTTCTTACCAGCTTATGGTAATCACTCTACTTTTGTTGTTAGAAGGACTATTTTTCATGCAATGAGCATAATATTATCCTTTGTGTCTTTCTTAATGACTATATTCATTGTCAAAAAACAATGCCAATGAACCATCTATAACATGAATTCATTGAAATCTAATAAACAATGGGGTCCTTCATATTTAATTGTATTTCTTATTGATATTAATTTGTTGAATTCGAAAATAAAGAGTACCTCCTATCATTTCTACTTATCAAGGCTCCTTTTTGGTTGCAAACAGACTTTTTGATAGAGGGAACATAGAATTAACATTTGTGACTAAACAATTTAGCATATTAATTAAAACAAACAAGTCTAAACAGTATTAAAACTCTAAATCTATTTACTTGTATCGGCCAAAGGAGTCATTCATGTTGGTTTGCATTTCGCATTAAATATTAAGTGGTTTAATTCATAAGTAATGTGACTTTCTAATCGCCTTAGGCTAATCAGCCTACTATTATTGTTAGAAGGATTATTTTTTGTCCAATTACCATAAAATTATCTTTTCTGTCTTTCTTAATGACTTATTCATTGTGAAAACATTGCAATTTGAACCATATATAACATGACATCATCATTCAAATCTAATAAATAACAGACTCCTTGATGTTGAATTGCATTTCTTATTGATATTAATTGGTTGAATTCCAAAGTAAAGAGTACCTCCTATCATTTCTTGTTATCAATGCTCCTTTTTTGGTTCCAACCAGACATTTGGATAGAGGGATCATAGAATTCACATTTGTGGCTAAACACTTTAGCATATTAATTACAACAAACAAGTCTAAACAGTATTAAAAATCTAAATCTGTTTACTTCCATTGGCCACAGCAGTCATTCATGTTTGTTTGCATTTGGCAGTAATTTTAAGGGGTTTCATTCCTAAATAATGTGACTTTCTTACCAGCTTCTGCTAATCACTCTACTTTTGTTGTTAAAAGGACTATTTTTCATGCAATGACCATAAAAGTATCTTTTGTGTCTTTCTTAATGACTATATTCATTGTGAGAACAATGCCAATGAACCATCTATAACATGAATTCATTGAAATCTAATAAACAATGGAGTCCTTGATCTTGAATTGCATTTCTTATTGATATTAATTGGTTGAATTCGAAAATAAAGAGTAACTCCTATCATTTCTAGTAATGAAGGCTTCTTTTTGGTTGCAGACAGACGTTTTTTGATAGGGGGATCATAAAATTAACATTTGTGACTAAAAAATTTAGCATATTAATTAAAACAAACAAGACTAAACAGTATTAAAACTCTAAATTTGTTTACTTCCTTCGGCCACAACAGTCATTCATGTTTGTTTGCATTTGGCATTAATTTTTAGGGGTTTCATTCCTAAATAATGTGACTTTTTTACCAGCTTATGCTAATCACTCTACTTTTGTAGTTAGAAGGACTATTTTTCATGCAATGACCATAAAATTATCCTTTGTGTCTTTCTTAATGACTATATTCATTTTCAAAAGAATGCCAATCAACCATCTATAACATGAATTCATTGAAATCTAGTAAACAATGGGGTCCTTCATCTTGAATTGTATTTCTTATTGATATTAATTGGTTAAATTCGAAAATAAAGAGTACCTCTTATCATTTCTATTTATCAAGGCTCCTCTTTTGGTTCCAAACAGACTTTTTCATACAACGTTCATAGAATTAACATTTGTGACTAAACAATTTAGCATATTAATTAAATCAAAGAAGTCTAAACAGTATTAAAAATTTAAATCTGTTTACTTCCTCTGGCCACAACAGTCATTCATGTTTGTTTGCATTTGGCATTAATTTTAAGGGGTTTCATTCCTAAAGAATGTGACTTTCTTTCCGGCTTATGCTAATCACTCTACTTTTGTTGTTAGAAGGACTATTTTTCATGCAATGACCATAAAATTATCTTTTCTGTCTTTCTTAATGACTATATTCATTGTGAAATTAATGCCAATGAACCATGTATAACATGACATCATTCAAATCTAATAAACAATGGAGTCCTTGATCTTGAATTGCATTTCTTATTTATATTAATTGGTTGATTTCCAAAATAAAGAGTACCTTCTATCATTTATGGTTATCAAGGCTCCTTTTTTGGTTCCAACCAAACTTTTTGATAGAGGGATCATAGAATTAATATTTGTGGCAAAACAATTTAGCATATTAATTAAAGCAAACAAGTCTAAACAGTATTAAAACTCTATATCTGTTTACTTCCTTTGGCCTCAGTAGTCATTCATGTTTGTTTGCATTTGGCATTAATTTTAAGGGGTTTCATTCCTAAATAATGTGACTTTCTTACCAGCTTATGCTAATCACTCTACTTTTGTTGTTATAATGTCTATTTTTCATGCAATGACCATCAAATTATTTTTTGTGTCTTTCGTAATGACTATATTCATTGTGGGGGGGGGGGGGGGGGGGGGGGGGGGGGGGGGGGGGGGGGGGGGGGGGGGGGGGGGGGGGGGGGGGGGGGGGGGGGGGGGGGAAAAAACAATGCCAAATGAACCATCTATAACATGAATTCATTCAAATCTAATAAATAATGGAGTCCTTGATCTTGAATTGTATTTTGTTATTGATATTAATTGGTTGAATTCGAAAATAAAGAGTACCTCTTATCATTTATAGTAAAGAAGGCTCCTTTTTGGTTGCAAACAGACGTTTTGATAGAGGGATCATAAAATTAACATTTGTGACTAAACAATTTAGCATATTAATTAAAACAAACAAGACTGAACATTATTAAAACTCTAAATCTATTTACTTCTATCGGCCAAAGCAGTCATTCATGTTGGTTTGCATTTGGCATTAATATTAAGTGGTTTAATTCCTATGTAATGTGACTTTCTAATCACATTAGGCTAATTAGCCTACTTTTGTTGTTAAAAGGATTATTTTTCATCCAATTTCCATAAAATTATCTTTTCGATCTTTCTTAATGACTATATTCATTGTGAAAACAATGCAAATGAACCATGTATAACATGACTTCATTCAAATCTAATAAACAATGAAGTCCTTGATCTTGAATTGCATTTCTTATTTATATTAATTGGTTGAATTCCAAAATAAAGAGTACCTGCTATCATTTCTGGTTATCAAGGCTCCTCTTTTGGTTCCAACCAGATTTTTGATAGAGGGATCGTAGAATTAACATTTGGGGCTAAACAATTTAGAATATTAATTAAAAAAATCAAGTCTAAACAGTATTAAAACTCTAAATATATTTACTCCTATCGGCCAAAGCAGTCATTCATGTTGGTTTGCATTTGGCATTAATATTAAGTGGTTTAATTCCTAAGTAATGTGACCTTCTAATCGCCTTAGGCTAATAAGCCTACTTTTTTTATTAGAAGGATTATTTTTCTTGCAATTACCATAAAATTATCTTCTCTGTCTTTCTTAATAACTATATTCATTGTGAAAACAATGCAAATGAACCATGTATAACATGACTTCATTCAAATCTAATAAACAATGGAGTCCTTCATCTTGAATTTCATTTCTTATTGATATTAATTGGTTGAATTCCAAAATAAACAGTACCTCCTATCATTTCTAGTTATCGAGGCTCCTCTTTTGGTTCCAACTAGACTTTTTTATAGGGGGATTAAAGAATTAACATTTGTGGCTAAACGATTTAGCATATTAGTTAAAACAAACAAGTCTAAATAGTATTAAAAATCTAAATCTATTTACTTCCTTCGTCCACAGCAGTCATTCATGCTTGTTTGCATTTGGCATTAATTTCAAGGGGTTTCATTCCTAAATAATGTGACTTTCTTACCAGCTTATGCTAATCACTCTACTTTTGTTGTTAGAAGGACTATTTTTCATGCAATGACCATAAAATTATCTTTTGTGTCCTTCTTAATGACTATATTCATTGTGAAAACAATGCCAATGAACAATCTATAACATGAATTCATTGAAATCTAATAAATAATGGAGTCCTTGATATTGAATTGCATTTCTTATTGATATTAATTGGTTGAATTCGAAAATAAAGAGTACCTCCTATCATTTCTAGTTATCAAGGCTCCTCTTTTGGTTCCAAACAGACTTTTTGATAGAGGGATCATTGGATTAACATTTGTGACAAAACAATTTAGCATATTTATTAAAACAAACAAGTGTAAACAGTATTAAAACTCTAAATCTATTTACTTCTATCGGCCAAAGGAGTCATTCATGTTGGTTTGCATTTGGCATTATTATTTAGTGGTTTAATTCCAAAGTAATGTGACTTTCTAATCGCCTTAGGCTAATCAGCCTACTTTTATTGTTAGAAGGATTATTGTTCACGCAATTACCATAAAATTATCTTTTCTGTCTTTCTTAATTACTATATTCATTGTGAAAACAATGCAAATGAACCATGTATAACATGACATCATTCAAAACTAATAAACAATGGAGTCCTTGATCTTGAATTGCATTTCTTATTTATATTAATTGGTTGATTTCCAAAATAAAGAGTACCTCCTATCATTTCTGGTTATCAAGGCTCCTCTTTTGGTTCCAACCAGACTTTTTGATAGAGGGATCATAGAATTAACATTTGTGGCTAAACAATTTAGCATATTAATTAAAGCAAACAAGTCTAAACAGTATTAAAACTCTAAATCTATTTACTTCCTTGGGCCACAGTAGTCATTCATGTTTGTTTGCATTTGGCTTTAATTTTAAGGGGTTTCATTCCTAAATAATGTGACTTTCTTACCAGCTTATGCTAATCACTCTACTTTTTTTGTTAGAAGGACTATTTTTCATGCAATGACCATAAAATTATCTTTTGTGTCTTTCTTAATGACTATATTCATTGTGAAAAGAATGCAAATGAACCATGTATAACATGTCTTCATTCAAATCTAATAAATAACGGAGTCCTTGATCTTGAATTGCATTTCCTATTAATATTAATTGGTTGAATTCCAAAGTAAAGAGTACCTCCTATCATTTTTGGTTATCAATACTCCTTTTTTGGTTCCAACCAGACATTTGGATAGAGGGATCATAGAATTAACATTTGTGGCTAAACAATTTAGCATATTAATTACAACAAACAAGTCTAAACAGTATTAAAAATCTAAATCTGTTTACTTCCATTGGCCACAACAGTCATTCATGTTTGTTTGCATTTGGCATTAATTTTAAAGGGTTTCATTTCTAAATAATGTGACTTTCTTACCAGCTTATGCTAATCACTCTACTTTTGTTGTTAGAAGGACTATTTTTCATGCAATGACCATAAAATTATCTTTTGTGTCTTTCTTAATGACTATATTCATTGTGAAATCAATGCCAACGAACCATCTATAACATGAATTCATCAAAATCTAATAAACAATGGAGTCCTTGATCTTGAAATGCATTTCTTATTGGTTTTAATAACCAATTAATATTGGTTGAATTCGAAAATAAAGAGTACCTCCTATCATTTCTAGTAATGAAGCCTCCTTTTTGGTTGCAAACAGATGTTTTGATAGAGGGATAATAAAATTAACATTTGTGACTAAACAATTTAGCATATTAATTAAAACAAACAAGACTAGTTTTGTTGTTAGAAGGATTATTTTTCATCCAATTTCCATAAAATTATCTTTTCGATCTTTCTTAATGACTATATTCATTGTGAAAACAATGCAAATGAACCATGTATAACATGATTTCATTCAAATCTAATAAACAATGGAGTCCTTAATCGTGAATTGCATTTCTTATTTATATTAATTGGTTGAATTTCAAAATAAAGAGTACCTCCTATCATTTCTAGTTATCAATGCTCCTTTTTTGGTTCCAACCAGACTTTTGGATGAAGGGATCATAGAATTAACATTTGTGGCTAAACAATTTTGCATATTAATTACAACACACAATTCTAAACAGTATTAAAAATCTAAATCTGTTTACTTCCGTTGGCCACAGCAGTCATTCATGTTTGTTTGCATTTAGCATTAATTTTAAGGGGTTTCATTCCTAAATCATGTGACTTTCTTACCAGCTTATGCTAATCACTCTACTTTTGTTGTTAGAAGGACTATTTTTCATGCAATGACCATCAAATCATCTTTTGTGTCTTTCTTAATGACTATATTCAGTGTGAAAACAATGCCAATGAACCATCTATAACATGAATTCATTCAAATCTAATAAACAATGGAGTTCTTGATCTTGAATTGCATTTCTTATTGATATTAATTGGTTGAATTCGAAAATAAAGAGTACCTCCTATGATTTCTAGTAATGAAGGCTCCTTTTTGGTTGCAAACAGATGTTTTGATAGAGGGATTATAAAATTAACATTTGTGACCAAACAATTTAGCATATTAATTAAAACAAACAAGTCTAAATAGTATTAAAAATCTAAATTTGTTTACTTCCTTCGGCCACAACAGTGATTCATGTTTGTTTGCATTTGGCATTAATTTAAAGGGGTTTCATTGCCAAATAATTTGACTTTCTTACTAGCTCATGCTAATCACTCTTCTTTTGTAGTTAGAAGGACTATTTTTCATGCAATGACCATAAAATTATCCTTTGTGTCTTTCTTAATGACAATATTCATTGTCAAAAGAATGCCAATCAACCATCTATAACATGAATTCATCGAAATCTAATAAACAATGGGGTCCTTCATCTTGAATTGTATTTCTTATTGATATTAATTGGTTAAATTCGAAAATAAAGAGTACCTCTTATCATTTTTATTTATCAAGGCTCCTCTTTTGGTTCCAAACAGACTTTTTCATACAAGGTTCATAGAATTAACATTTGTGACTAAACAATTTAGCATATTAATTAAATCAAACAAGTCTAAACAGTATTAAAAATCTAAATCTGTTTACTTCCTCTGGCCACAACAGTCATTCATGTTTGTTTGCATTTGGCATTAATTTTAAGGGGTTTCATTCCTAAAGAATGTGACTTTCTTTCCGGCTTATGCTAATCACTCTACTTTTGTTGTTAGAAGGACTATTTTTCATGCAATGACCATAAAATTATCTTTTGTGTCTTTCTTAATGACTATATTCATTGTGAAATCAATGCCAACGAACCATCTATAACATGAATTCATCAAAATCTAATAAACAATGGAGTCCTTGATCTTGAAATGCATTTCTTATTGGTTTTAATAACCAATTAATATTGGTTGAATTCGAAAGTAAAGAGTACCTCCTATCATTTCTAGTAATGAAGCCTCCTTTTTGGTTGCAAACAGATGTTTTGATAGAGGGATAATAAAATTAACATTTGTGACTAAACAATTTAGCATATTAATTAAAACAAACAAGACTAGTTTTGTTGTTAGAAGGATTATTTTTCATCCAATTTCCATAAAATTATCTTTTCGATCTTTCTTAATGACTATATTCATTGTGAAAACAATGCAAATGAACCATGTATAACATGATTTCATTCAAATCTAATAAACAATGGAGTCCTTAATCGTGAATTGCATTTCTTATTTATATTAATTGGTTGAATTTCAAAATAAAGAGTACCTCCTATCATTTCTGGTTATCAATGCTCCTTTTTTGGTTCCAACCAGACTTTTGGATGAAGGGATCATAGAATTAACATTTGTGGCTAAACAATTTTGCATATTAATTACAACACACAATTCTAAACAGTATTAAAAATCTAAATCTGTTTACTTCTGTTGGCCACAGCAGTCATTCATGTTTGTTTGCATTTAGCATTAATTTTAAGGGGTTTCATTCCTAAATCATGTGACTTTCTTACCAGCTTATGCTAATCACTCTACTTTTGTTGTTAGAAGGACTATTTTTCATGCAATGACCATCAAATTATCTTTTGTGTCTTTCTTAATGACTATATTCAGTGTGAAAACAATGCCAATGAACCATCTATAACATGAATTCATTCAAATCTAATAAACAATGGAGTTCTTGATCTTGAATTGCATTTCTTATTGATATTAATTGGTTGAATTCGAAAATAAAGAGTACCTCCTATCATTTCTATTTATCAAGGCTCCTCTTTTGGTTCCAAACAGACGTTTTGATAGAGGGATTATAAAATTAACATTTGTGACTAAACAATTTAGCATATTAATTAAAACAAACAAGTCTAAATAGTATTAAAAATCTAAATTTGTTTACTTCCTTCGGCCACAACAGTGATTCATGTTTGTTTGCATTTGGCATTAATTTAAAGGGGTTTCATTGCCAAATAATTTGACTTTCTTACTAGCTCATGCTAATCACTCTTGTTTCGTAGTTAGAAGGACTATTTTTCATGCAATGACCATAAAAGTATCCTCTGTGTCTTTCTTAATGACTATACTCATTGTGAAAACAATGCCAATGAACCATCTATAACATGAATTCATTGAAATTTAATAAACAATGGAGTCCTTGATCTTGAATTGCATTTCTTATTGATATTAATTGGTTGAATTCGAAAATAAAGAGTACCTCCTATCATTTCTATTTATCAAGGCTCCTCTTTTGGTTCCAAACAGACTTTTTCATACAGGGATCATAGAATTAACATTTGTGACTAAACAATTTAGCATATTAATTAAAACAAACAAGTCTAAACAGTATTAAAAATCTAAATCTTTTTACTTCCTTCGGCCACAACAGTCAATCATGTTTGTTTGCATTTGGCATTAATTTTAAGGAGTTTCATTCCTAAAGAATGTGACTTTCTTTCCAGCTTATGCTAATCACTCTACTTTTGTCGTTAGAAGGACTATTTTTCATGCAATGACCATAAAATTATCTTTTGTGTCTTTCTTAATGACTATATTCATCGTGAAAACAATGCCAACGAACCATCTATAACATGAATTCATCAAAATCTAATAAACAATGGAGTCCTTGATCCTCAATTGCATTTCTTATTGATTTTAATAACCAATTAATATTGGTTGAATTCAAAAATAAAGAGTACCTCCTATCTTTTCTAGTAATGAAGCCTCCTTTTTGGTTGCAAACAGATGTTTTGATAGAGGGATAATAAAATTAACATTTGTGACTAAACAATTTAGCATATTAATTAAAACAAACAAGACTAAACAATATTAAAACTCTAAATCTATTTACTTCTATCGGCCAAAGTAGGCATTCATGTTGGTTTGCATTTGGCATTAATATTAAGTGGTTTAATTCCTAAGTAATGTGACTTTCTAATCGCATTAGGCTAATTAGCCTACTTTTGTTTTTAGAAGGATTATTTTTCAACCAATTTCCATAAAATTATCTTTTTCATCGTTCTTAATGACTATATTCATTGTGAAAACAATGCAAATGAACCATGTATAACATGACTTCATTCAAATCTAATAAACAATGGAGTCCTTGATCTTGAATTGCATTTCTTATTTATATTAATTGGTTGAATTCCAAAATAAAGAGAACCTCCTATCATTTCTGGTTATCAAGGCTCCTCTTTTTGTTCCAACCAGATTTTTGTTAGAGGGATCGTAGAATTAACATTTGTGCCTGAACAATTTAGCATCTTAATTAAAACAAACAAGTCTAAATAGTATTAAAAATCTAAATCTGCTTAATTCCTTCGGCCACAGCAGTCATTCATGTTTGTTTGCATTTGGCATTAATTTTAAGGGGTTTTATTCCTAAATAATGTGAGTTTCTTACTAGCTTATGCTAATCACTCTACTTTTATTTGTAGAAGGACTATTTTTTATGCAATGACCATAAAAGTATCTTTTGTGTCTTTCTTAATGACTATATTCATTGTGAAAACAATGCCAATGAACCATCTATAACATGAATTCATTCAAATCTAATAAACAATGGAGTTCTTGATCTTGAATTGCATTTCTTATTGATATTAATTGGTTGATTTCGAGAATAAAGAGTACCTCCTATCATTTCTAGTAATGAAGGCTCCTTCTTGGTTTCAAACAGAATTTTTGATTGAGGGATCATAGAATTAACTTTTGTGACTAAACAATTTAGCATATTAATTAAAACAAACAAGACTAAACATTCTTAAAACTCTAAATCTATTTACTTCTATCGGCCAAAGGAGTCATTCATGTTGGTTTGCATTTGGCATAAATATTTAGTGGATTACTTCATAAGTACTGTAACTTTCTAATCGCCTTAGGCTAGTTAGCCTACTTTTGTTGTTAGAAGGATTATTTTTCACGCAATTACCATAAAATTATCTTTTCTGTCTTTATTAATGACTATATTCATTCTGAAAGCAATGCAAATGAACCATGTATCACATGACATCATTCAAATCTAATAAACAACGGAGTCCTTGATCTTGAATTGCATTTCTTATTTATATTAATTGGTTGATTTCCAAAATAAAGAGTACCTCCTATCATTTCTGGTTATCAAGGCTCCTATTTTGGTTCCAACCAGACTTTTTGATAGAGGGATCATAGAACTAACATTTGGGGCTAAACAATTTAGCATATTAATTAAAGCAAACAAGTCTAAACAGTATTAAAACTCTATATCTGTTTACTTCCTTTGGCCACAGTAGTCATTCATGTTTTTTTGCATTTGGCATTAATTTTAAGGGGTTGCATTCCTAAATAATGTGAGTTTCTTACTAGCTTATGCTAATCACTCTACTTTTGTTTGTAGAAGGACTATTTTTTATGCAATGACCATAAAAGTATCTTTTGTGTCTTTCTTAATGACTATATTCATTGTGAAAACAATGCCAATGAACCATCTATAACATGAATTCATTCAAATCTAATAAACAATGGAGTTCTTGATCTTGAATTGCATTTCTTATTAATATTAATTGGTTGAATTCGAAAATAAAGAGTACCTCCTATCATTTCTATTTATCAAGGCTCCTCTTTTGGTTCCAAACAGACTTTTTCATACAGGGATCATAGAATTAACATTTGTGACTAAACAATTTAGCATATTAATTAAAACAAACAAGTCTAAACAGTATTAAAAATCTAAATCTGTTTACTTCCTTCGGCCACAACAGTCATTCATGGTTGTTTGCATTTGGCATTAATTTCAAGGGGTTTCATTCCTAAATAATGTGACTTTCTTACCAACTTATGCTAATCACTCTACTTTTGTTGTTAAAAGGACTATTTTTCATGCAATGACAATAAAATTATCTTTTGTGTCTTTCTTAATGACTATATTCATTGTGAAAACAATGCAAATGAACCATCTATAACATGACTTCATTCAAATCAAATGAATAACGGAGTCCTTGATCTTGAATTGCATTTTTTATTGATATTAATTGGTTGAATTCCAAAATAAAGAGTACCTCCTATCATTTCTGGTTATCAATGCTCCGTTTTTGGTTCCAACCAGACATTTGGATAGTGGGATCATAGAATTAACATTTGTGGCTAAACAATTTAGCATATTAATTACAACAAACAAGTCTAAACAGTATTAAAAATCTAAATCTATTTACTTCCATTGGGCACAGCAGTCTTTCATGTTTGTTTGCATTTGGCATTAATTTTAAGGGGTTTCATTCCTAAATAATGTGACTCTCTTACCAGCTTATGCTAATCACTCTACTTTTGTTGTTCGAAGGTCTATTTTTCTTACAATGACCATCAAATTATCTTTTGTGTCTTTCTTAATGACTATATTCATTGTGAAAACAATGCCAATGAACCATCTATAACATGAATTCATTCAAATCTAATAAACAATGGAGTCCTTGATCTTGAATTGTATTTCTTATTCATATTAATTGGTTGAATTCAAAAATAAAGAGTACCTCCTATCATTTCTAGTTATCAAGGCTCCTCTTTTGGATCCAAATAGACTCTTTGATAGAGGGATCATCGGATTAACATTTGTGACTAAACAATTTAGCATATTAATTAAAACAAACAAGTCTAAACATTATTAAAACTCTAAATCTATTTTCTTCTATCGGCCAAAGGAGTCATTCATGTTGGTTTGTATTTGGCATTAATATTAAGTGGTTTACTTCATAAGTACTGTGACTTTCCAATCGCCTTAGGCTAATTATCCTACTTTTGTTGTTAGAAGGATTATTATTCACGCAATTATCATAAAATTATCTTTTCTGTCTTTATTAATGACTATATTCATTGTGAAAACAATGCAAATGAACCATGTATAACATGACATCATTCAAATCTAATAAACAACGGAGTCCTTGCTCTTGAATTGCATTTCTTATTTATATTAATTGGTTGATTTCCAAAATAAAGAGTACCTCCTATCATTTCTGGTTATCAAGGCTCCTCCTTTGGTTCCAACCAGACTTTTTGATAGAGGGATCATAGAACTAACATTTGTGGCTAAACAATTTAGCATATTAATTAAAGCAAAACAGTCTAAACAGTATTAAAACTCTATATCTGTTTACTTCCTTTGGCCACAGTAGTCATTCATGATTGTTTGCATTTGGCATTAATTTTAAGGGGTTTCATTCCTAAATAATGTGATTTCTTACCAGCTTATGCTAATCACTCTACTTTTGTTGTTAGAAGGACTATTTTTCATGCAATGACCATAAAATTATCTTTTGTGTCTTTCTTAATGACAATATTCATTGTGAAAACAATGAATATGAACTATCTATAACATGAATTCATTCAAATCTAATAAACAATGGAGTTCTTGATCTTGAATTGCATTTCTTATTGATATTAATTGGTTGATTTCGAAAATAAAGAGTACCTCCTATGATTTCTAGTTATCAAGGCTCCTTTTTGGTTGCAAACAGAATTTTTCATAGAGGGATCATAGAATTAACATTTGTGACTAAACAATTTAGCATATTAATTAAAATAAACAACTCTAAGCAATATTAAAACTCTAAATCTATTTACTTGTATCGGCCAAAGGAGTCATTCATGCTGGTTTGCATTTGGCATTAATATTAAGTGGTTTAATTCATAAGTAATGTGACTTTCTAATCGCCTTAGGGTAATCAGCCTACTTTTGTTGTTAGAAGTATTATTTTTCATCCAATTACCAAAAAATTATCTTTTCTGTCTTTCTTAATGACTATATTCATTGTGAAAACAATGAAAATGAACCATGTATAACATGACTTCATTCAAATCTAATAAATAACGGAGTCCTTGATCTTGAATTGCATTTCTTATTGATATTAATTGGTTGAATTCCAAAGTAAAGTGTACCTCCTATCATTTCTGGTTATCAATACTCCTTTTTTGGTTCCAACCAGACATTTGGATAGAGGGATCATAGAATTAACATTTGTGGCTAACCAATTTAGCATATTAATTACAACAAACAAGTCTAAACAGTATTAAAAATCTAAATCTATTTACTTCCATTGGCCACAACAGTCATTCATGTTTGTTTGCATTTGGCATTAACTTTAAGGGGTTTCATTCCTAAATAATGTGACTTTCTTACCAGCTTATGCTAATCACTCTACTTTTGTTGTTCGAAGGTCTATTTTTCTTACAATGACCATCAAATTATCTTTTGTGTCTTTCTTAATGACTATATTCATTGTGAAAACAATGCCAACGAACCATCTATAACATGAATTCATTCAAATCTAATAAACAATGGAGTACTTGATCTTGAATTGCATTTCTTATTGATATTAATTGGTTGAATTCGAAAATAAAGAGTACCTCCTATCATTTCTAGTTATCAAGGCTCCTCTTTTGGATCCAAATAGACTCTTTGATAGAGGCATCATCGGATTAACATTTGTGACTAAACAAATTAGCATATTTATTAAAACAAACAAGTGTAAACAGTATTAAAACTCTAAATCTATTTACTTCTATCGGCCAAAGGAGTCATTCATGTTGGTTTGCATTTGGCATTAATATTTAGTGGTTTAATTCCTAAGTAATGTGACTTTCTAATCGCCTTAGGCTAATTATCCTACTTTTGTTGTTAGAAGGATTATTTTTCACGCAATTACCATAAAATTATCTTTTCTGTCTTTATTAATGACTATATTCATTGTGAAAACAATGCAAATGAACCATGTATAACATGACATCATTCAAATCTAATAAACAATGGAGTCCTTGATCTTGAATTGCATTTCTTATTTATATTAATTGGTTGATTTCCAAAATAAAGAGTACCTCCTATCATTTATGGTTATCAAGGCTCCTCTTTTGGTTCCAACCAGACTTTTTGATAGAAAGATCGTAGAATTAACATTTGTGGCTAAACAATTTAGCATATTAATTAAAGCAAACAATTCTAAACAATATTAAAACTCTAAATCTGTTTACTTCCTTTGGCCACAGTAGTCATTCATGTTTGTTTGCATTTGACATTAATTGTAAGGGGTTTTATTCCTAAATAATGTAACTTTCTTACTAGCTTATGCTAATCACTCTACTTTTGTTGTTAGAAGGACTATTTTTCATGCAATGACCTTAAAATTATCCTTTGTGTCTTTCTTAATGACTATATTCATTGTCAAAACAATGCCAATGAACCATCTATAACATGAATGCTTTGAAATCTAATAAACAATGGAGTCCTTCATCTTAAATTGTACTTCTTATTGATATTAATTGGTTGAATTCAAAAATAAAGAGTACCTCCTATCATTTTTAGTTATCAAGGCTCCTTTTGGTTGCAAACAGACTTTTTGATCGAGGGATCATAGAATTAACATTTGTGACTAAACAATTTAGCATATTAATTAAAACAAACAAGTCCAAACATTATTAAAACTCTAAATCTATTTTCTTCTATCGGCCAAAGGAGTCATTCATGTTGGTTTGTATTTGGCATTAATATTAAGTGTTTTACTTCATAAGTACTGTGACTTTCTAATCGCCTTAGGCTAATTATCCTACTTTTGTTGTTAGAAGGATTATTTTTCACGCAATTACCATAAAATTATCTTTTCTGTCTTTATTAATGACTATATTCATTGTGAAAACAATGCAAATGAACCATGTATAACATGACATCATTCAAATCTAATAAACAACGGAGTCCTTGATCTTGAATTGCATTTCTTATTTATATTAATTGGTTGATTTCCAAAATAAAGAGTACCTCCTATCATTTATGGTTATCAAGGCTCCTCTTTTGGTTCCAACCAGACTTTTTGATAGAAAGATCGTAGAATTAACATTTGTGGCTAAACAATTTAGCATATTAATTAAAGCAAACAATTCTAAACAATATTAAAACTCTAAATCTGTTTACTTCCTTTGGCCACAGTAGTCATTCATGTTTGTTTGCATTTGACATTAATTGTAAGGGGTTTTATTCCTAAATAATGTAACTTTCTTACTAGCTTATGCTAATCACTCTACTTTTGTTGTTAGAAGGACTATTTTTCATGCAATGACCTTAAAATTATCCTTTGTGTCTTTCTTAATGACTATATTCATTGTCAAAACAATGCCAATGAACCATCTATAACATGAATGCTTTGAAATCTAATAAACAATGGAGTCCTTCATCTTAAATTGTTCTTCTTATTGATATTAATTGGTTGAATTCAAAAATAAAGAGTACCTCCTATCATTTCTAGTTATCAAGGCTCCTTTTTGGTTGCAAACAGACTTTTTGATCGAGGGATCATAGAATTAACATTTGTGACTAAACAATTTAGCATATTAATTAAAACAAACAAGTCTAAACATTATTAAAACTCTAAATCTATTTTCTTCTATCGGCCAAAGGAGTCATTCATGTTGGTTTGTATTTGGCATTAATATTAAGTGTTTTACTTCATAAGTACTGTGACTTTCTAATCGCCATAGGCTAATTATCCTACTTTTGTTGTTAGAAGGATTATTTTTCACGCAATTACCATAAAATTATCTTTTCTGTCTTTATTAATGACTATATTCATTGTGAAAACAATGCAAATGAACCATGTATAACATGACATCATTCAAATCTAATAAACAACGGAGTCCTTGATCTTGAATTGCATTTCTTATTTATATTAATTGGTTGATTTCCAAAATAAAGAGTACCTCCTATCATTTATGGTTATCAAGGCTCCTCTTTTGGTTCCAACCAGACTTTTTGATAGAGGGATCATAGAACTAACATTTGTGGCTAAACAATTTAGCATATTAATTAAAGCAAACAAGTCTAAACAGTATTAAAACTCTATATCTGTTTACTTCCTTCGGCCACAGTAGTCATTCATGTTTGTTTGCATTTGGCATTAATTTTAAGGGGTTTCATTCCTAAATAATGTGACTTTCTTACCAGCTTATGCTAATCACTCTACTTTTGTTGTTAAAAGGACTATTTTTCATGCAATGACCATAAAATTATCTTTTGTGTCTTTCTTAATGACTATATTCATTGTGAAAACAATGAATATAAACTATCTATAACATGAATTCATTCAAATCTAATAAATAATGGATTTCTTGATCTTGAATTGCATTTCTTATTGATATTAATTTGTTGATTTCGAAAATAAAGAGTACCTCCTATCTTTCTAGTAATGAAGGCTCCTCTTTTGGCTCCAAACAGACTTTTTGATAGAGGGATCATTGGATTAACATTTGTGACTAAACAATTTAGCATATTTATTAAAACAAACAAGTGTAAACAGTATTAAAACTCTAAATCTATTTACTTATACCGGCTAAAGGAGTGATTCATGTTGGTTTGCATTTGGCATTATTATTTAGTGGTTTAATTCCTAAGTAATGTGACTTTCTAATCGCCTTAGGATAATCAGCCTACTTTTATTGTTAGAAGGAATATTGTTCACGCAATTACCATAAAATTATCTTTTCTGTCTTTCTTAATGACTATATTCATTGTGAAAACAATGCAAATGAACCATGTATAACATGACACCATTCAAATCTAATAAACAATGGAGTCCTTGATCTTGAATTGCATTTCTTATTTATATTAATTGGTTGATTTCCAAAATAAAGAGTACCTCCTATCATTTATGGTTATCAAGGCTCCTCTTTTGGTTCCAACCAGACTTTTTGATAGAGGGATCATAGAATTAACATTTGTGGCTAAACAATTTAGCATATTAATTAAAGCAAACAAGTCCAAATAGTATTAAACTCTATATCTGTTCACGCAATTACCATAAAATTAACTTTTCTGTCTTTCTTAATGACTATATTCATTATGAAAACAATGCAAATGAACCATGTATAACATGACATCATTCAAATCTAATAAACAATGGAGTCCTTGATCTTGAATTGCATTTCTTATTTATATTAATTGGTTGATTTCCAAAATAAAGAGTACCTTCTATCATTTATGGTTATCAAGGCTCCTTTTTTGGTTCCAACCAAACTTTTTGATAGAGGGATCATAGAATTAATATTTGTGGCTAAACAATTTAGCATATTAATTAAAGCAAACAAGTCTAAACAATATTAAAACTCTTTATCTGTTTACTTCCTTCGGCCATAGTAGTCATTCATGTTTGTTTGCATTTGGCATTAATTTTAAGGGGTTTCATTCCTAAATAATGTGACTTTCTTACCAGCTTATGCTAATCACTCTACTTTTGTTGTTATAATGTCTATTTTTCATGCAATGACCATCAAATTATCTTTTGTGTCTTTCGTAATGACTATATTCATTGTGAAAACAATGCCAATGAACCATCGATAACATGAATTCATTCAAATCTAATAAATAATGGAGTCCTTGATCTTGAATTGTATTTTGTTATTGATATTAATTGGTTGAATTCGAAAATAAAGAGTACCTCTTCTCATTTATAGTAAAGAAGGCTCCTTTTTGGTTGCAAACAGACGTTTTGATAGAGGGATCATAAAATTAACATTTGTGACTAAACAATTTAGCATATTAATTAAAACAAACAAGACTGAACATTATTAAAACTCTAAATCTATTTACTTCTATCGGCCAAAGCAGTTATTCATGTTGGTTTGCATTTGGCATTAATATTAAGTGGTTTAATTCCTATGTAATGTGACTTTCTAATCACATTAGGCTAATTAGCCTACTTTTGTTGTTAAAAGGATTATTTTTCATCCAATTTCCATAAAATTATCTTTTCGATCTTTCTTAATGACTATATTCATTGTGAAAACAATGCAAATGAACCATGTATAACATGACTTCATTCAAATCTAATAAACAATGAAGTCCTTGATCTTGAATTGCATTTCTTATTTATATTAATTGGTTGAATTCCAAAATAAAGAGTACCTGCTATCATTTCTGGTTATCAAGGCTCCTCTTTTGGTTCCAACCAGATTTTTGATAGAGGGATCGTAGAATTAACATTTGGGGCTAAACAATTTAGCATATTAATTAAAAAAATCAAGTCTAAACAGTATTAAAACTCTAAATCTATTTACTCCTATCGGCCAAAGCAGTCATTCATGTTGGTTTGCATTTGGCATTAATATTAAGTGGTTTAATTCCTAAGTAATGTGACTTTCTAATCGCCTTAGGCTAATAAGCCTACTTTTTTTATTAGAAGGATTATTTTTCATGCAATTACCATAAAATTATCTTCTCTGTCTTTCTTAATAACTATATTCATTGTGAAAACAATGCAAATGAACCATGTATAACATGACTTCATTCAAATCTAATAAACAATGGAGTCCTTCATCTTGAATTTCATTTCTTATTGATATTAATTGGTTGAATTCCAAAATAAAGAGTACCTCCAATCATTTCTAGTTATCGAGGCTCCTCTTTTGGTTCCAACTAGACTTTTTTATAGGGGGATTAAAGAATTAACATTTGTGGCTAAACAATTTAGCATATTAATTAAAACAAACAAGTCTAAATAGTATTAAAAATCTAAATCTATTTACTTCCTTCGTCCACAGCAGTCATTCATGCTTGTTTGCATTTGGCCTTAATTTCAAGGGGTTTCATTCCTAAATAATGTGACTTTCTTACCAGCTTATGCTAATCACTCTACTTTTGTTGTTAGAAGGACTATTTTTCATGCAATGACCATAAAATTATCTTTTGTGTCCTTCTTAATGACTATATTCATTGTTAAAACAATCCCAATGAACAATCTATAACATGAATTCATTGAAATCTAATAAATAATGGAGTCCTTGATATTGAATTGCATTTCTTATTGATATTAATTGGTTGAATTCGAAAATAAAGAGTACCTCCTATCATTTCTAGTTATCAAGGCTCCTCTTTTGGTTCCAAACAGACTTTTTGATAGAGCGATCATTGGATTAACATTTTTGACAAAACAATTTAGCATATTTATTAAAACAAACAAGTGTAAACAGTATTAAAACTCTAAATCTATTTACTTCTATCGGCCAAAGGAGTCATTCATGTTGGTTTGCATTTGGCATTATTATTTAGTGGTTTAATTCCTAAGTAATGTGACTTTCTAATCGCCTTAGGCTAATCAGCCTACTTTTATTGTTAGAAGGATTATTGTTCACGCAATTACCATAAAATTATCTTTTCTGTCTTTCTTAATTACTATATTCATTGTGTGAAAACAATGCAAATGAACCATGTATAACATGACATCATTCAAATCTAATAAACAATGGAGTCCTTGATCTTGAATTGCATTTCTTATTTATATTAATTGGTTGATTTCCAAAATAAAGAGTACCTCCTATCATTTTTGGTTATCAAGGCTCCTCTTTTGGTTCCAACCAGACTTTTTGATAGAGGGATCATAGAATTAACATTTGTGGCTAAACAATTTAGCATATTAATTAAAGCAATCAAGTCTAAACAGTATTAAAACTCTATATCTGTTTACTTCCTTTGGCCACAACAGTCATTCATGCTTGTTTCCATTTAGCATTAATTTTAAGGGGTTTCATTCCTAAATAATGTGACTTTCTTACCAGCTTATGCTAATCACTCTACTTTTGTTGTTAGAAGGACTATTTTTCATGCAATGACCATAAAATTATCTTTTGTGTCCTTCTTAATGACTATATTCATTGTTAAAACAATCCCAATGAACAATCTATAACATGAATTCATTGAAATCTAATAAATAATGGAGTCCTTGATATTGAATTGCATTTCTTATTGATATTAATTGGTTGAATTCGAAAATAAAGAGTACCTCCTATCATTTCTAGTAATGAAGGCTCCTTTTTGGTTGCAAACAAACTTTTTGATCGAGGGATCATAGAATTAACATTTGTGACTAAACAATTTAGCATATTAATTAAAACAAACAAGTCTAAACAGTATTAAAACTCTAAATATATATACTTGTATTGGCCAAAGGAGTCATTCATGTTGGTCTGCATTTGGCATTAATATTAAGTGGTTTAATTCATGAGTAATGTGACATTCTAATCGCGTTAGGCTAATCAGCCTACTTTTGTTGTTAGAAGGATTACTTTTCATCCAATTACTATAAAATTATCTTTTCTGTCTATCTTAATGACTATATTCATTGTGAAAACAATGCAAATGAACCATGTATAACATGACATCATTCAAATTATTAAACAATGGAGTCCTTGATCTTGAATTGCGTTTCTTATTTATATTAATTGGTTGATTTCCAAAATAAAGAGTACCTCCTATCATTTATGGTTATCAAGGCTCCTCTTTTGGTTCCAACCAGACTTTTTGATAGAGGGATCATAGAATTAACATTTGTGGCTAAACAATTTAGCATATTAATTAAAGCAATCAAGTCTAAACAGTATTAAAACTCTATATCTGTTTACTTCCTTTGGCCACAACAGTCATTCATGCTTGTTTCCATTTAGCATTAATTTTAAGGGGTTTCATTCCTAAATAATGTGACTTTCTTACCAGCTTATGCTAATCACTCTTCTTTTGTAGTTAGAAGGACTATTTTTCATGCAATGACCATAAAAGTATCTTTTGTGTCTTTCTTAATGACTATATTCATTGTGAAAACAATGAATATGAACCATCTATAGCAAGAATTCAATGAAATCTAATTAACAATGGAGTCCTTGATCTTGAATTGTTCTTATTGATATTAATTAGTTGAATTCGAAAATAAAGAGTACCTCCTATCATTTCTATTTATGAAGGCTCCACTTTTGGTTCCAAACAGACTTTTTCATACAGGGATCATAGAATTAACATTTGTGACTAAACAATTTTGGATATTAATTAAAACAAACAAGTCTAAACAGAATTAAAAAAATCTAAATCTGTTTACTTCCTTCGGCCACAACAGTCATTCATGGTTGTTTGCATTTGGCATTAATTTCAAGGGGTTTCATTCCTAAAATAATGTGACTTTCTTACCAACTTATGCTAATCACTCTACTTTTGTTGTTAAAAGGACTATTTTTCATGCAATGACAATAAAATTATCTTTTGTGTCTTTCTTAATGACTATATTCATTGTGAAAACAATGCCAATGAACCATCTATAACATGAATTCATTGAAATCTAATAAACAATGGAGTCCTTGATCTTTGAATTGCATTTCTTATTGATATTAATGGGTTGAATTCGAAAATAAAGAGTACCTCCTATCATTTCTAGTTATCAAGGCTCCTCTTTTGGCTCCAAACAGACTTTTTGATAGAGGGATCATCGGATTAACATTTGTGACTAAACAATTTAGCATATTTATTAAAACAAACAAGTGTAAACAGTATTAAAACTCTAAATCTATTTACTTCTATCGGCCAAAGGAGTCATTCATGTTGGTTTGCATTTGACATTAATATTTAGTGGTTTAATTCCGAAGTAATGTGACTTTCTAATCGCCTTAGGATAATCAGCCTACTTTTGTTGTTAGAAGGATTGTTCACGCAATTACCATAAAATTATCTTTTCAGTCTTTCTTAATGACTATATTCATTGTGAAAACAATGCAAATCAACCATGTATAACATGACATCATTCAAATCTAATAAAAAAGGGAGTCCTTGATCTTGAATTGCATTTCATATTTATATTAATTGGTTGATTTCCAAAATAAAGAGTACCTCCTATCATTTCTGCTTATCAAGGCTCCTCTTTTGGTTCCAACCAGACTTTTTGATAGAGGGATCATAGAATTAACATTTGTGGCTAAACAATTTAGCATATTAATTAAAGCAAACAAGTCTAAACAGTATTAAAACTCTATATCTGTTTACTTCCTTCGGCCACAGTAGTCATTCATGTTTGTTTGCATTTGGCATTAATTTTAAGGAGTTTCTTTCCTAAATAATGTGACTTTCTTACCAGCTTATGCTAATCCCTCTACTTTTGTTGTTAGAAGGACTTTTTTTCATGTAATCACCATAAAATTATCCTTTGTGTCTTTCTTAATGACTATATTCATTGTGAAAACAATTTCAATGAAATATCTATAACATGAATTCATTCAAATCTAATAAACAATGGAGTTCTTGATCTTGAATTGCATTTCTTATTGATATTAATTGGTTGATTTCGAAAATAAAGAGTACCTCCTAAGATTTCTAGTTATCAAGGCTCCTTTTTGGTTGCAAACAGACTTTTTCATAGTGGGATCATAGAATTAACATTTGTGACTAAACAATTTAGCATATTAATTAAAACAAACAAGTCTAAACAGTATTAAAACTCTAAATCTATTTACTTGTATCGACCAAAGGAGTCGTTCATGTTGGTTTGCATTTGGCATTAATTTTCAGGGGTTTCATTCCTAACTAATGTGACTTTCTTACCAGCTTATGCTAATCACTCATCTTTTGTAGTTAGAAGGACTATTTTTCATGCAATGACCATAAAAGTATCTTTTGTGTCTTTCTTAATGACTATATTCATTGTGAAAACAATGCCAATGAACCATCTACAACATGAATTCATTCAAATCTAATAAACAATGGAGTTCTTGATCTTGAATTGCATTTCTTATTGATATTAATTGGTTGATTTCGAAAATAAAGAGTACCTCCTATGATTTCTAGTTATCAAGGCTCCTTTTTGGTTGCAAACAGACTTTTTCATAGTGGGATCATAGAATTAACATTTGTGACTAAACAATTTAGCATATTAATTAAAACAAACAAGTCTAAACAGTATTAAAACTCTAAATCTATTTACTTGTATCGACCAAAGGAGTCGTTCATGTTGGTTTGCATTTGGCATTAATTTTCAGGGGTTTCATTCCTAACTAATGTGACTTTCTTACCAGCTTATGCTAATCACTCTTCATCTTTTGTAGTTAGAAGGACTATTTTTCATGCAATGACCATAAAAGTATCTTTTGTGTCTTTCTTAATGACTATATTCATTGTGAAAACAATGCCAATGAACCATCTACAACATGAATTCATTCAAATCTAATAAACAATGGAGTTCTTGATCTTGAATTGCATTTCTTATTGATATTAATTGGTTGATTTCGAAAATAAAGAGTACCTCTTATGATTTCTAGTTATCATGGCTCCTTTTTGGTTGCAAACAGACGTTTTGATAGAGGGATCATAGAATTAACATTTGTGACTAAACAATTTAGCATATTAATTAAAACAAACAAGTCTAAACTGTATTAAAACTCTAAATCTTTTTACTTGTATCGGCCAAAGGAATCGTTCATGTTGGTTTGCATTTGGCATTAATATTAAGCGGTTTAATTCATAAGTAATGTTACTTTCTAATCGCCTCTTAGGCTAATCAGCCTACTTTTGTTTGTTAGAAGGATTATTTTTCATCCAATTACCATAAAATTATCTTTTCTGTCTTTCTTAATGACTATATTCATTGTGAAAAACAATGCAAATGAACCATGTATAACATGACTTCATTAAAATCTAATAAATAATGGAGTCCTTGATCTTGAATTGTATTTCTTATTGATATTAATTGGGTTGAATTCCAAAAATAAAGAGTACCTCCTATCATTTCTGGATATCAATGCTCCTTTTTTTGGTTCCAACAAGACATTTGGATAAAGGATCATAAAATTAACATTTGTGGCTAAACAATTTAGCATATTAATTACAACAAACAAGAGTAAACAGTATTAAAAATCTAAATCTGTTTACTTCCATTGGCCACAGCAGTCATTCATGTTTGTTTGCATTTGGCATTAATTTTCAGGGGTTTCATTCCTAAATAATGTGACTTTCTTACCAGCTTATGCTAATCACTCTACTTTTGTTGTTAGAAGGACTATTTTTCATGCAATGACCTTAAAATTATCCTTTGTGTCTTTCTTAATGACTACATTCATTGTGAAAACAATGCCAATGAACCATCTATAACATGAGTTCATTGAAATCTAATAAACAATGGAGTCCTCTATCTTGAATTGTATTTCTTATTGATATTAATTGGTTGAATTCGAAAATAAAGAGTACCTCCTATCATTTCTAGTTATCAAGGCTCCTTTTTGGTTGCAAACAGACTTTTTGATAGAGGGATCATAGAATTAACATTTGTGACTAAACAATTTAGCATATTAATTAAAACAAACAAGTCTAAATAGTATCAAAACTTTAAATCTATTTTACTTGTATCGGCCAAAGGAGTCATTCATGCTGGTTTGCATTTGTCATTACTATTAAGTGGTTTAATTCATAAGTAATGTGACTTTCTAATCGCCTTAGGGCTAATCAGCCTACTTTTGTTTGTTAGAAGGATTATTTTTCATCCAATTACCATAAAATTATCTTTTCTGTCTTTCTTAATGACTATATTTATTGTGAAAACAATGCAAATGAACCATGTATAACAAGACTTCATTCAAATCTAATAAATAACAGAATCCTTGATCTTGAATTGCATTTCTTATTGAAATTAATTGGTTGAATTCCAAAAAAAAGAGCACCTCCTATCATTTCTGGTTATCAAATGCTCCTTTTTTTGGTTCCAACCAGACATTTGGATAGAGGGATCATAGAATTAACATTTGTGGCTAAACAATTTAGCATATTAATTACAACAAACAAGTCTAAATAGAATTAAAAATCTAAATCTGTTTACTCCCATTGGCCACAACAGTCATTCCTGTTTGTTTGCATTTGGCATTAATTTTAAGGGGTTTCATTCCTAAATAATGTGACTTTCTTACCAGCTTATGCCAATCACTCTACTTTTGTTGTTAGAAGGAATATTTTTCACGCAATGACTATAAAAGTATCTTTTGTGTCTTTCTTAATGACTATATTCATTGAGAAAACAGTGCCAATGAACCATCTATAACCTGAATTCCTTGAAATCTAATAAAAAACAATGGAGTCCTTGATCTTGAATTGTATTTCTTATTGATATTAATTGTTTCAATTCAGAAATAAAGAGTACTTCCTATCATTTCTATTTATCAAGGCTCCTCTTTTGGTTCCAAACAGACTTTTTGATACAAGGATCATAGAATTAACATTTGTGACTAAATAATTTAGCATATTAATTAAAACAAAAAAGTCTAAATAGTATTAAATATCTAAATCTGTTTACTTGCTTTGGCCACAATAGTCAATCATGTTTGTTTGCATTTGGCATTAATTTTCAGGGGTTTCATTGCTAAATAATGTGACTTTCTTACCAGCTTATGCTAATCACTCTTCTTTTGTAGTTAGAAGGACTATTTTTCATGCAATGACCATAAAAGAATCTTTTGTGTCTTTCTTAATGACTATATTCATTGTGAAAAAAATGCCAATGAACCATCTATAACATGAATTCATTCAAATCTAATCAACAATGGAGTTCTTCATCTTGAATTGCATTTCTTATTTATATTAATTGGTTGAATTCGAAAATAAAGAGTACCTCCTATCATTTCTAGTAATGAAGGCTCCTTTTTGGTTGCAAACAGACTTTTTGATCGATGGATCATAGAATTAACATTTGTGCCTAAACAATTTAGCATATTAGTTAAAACAAACAAGTCTAAACATTATTAAAACTCTGAATCTATTTACTTCTATCGGCCAAAGGAGTCATTCATGTTGGTTTGCATTTGGCATTAATATTTAGTGGTTTAATTCATAAGTACTGTGACTTTCTAATCACCTTCGACTAATTAGCCTACTTTTGTTATTGGAAGGATTATTTTTCATGCAATTACCATAAAATTATCTTTTCTGTCTTTCTTAATGACTATATTCATTGTGAAAGCAATGCAAATGAATCATGTATAACATGACATCATTCAATTCTAAGAAACAGCGGACTCCTTGATCATGAATTGGATTTCTTATTTATATTAATTGGTTGAATTCCAAAATAAAGAGTTCCTCCTATCATTTCGGGCTATCAATGCTCCTTTTTTGTTCCAACCAGACATTTGGATAGAGCGATCATAGAATTAACATTTGTAGCTAAACAATTTAGCATATTATTTACAACAAACAAGTCTAAATAGTATTAAAAATCTAAATCTGTTTACTTCCATTGGCCACAGCAGTCATTCATGTTTGTTTGCATTTGGCATTAATTTTAAGGGGTTTCATTCCTAAATAATGTGACTTTCTTACCAACTTATGCTAATCACTCTACTTTTGTTGTTAGAAGGAATATTTTTCATGCAATGACCATAAAATTATCTTTTGTGTCTTTCTTAATGACTATATGCATTGTGAAAATAATGCCAATGAACCATCTATAACATGAATTCATTCGAATCTAATAAACAATGGAGTTGTTGATCTTGAATCGCATTTCTTATTGATATTAATTGGTTGAATTCGAAAATAAAGAGTACCTCCTATCATTTCTAGTATTGAAGGCTCCTTTTTGGTTGCAAACAGACTTTTTAATCGAGGGATCATAGAATTAACATTTGTGACTAAAAAATTTAGCATATTAATTAAAACATACAAGTCTAAACATTATTAAAACTCTAAATCTATTTGCTTTTATCGGCCAAAGGAGTCATTCATGTTGGTTTGCATTTGGCATTAATATTTAGTGGTTTAATTCATAAGTACTGTGACTTTCTAATCACCTTAGGCTAATTAGCCTACTTTTGTTATTAGAAGGATTATTTTTAATGCAATTAACCATAAAATTATCTTTTCTGTCTTTCTTAATGACTATATTCATTGTGAAAAGCAATGCAAATGAATCATGTATAACATGACATCATTCAATTCTAATAAACAATGGACTCCTTGATCTTGAATTAGATCTCTTATTTATATTAATTGGTTGATTTCCAAAATAAAGATTACCTCCTATCATTTCTGGTAATCAAGGCTCCTCTCTTTTGGTTCCAACCAGACTTTTTGATAGAGGTATCATAAAAATTAACATTTTTGTGACTAAAACAATTTAGCATATTAATTAAAGCAAACAAGTCTAAACAGTATTAAAACTCTAAATCTGTTTACTTCCTTTGGTCACAGCAGTCATTCATGTTTGTTTGCATTTGGCATTAATTTTAAGGGTTTTCATTCCTAAATAATTTGACTTTCTTACTAGCATAGGCTAATCACTCTACTTTTGTTGTTAGAAGGAATATTTTTCATGCAATGACCATAAAATTATCTTTTGTGTCTTTCTTAATGACTATATTCATTTGTGAAAACAATGCCAATGATCCATCTATAACATGAATTCATTCAAATCTAATAAAACAATGGAAGTTCTTGATCTTGAATTGCATTTCTTATTGATATTAATTGGTTGATTTCGAAAATAAAGAGTACCTCTTATCATTTCTAGTAGTGAGAAGGCTCCTTTTTGGTTGCAAACAGACTTTTTGATCGAGGGATCATATAATTAACATTTGTGGTTAATCAATTTAGCATATTAATTAAAGCAAACAAGTCTAAAGAGTATTAAAACTTTAAATCTGTTTACTTCCTTCGGCCACAGCAGTCATTCATGTTTGTTTGCATTTGGCATTATTTTTAAGGGGTTTCATTCCTAAATAATGTGACTTTCTTACCAGCTTATGCTAATCACTCTACTTTTGTTGTTTAGAAGGACTATTTTTCATGCAATGAATATAAAATTATCCTTTGTGTCTTTCTTAATGACTATATTCATTGTCAAAACAATGCAAATGAACTATCGATACCATGAATTCATTGAAATCTAATAAACAATGGAGTCCTCCATCTTGAATTGTATTTCTTATTGATATTAATTGGTTGAATTCGAAAATAAAGAGTACCTCCTATCATTTCTAGTAATGAAGGCTCCTTTTTGGTTGCAAACAGACTTTTTGATCGAGGGATCATAGAATTAACATTTGTGGCTAAACAATTTAGCATATTAATTAAAACAAACAAGTCTAAACAGTATTAAATATCTAAATCTGTTTACTTCCTTCGGCAACAACAGTCATTCATGTTTTTTTGCATTTGGCATTAATTTTAATGGGTTTCATTCCTAAATATTGTGACTTTCTTACCAGTTTATGCTAATCACTCTTCTTTTGTAGTTAGAAGGATGATTTTTCATGCAATGACCATAAGAGTATCTTTTGTGTCTTTCTTAATGACTATATTCATTGTGAAAACAATGCCAATGAACCATCTATAACATGAATTCATTCAAATCTAATACATAATGGAGTTCTTGATCTTGAATTACATTTCTTATTGATAGTAATTGCTTGAATTTGAAAATAAAGTGTACCTCCTATCATTTCTAGTTATCAAGGCTCCTTTTTGGTTGCAAACAGACTTTTTGATAGAGGGATCATAGAATTAACATTTGTGACTAAACAAATTTAGCATATTAATTAAAAAACAAACAAGTCTATACAGTATTAAAACTTTAAATCAATTTACTTGTATCGGCCAAAGGAGTCATTCATGTTGGTTTGCATTTGGCATTAATATTTAGTGGTTTAATTCATAAGTATTGTGACTTTCTAATCGCCTTAAGCTAATTAGCCTACTTTTGTTATTCGAAGGATTATTTTTTTTATGCAATTACCATAAAAATTATCTTTTCTGTCTTTCTTAATGACTATATTTCATTGTGAAAAGCAATGCAAATGAATCATGTATAACATGACTTCATTCAATTCTGATAAATAGTGGACTCCTTGATCTTGAATTGGATTTCTTATTTATATTAATTGGTTGATTTCCAAAATAAAGATTACCTCCTATCATTTCTGGTTATCAAGTCTACTCTTTTGGTTCCAACCAGACTTTTTGATAGAGGGATCATGGAATTAACATTTGTGGCTAAACAATTTAGCATATTAATTAAAGCAAACAAGTCTAAACAGTATTAAATATCTAAATCTGTTTACTTCCTTCGGCCACAACAGTCATTCATGTTTGTTTGCATTTGGCATTAATTTTAAGGGGTTTCTTTCCTAAATAATGTGACTTTCTTACCAGCTTATGCTAATCACCCTACTTTTGTTGTTAGAAGGACTATTTTTCATTCAATGACCTTAAAATTATCCTTTGTGTCTTTCTTAATGACTATATCATTGTGAAAACAATGCCAATGAACCATCTATAACATGAATTCATTCAAATCTAATACATAATGGAGTTCTTGATCTTGAATTACATTTCTTATTGATAGTAATTGCTTGAATTTGAAAATAAAGTGTACCTCCTATCATTTCTAGTTATCAAGGCTCCTTTTTGGTTGCAAACAGACTTTTTGATAGAGGGATCATAGAATTAACATTTGTGACTAAACAATATAGCATATTAATTAAAACAAACAAGTCGAAACAGTATGAAAACTCTAAATCTATTTACTTGTATTGGCTAAAGGAGTCATTCATGTTGGTTTGCATTTAGCATTAATATTAAGTGGTTTAATTCATAAGTAATGTGACTTTCTAATCGCCTTAGGCTAATCAGCCTACTTTTGTTGTTAGAAGGATTATTTTTCACCCAATTACCATAAAATTATCTTTTCTATCTTTCTTAATGACTATATTCATTGTGAAAACAATGCAAATGAACCATCTATAACATGAAATCATTGAAATCTAATAAACAAAGGAGTCCTTGATCTTGAATTGCATTTCTTATTGATATTAATTGGTTGAATTCCTAAATAAAGAGTACCACCTATCATTTCTGCTTATCAATGCTCCTTTTTTGGTTCCAACCAGACAATTGGATAGAGGGATCATAGAATTAACATTTGTGGCTAGGCAATTTAGCATATTAATTATAACAACAAGTCTAAATAGTAATCAAAAATCTAATCTGTTTACTTCCATTGGCCACAATAGTCATTCATGTTTGTTTGCATTTGGCATTAATTTTAAGGGGTTTCATTCCCTAAATAATGTGACTTTCTTACCAGCTTATGCTAATCACTCTACTTTGTTGTTAGAACGAATATTTTTCATGCAATGACCATAAAATTATCTTTTGTGTCTTTCTTAATGACTATATTCATTGTGAAAAACAATGCCAATGAACCATCTATAACATGAATTCATTCAAATCTAAATAAACAATGGAGTTCTTGATCTTGAATTGCATTTCTGATTGAAAATTAAGTGGTTTGAATTTGAAAATAAAGAGTACCTCCTATCATTTCTAGTAATGAAGGCTCCTTTTTGGTTGCAAACAGACTTTTTTGATCGAGGGATCATAGAATTAACATTTGTGGCTAAACAATTTAGCATATTAATTAAAACAAACAAGTCTAAACACAATATTAAAACTCTAAATCAATTTACTTGTATCGGCCAAAGGAGTCATTCATGTTGGATTGCATTTGGCATTAATATTAAGTGGTTTAATACATAAGTAATGTGACTTTCTAATCGCCTTAGGCTAATCAGCCTACTTATTTTGTTAGAAGAATTATTTTTCATCCAATTACCATAAAATTATCTTTTCTGTCTTTTTTTAATGACTATATTCATCATGGAAAACAATGCAAATGAACCATGTATAACATGACTTCATTCAAATCTAATAAATAAATGGAGTCCTTGATCTTGAATTGCATTTCTTATTGATATTAATTGGTTGAATTCCAAAATAAAAGAGTACCTCCTATCATTTTCATTGGTTATCAATGCTCCTTTTTTTCGTTCCAACCAGACAATTGGATAGAGGGATCATAGAATTAACATTTGTGGCTAGGCAATTTAGCATATTAATTATAACAAAACAAGTCTAAATAGTATTAAAAATCTAATCTGTTTACTTCCATTGGCCACAATAGTCATTCATGTTTGTTTGCATTTGGCCATTAATTTTAAGGGGTTTCATTCCTAAATAATGTGACTTTTCTTACCAGCTTTATGCTAATCACTCTACTTTTTTGTTGTTAGAACGAATATTTTTCATGCAATGACCATAAAAATTATCTTTTGTGTCTTTCTTAATGACTATATTCATTGTGAAAAACAATGCCAATGATCCATCTATAACATGAATTCATTCAAAATCTAATAAACAATGGAGTTCTTGATCTTGAATTGCATTTCTTATTGATATTAATTGGTTTGATTTCGAAAATAAAGAGTACCTCTTATCATTTCTAGTAGTGAAGGCTCCTTTTTTGGTTGCAAACAGACAACTTTTTGATCGAGGGATCATATAATTAACATTTGTGGTTAATCAATTTAGCATATTAATTAAAGCAAACAAGTCTAAAAGAGTTATAAAAACTTTAAATCTGTTTACTTCCTATTCGGCCACAGCAGTCATTCATGTTTGTTTGCATTTGGCATTATTTTTAAGGGGGTTTCATTCCTAAAATTAATGTGACTTTCTTACCAGCTTATGCTAATCACTCTACTTTTGTTGTTAGAAGGGACTATTTTTCATGCAATGAATATAAAATTATCCTTTGTGTCTTTCTTAATGACTATATTCATTGTCAAAACAATGCAAATGAACCTATCGATAACCATGAATTCATTGAAATCTAATAAAACAATGGAGTCCTTGATCTTGAATTGTATTTCTTATTGATATTAATTGGTTGAATTCGAAAATAAAGAGTACCTCCTATCATTTTCTAGTATAATGAAGGCTCCTTTTTGGTTGCAAACAGACTTTTTGATCGATGGGGATCATAGAATTAACATTTGTGACTAAACAATTTAGCATATTAATTAAAACATACAAGTCTAAACATAGTATTAAAACTCTAAAATATCAATTTACTTGTATCGGCTCCGAAGGAGTCATTCATGTTTTGGTTTGCATTTGGCATTAATATTTTAGTGGTTTTAATTTCATAAGTTAGTGAGACTTTCTAATCG
>JBAPLH010000170.1:0-305998 GCA_037897445.1 Ceriops zippeliana
ATGGACTCTTTTTTCATAATAAATATAATTATTAAGAAAGAAACAAAAGTTAATTTCAAGGTTATTGCATGCAAAATAGTACCCGGCAACAACAAGGGCATCCTAATTAACGTACGGTGATTTGAATGTCTGATTATTTAGGAATTAATCAAGTTGGCTTTTGTACGAAATTCAAAACCATGATGAATGACTCCTTTGGCTGACGGATTTAAATAGATTTAGAGTTTTAAAGGTGTTTGTACTTGTTTCATTCAATTAATATAATAGGTCGTTTAGCCGCATGTGTTATATTCTATGATCAATGTATCAAAAAGTGTGTTTTTTAATCAAAAGAGGAGACTTGCTAACCAAAAAATGGTGAGAGGAACTTTTCTATTTTTGATTTCGACAATTGATATCAATAGGAAATACAATTCAAATTCAAGGAATCCCTTGCTTATTAAATTTGAATGAATTCGTGTTACAGATCGTTTCATGGACTCCTTTGGCTATTGGATTGAAATAATTTAGAGTTCTAAAGGTGTTTGTACTTGTTTCATTCAATTAATATAATAGGTCGTTTAGCTGCATGTGTTATATTCTATGATCAATGTATCAAAAAGTGTGTGTTTTCAATCAAAAGAGGAGACTTGCTTACCAGAAATGATGAGAGGAACTTTCTATTTTTGTTTTCAACAATTCATATCAATAGGAAATACAATTCAAATTCAAGGACTCTATTGTTTACTAAATTGAATGAATTCATGATACGGATCATTCATGGACTCTTTTTCATAATGAATATAATTATTAAGAAAGAAACAAAAGTTAATTAAAAGGTTATTACATGAAAAATAGTACCCTGGCAACAACAAGGGCATCCTAATTAACATACGGTGATTTGAAAGTCTGATTATTTAGGAATTAATCAAGTTGACTTTTGTACGAAATTCAAACCATGATGAATGACTCCTTTGCCTGATGGATTGAAATAATTTAGAGTTTTAAAGGTGTTTGTACTTGTTTCATTCAATTAATATAATAGGTCGTTTAGCCGCATGTGTTATATTTTATGATCAATGTAACAAAAAGTGTGTTTTGAATCGAAAGAGGAGACTTGCTAACCAGAAATGATGAGAGGAACTTTTTATTTCTGATTTCAACAATTAATATCAATAGGAAATACAATTCAAATTCTAGGACTCTATTGTTTATTAAATTTAATGAATTCATGATACAGATCATTCATGGACTCTTTTTCATAATGAATATAATTATTAAGAAAGAAACAAAAGTTAATTTCAAGGTTATTGCATGAAAAATAGTCCCGGCAGCAACAAGAGCAGCCTAATTAACATGTAGTGATTAGAAAGTCTCATTATTTAGGAATTAAATAAGTAGACTTTTGCACGAAATCCAAACCATGATGAATGACTCCTTTGCCTGTTGGATTGAAATAATTTAGAGTTTTAAAGGTGTTTGTACTTGTTTCATTCAATTAATATAATAGGTCGTTTAGCTGCATGTGTTATATTCTATGATCAATGTATCAAAAAGTGTGTTTTGAATCAAAAGAGGAGACTTGCTAACCAGAAATGATGAGAGGAACTTTCTATTTTTGATTTCAACAATTGATATCAATAGGAAATACAAATTCAAATTCAAGGACTCCCTTGCTTATTAAATTGAATGAATTCATGTTACAGATCGTTATTGGACTCTTTTTCATAATGAATATCATTATTAAGAAAGAAACAAAAGTTAATTTCAATGTTATTGCATGAAAAATAGTCCCGGCAGGCAACAACAAGAGCAGCCTAATTAACGTGTGGTGATTAGAAAGTCTCATTATTTAGGAATTTAAACCTGTAGACTTTTGTACGAAATGCAAACCATGATGAATGACTCCTTTGGCTGATGGATTTAAATAGATTTAGAGTTTTAAAGGTGTTTGTTCTTGTTTCATTCAATTAATATAATAGATCGTTTAGTCGTATGTGTTATATTCTATGATGAATGTATCAAAAAGTGTGTTTTCAATCAAAAGGGGAGACTTGCTAAACAGAAATGATGAGACGAACTTTCTATTTTTGATTTGAACAATTGATATCAATAGGAAATACAATTCAAATTCAAGGACTCCATTGTTTATTAAATTGAATGAATTCATGTTACAGATCGTTCATGGACTCTTTTTCATAATGAATATAATTATTAAGAAAGAAACAAAAGTTAATTTCAAGGTTATTGCATGAAAAATAGTCCCGGCAGCAACAAGAGCAGCCTAATTAACATGTAGTGATTAGAAAGTCTCATTATTTAGGAATTAAATAAGTAGACTTTTGCACGAAATCCAAACCATGATGAATGACTCCTTTGCCTGTTGGATTGAAATAATTTAGAGTTTTAAAGGTGTTTGTACTTGTTTCATTCAATTAATATAATAGGTCGTTTAGCTGCATGTGTTATATTCTATGATCAATGTATCAAAAAGTGTGTTTTGAATCAAAATAGGAGACTTGCTAACCAGAAATGATGAGAGGAACTTTCTATTTTTGATTTCAACAATTGATATCCATAGGAAATACAATTCAAATTCAAGGACTCCATTGTTTATTAAATTTAATGAATTCATGATACAGATCGTTCATGGACTCTTTTTAATAATGAATATAATTATTAAGAAAGAAACAAAAGTTAATTTCAAGGTTATTGCATGAAAAATAGTCCCGACAGCAACAAGAGCAGCCTAATTAACATGTGGTGATTAGAAAGTCTCATTATTTCGGAATTAAATAAGTAGACTTTTGCACGAAATCCAAACCATGATGAATGACTCCTTTGCCTGTTGGATTGAAATAATTTAGAGTTTTAAAGGTGTTTGTACTTGTTTCATTCAATTAATATAATAGGTCGTTTAGCTGCATGTGTTATATTCTATGATCAATGTATCAAAAAGTGTGTTTTGAATCAAAATAGGAGACTTGCTAACCAGAAATGATGAGAGGAACTTTCTATTTTTTTGATTTCAACAATTGATATCCATAGGAAATACAATTCAAATTCAAGGACTCCATTTTTATTTTATTAAATTTAATGAATTCATGATACAGATCGTTCATGGACTCTTTTTCATAATGAATATAATTATTAAGAAAGAAACAAAAGTTAATTTCAAGGTTATTGCATGAAAAATAGTCCCCGTGGCAGCAACAAGAGCAGCCTAATTAACATGTAGTGATTAGAAAGTCTCATTATTTAGGAATTAAATAAGTAGACTTTTGCACGAAATCCAAACCATGATGAATGACTCCTTTGCCTGTTGGATTGAAATAATTTAGAGTTTTAAAGGTGTTTGTACTTGTTTCATTCAATTAATATAATAGGTCGTTTAGCTGCATGTGTTATATTCTATGATCAATGTATCAAAAAGTGTGTTTTGAATCAAAATAGGAGACTTGCTAACCAGAAATGATGAGAGGAACTTTCTATTTTTGATTTCAACAAATTGATATCAATAGGAAATACAATTCAAATTCAAGGACTCCCTTGCTTATTAAATTGAATGAATTCATGTTACAGATCGTTATTGGACTCTTTTTTCATAATGAATATCATTATTAAGAAAGAAACAAAAGTTAATTTCAATGTTATTGCATGAAAAAAAATAGTCCTGGCAACAACAACAAGAGCAGCCTAATTAACGTGTGTGGTGATTAGAGAAAGTCTCATTATTTAGGAATTAAACCTGTAGACTTTTGTACGAAATGCAAACCATGATGAATGACTCCTTTGGCTGATGGATTTAAATAGATTTAGAGTTTTAAAGGTGTTTGTTCTTGTTTCATTCAATTAATATAATAGGTCGTTTAGTCGCATGTGTTATATTCTATGATGAATGTATCAAAAAGTGTGTTTTCAATCAAAAGGGGAGACTTGCTAAACAGAAATGATGAGACGAACATTCTATTTTTGATTTGAACAATTGATATCAATAGGAAATACAATTCAAATTCAAGGACTCCATTGTTTATTAAATTGAATGAATTCATGTTACAGATCGTTCATGGACTCTTTTTCATAATGAATATAATTATTAAGAAAGAAACAAAAGTTAATTTCAAGGTTATTGCATGAAAAATAGTCCCGGCAGCAACAAGAGCAGACTAATTAACGTGTGGTGATTAGAAAGTCTCATTATTTAGGAATTAAACCAGTAGGCTTTTGCACGAAATCCAAACCATGATGAATGACTCCTTTGGCTGTTGGATTGAAATAATTTAGAGTTTTAAAGGTGTTTTTACTTGTTTCATTCAATTAATATAATAGGTCGTTTAGCCGCATGTGTTATATTCTATGATCAATGTATCAAAAAGTGTGTTTTGAATCAAAAGAGGAGATTTGCTAACCAGAAATGATGAGAGGAACTTTCTATTTTTGATTTCAACAATTGATATCAATAGGAAAATACAATTCAAATTCAAGGACTCCCTTGCTTATTAAATTGAATGAATTCATGTTACAGATCGTTCATGGACTCTTTTTCATAATGAATATAATTATTAAGAAAGAAACAAAAGTTAATTTCAAGGTTATTACATGAAAAATAGTCCCGGCAACAACAAGAGCAGCCTAATTAACGTGTGGTGATTAGAAAGTCTCATTATTTAGGAATTAAACCTGTAGACTTTTGTACGAAATGCAAACCATGATGAATGACTCCTTTGGCTGATGGATTTAAATAGATTTAGAGTTTTTAAAGGTGTTTGTTCTTGTTTCATTCAATTAATATAATAGGTCGTTTAGCTGCATGTGTTATATTCTATGATCAATGTATCAAAAAGTGTGTTTTCAATCAAAAGAGGAGACTTGCTTACCAGAAATGATGAGAGGAACTTTTTATTTTTTATTTCAACAATTCATATCAATAGGAAATACAATTCAAATTCAAGGACTCTATTGTTTACTAAAATTGAATGAATTCATGATACAGATTGTTCATGGACTCTATTTCATAATGAATATAATTATTAAGAAAGAAACAAAAGTTAATTTCAAGGTTATTGCATGAAAAATAGTACCGGCAACAACAACAAGGGCATCCTAATTAACGTACGGTGATTTGAAAGTCTGATTATTTAGGAATTAATCAAGTTGACTTTTGTACGAAATTCAAACCATGATGAGTGACTCCTTTGGCTGATGGATTGAAATAATTTAGAGAGTTTTAAAGGTGTTTGTACTTGTTTCATTCAATTAATATAATAGGTCGTTTAGCCGCATGTGTTATATTTTATGATCAATGTAACAAAAAAGTGTGTTTTGAATCAAAAGAGGAGACTTGCTAACCAGAAATGATGAGAGGAACTTTCTATTTTTGATTTCATTTCAACAATTGATATCAATAGGAAATACAATTCAAATTCAAGGACTCCCTTGCTTATGAAATTGAATGAATTCATGTTACAGATCGTTATTGGACTCTTTTTCATAATGAATATCATTATTAAGAAAGAAACAAAAGTTAATTTCAATGTTATTGCATGAAAAATAGTCCCCCGGCAGCAACAAGAGCAGACTAATTAACGTAACGTGTGGTGATTAGAAAGTCTCATTATTTAGGAATTTAAACCAGTAGGACTTTTGCACGAAATCCAAACCATGATGAATGACTCCTTTGGCTGTTGGATTGAAATAATTTAGAGTTTTAAAGGTGTTTTTACTTGTTTCATTCAATTAATATAATAGGTCGTTTAGCCGCATGTGTTATATTCTATGATCAATGTATCAAAAAGTGTGTTTTGAATCAAAAGAGGAGATTTGCTAACCAGAAATGATGAGAGGAACTTTCTATTTTTGATTTCAACAATTCATATCAATAGGAAATACAATTCAAATTCAAGGACTCCCTTGCTTATTAAATTGAATGAATTCATGTTACAGATCGTTATTGGACTCTTTTTCATAATGAATATAATTATTAAGAAAGAAACAAAAGTTAATTTCAAGGTTATTGCATGAAAAATAGTCCAGGCAACAACAAGAGCAGCCTAATTAACGTGTGGTGATTAGAAAGTCTCATTATTTAGGAATTAAACCTGTAGACTTTTGTACGAAATGCAAACCATGATGAATGACTCCTTTGGCTGATGGATTTAAATAGATTTAGAGTTTTAAAGGTGTTTGTTCTTGTTTCATTCAATTAATATATATAGGTCGTTTTAGCTGCATGTGTTATATTCTATGATCAACGTATCAAAAAGTGTGTGTTTTCAATCAAAAAAGGGGAGACTTGTTAAACAGAAATGATGAGACGAACTTTCTATTTTTGATTTGAACAATTGATATCAATAGGAAATACAATTCAAATTCAAGGACTCCATTGTTTATTAAATTGAATGAATTCATGTTACAGATCGTTCATGGACTCTTTTTCATAATGAATATAATTATTAAGAAAAGAAACAAAAGTTAATTTCAAGGTTATTGCATGAAAAATAGTCCCCTGGCAGCAACAAGAGCAGCCTAATTAACATGTAGTGATTAGAAAGTCTCATTATTTAGGAATTAAATAAGTAGACTTTTGCACGAAATCCAAACCATGATGAATGACTCCTTTGGCTGTTGGATTGAAATAATTTAGAGTTTTTAAAGGTGTTTGTACTTGTTTCATTCATTCAAATAATATAATAGGTCGTTTAGCTGCATGTGTTTATATTCTATGATCAATGTATCAAAAAGTGTGTTTTGAATCAAAAGAGGAGACTTGCTAACCAGAAATGATGAGAGGAACTTTCTATTTTTGATTTCAACAATTGATATCAATAGGAAATACAATTCAAATTCAAGGACTCCCTTGCTTATTAAATTGAATGAATTCATGTTACAGATCGTTATTGGACTCTTTTTCATAATGAATATAATTATTAAGAAAGAAACAAAAGTTAATTTCAAGGTTATTGCATGAAAAATAGTCCCGGCACCAACAAGAGCAGCTTAATTAACGTGTGGTGATTAGAAAGTCTCATTATTTAGGAATTAAACCTGTAGACTTTTGTACGAAATGCAAACCATGATGAATGACTCCTTTGGCTGACGGATTTAAATAGATTTAGAGTTTTAAAGGTGTTTGTTCTTGTTTCATTCAATTAATATTATAGATCGTTTAGCTGCATGTGTTATATTCTATGATCAATGTATCAAAAAGTGTGTTTTCAATCAAAAGAGGAGACTTGCTAACCAGAAATGATGAGAGGAACTTTCTATTTTTGATTTCAACAATTCATATCAATAGGAAATACAATTCAAATTCAAGGACACTATTGTTTACTAAGTTGAATGAATTCATGATACAGATTGTTCATGGACTCTTTTTCATAATAAATATAATTATTAAGAAAGAAACAAAAGTTAATTTCAAGGTTATTGCATGCAAAATAGTACCGGCAACAACAAGGGCATCCTAATTAACGTACGGTGATTTGAATGTCTGATTATTTAGGAATTAATCAAGTTGGCTTTTGTACGAAATTCAAACCATGATGAATGACTCCTTTGGCTGACGGATTTAAATAGATTTAGAGTTTTAAAGGTGTTTGTACTTGTTTCATTCAATTAATATAATAGGTCGTTTAGCCGCATGTGTTATATTCTATGATCAATGTATCAAAAAGTGTGTTTTTAATCAAAAGAGGAGACTTGCTAACCAAAAATGGTGAGAGGAACTTTCTATTTTTGATTTCGACAATTGATATCAATAGGAAATACAATTCAAATTCAAGGAATCCCTTGCTTATTAAATTGAATGAATTCATGTTACAGATCGTTCATGGACTCCTTTGGCTATTGGATTGAAATAATTTAGAGTTCTAAAGGTGTTTGTACTTGTTTCATTCAATTAATATAATAGGTCGTTTAGCTGCATGTGTTATATTCTATGATCAATGTATCAAAAAGTGTGTTTTCAATCAAAAGAGGAGACTTGCTTACCAGAAATGATGAGAGGAACTTTCTATTTTTGTTTTCAACAATTCATATCAATAGGAAATACAATTCAAATTCAAGGACTCTATTGTTTACTAAATTGAATGAATTCATGATACGGATCATTCATGGACTCTTTTTCATAATGAATATAATTATTAAGAAAGAAACAAAAGTTAATTAAAAGGTTATTACATGAAAAATAGTACCCGGCAACAACAACAACAAGGGCATCCTAATTAACATACGGTGATTTGAAAGTCTGATTATTTAGGAATTAATCAAGTTGACTTTTGTACGAAATTCAAACCATGATGAATGACTCCTTTGCCTGATGGATTGAAATAATTTAGAGTTTTAAAGGTGTTTGTACTTGTTTCATTCAATTAATATAATAGGTCGTTTAGCCGCATGTGTTATATTTTTTATGATCAATGTAACAAAAAGTGTGTTTTGAATCGAAAGAGGAGACTTGCTAACCAGAAATGATGAGAGGAACTTTTTATTTCTGATTTCAACAATTAATATCAATAGGAAATACAATTCAAATTCTAGGACTCTATTGTTTATTAAATTTAATGAATTCATGATACAGATCGTTCATGGACTCTTTTTTCATAATGAATATAATTATTAAGAAAGAAACAAAAGTTAATTTCAAGGTTATTGCATGAAAAATAGTCCCGGCAGCAACAAGAGCAGCCTAATTAACATGTAGTGATTAGAAAGTCTCATTATTTAGGAATTAAATAAGTAGACTTTTGCACGAAATCCAAACCATGATGAATGACTCCTTTTGGCTGTTGGATTGAAATAATTTAGAGTTTTAAAGGTGTTTGTACTTGTTTCATTCAATTAATATAATAGGTCGTTTAGCTGCATGCATGTGTTATATTCTATGATCAATGTATCAAAAAGTGTGTTTTGAATCAAAAGAGGAGACTTGCTAACCAGAAATGATGAGAGGAACTTTCTATTTTTGATTTCAACAATTGATATCAATAGGAAATACAATTCAAATTCAAGGACTCCCTTGCTTTTATTAAAATTGAATGAATTCATGTTACAGATCGTTATTGGACTCTTTTTTCATAATGAATATCATTATTAAGAAAGAAACAAAAGTTAATTTCAATGTTATTGCATGAAAAATAGTCCCGGCAACAACAAGAGCAGCCTAATTAACGTGTGGTGATTAGATTAGAAAGTCTCATTATTTAGGGAATTAAAACCTGTAGACTTTTGTACGAAATGCAAGCCATGATGAATGACTCCTTTGGCTGATGGATTTAAATAGATTTAGAGTTTTAAAGGTGTTTGTTCTTGTTTCATTCAATTAATATAATAGGTCGTTTCGTTTAGCTGCATGTGTTATATTCTATGATCAACGTATCAAAAAGTGTGTTTTCAATCAAAAGAGAAGACTTGCTAACCAAAAATGATGAGAGAAACTTTCTATTTTTTATTTCAACAATTCATATCAATAGGAAATACAATTCAAATTCAAGGACTCTATTGTTTACTAAATTGAATGAATTCATGATACATATTGTTCATGGACTCTATTTCATAATGAATATAATTATTAAGAAAGAAACAAAAGTTAATTTCAAGGTTATTGCATGAAAAATAGTCCCGGCAGCAACAAGAGCAGCCTAATTAACATGTAGTGATTAGAAAGTCTCATTATTTAGGAATTAAATAAGTAGACTTTTGCACGAAATCCAAACCATGATGAATGACTCCTTTGGCTGTTGGATTGAAATAATTTAGAGTTTTAAAGGTGTTTGTACTTGTTTCATTCAATTAATATAATAGGTCGTTTAGCTGCATGTGTTATATTCTATGATCAATGTATCAAAAAGTGTGTTTTGAATCAAAAGAGGAGACTTGCTAACCAGAAATGATGAGAGGAACTTTCTATTTTTTGATTTCAACAACAATTGATATCAATAGGAAATACAATTCAAATTCAAGGACTCCCTTGCTTATGAAATTGAATGAATTCATGTTACAGATCGTTATTGGACTCTTTTTCATAATGAATGAATTATTAAGAAAGAAACAAAAGTTAATTTCAATGTTATTGCATGAAAAATAGTCCCGGCAACAACAAGAGCAGCCTAATTAACGTGTGTGTGGTGATTAGAAAGTCTCATTATTTAGGAATTAAACCTGTAGACTTTTGTACGAAATGCAAACCATGATGAATGACTCCTTTGGCTGATGGATTTTTTAAATAGATTTAGAGTTTTAAAGGTGTTTGTTCTTGTTTCATTCAATTAATATAATAGGTCGTTTAGTCGCATGTGTTATATTCTATGATGAATGTATCAAAAAAAGTGTGTTTTCAATCAAAAAGGAGGAGACTTGCTAAACAGAAATGATGAGAGGAACTTTCTATTTTTGATTTGAACAATTGATATCAATAGGAAATACAATTCAAATTCAAGGACTCCATTGTTTATTAAATTGAATGAATTCATGTTACAGATCGTTCATGGACTCTTTTTCATAATGAATATAATTACTAAGAAAGAAACAAAAGTTAATTTCAAGGTTATTGCATGAAAAATAGTCCCGGCAGCAACAAGAGCAGACTAATTAACGTGTGGTGATTAGAAAGTCTCATTATTTAGGAATTAAACCAGTAGGCTTTTGCACGAAATCCAAACCATGATGAATGACTCCTTTGGCTGTTGGATTGAAATAATTTAGTGTTTTAAAGGTGTTTTTACTTGTTTCATTCAATTTAATATAATAGGTCGTTTAGCCGCATGTGTTATATTCTATGATCAATGTATCAAAAAGTGTGTTTTGAATCAAAAGAGGAGATTTGCTAACCAGAAATGATGAGAGGAACTTTCTATTTTTGATTTCAACAATTGATATCAATAGGAAATACAATTCAAATTCAAGGACTCCCTTGCTTATTAAATTGAATGAATTCATGTTACAGATCGTTATTGGACTCTTTTTCATAATGAATATCATTATTAAGAAAGAAACAAAAGTTAATTTCAATGTTATTGCATGAAAAATAGTCCCAGCAACCACAAGAGCAGCCTAATTAATGTGTGGTGATTAGAAAGTCTCATTATTTAGGAATTAAATAAGTAGACTTTTGCACGAAATCCAAACCATGATGAATGACTCCTTTGCCTGTTGGATTGAAATAATTTAGAGTTTTAAAGGTGTTTGTACTTGTTTCATTCAATTAATATAATAGGTCGTTTAGCTGCATGTGTTATATTCTATGATCAATGTATCAAAAAGTGTGTTTTGAATCAAAATAGGAGACTTGCTAACCAGAAATGATGAGAGGAACTTTCTATTTTTGATTTCAACAATTGATATCAATAGGAAATACAATTCAAATTCAAGGACTCCCTTGCTTATTAAATTGAATGAATTCATGTTACAGATCGTTATTGGACTTTTTTTCATAATGAATATCATTATTAAGAATGAAACAAAAGTTAATTTCAATGTTATTGCATGAAAAATAGTTCTGGCAACAACAAGAGCAGCCTAATTAACGTGTGGTGATTAGAAAGTCTCATTATTTAGGAATTAAACCTGTAGACTTTTGTACGAAATGCAAACCATGATGAATGACTCCTTTGGCTGATGGATTTAAATAGATTTAGAGTTTTTTAAAGGTGTTTGTTCTTGTTTCATTCAATTAATATAATAGGTCGTTTAGTCGCATGTGTGTTATATTCTATGATGAATGTATCAAAAAAGTGTGTTTTCAATCAAAAGGGGAGACTTGCTAAACAGAAAATGATGAGACGAACATTCTATTTTTGATTTGAACAATTGATATCAATAGGAAATACAATTCAAATTCAAGGACTCCATTGTTTATTAAATTGAATGAATTCATGTTACAGATCGTTCATGGACTCTTTTTCATAATGAATATAATTATTAAGAAAGAAACAAAAGTTAATTTCAAGGTTATTGCATGAAAAATAGTCCCGGCAGCAACAAGAGCAGACTAATTAACGTGTGGTGATTAGAAAGTCTCATTATTTAGGAATTAAACCAGTAGGCTTTTGCACGAAATCCAAACCATGATGAATGACTCCTTTGGCTGTTGGATTGAAATAATTTAGAGTTTTAAAGGTGTTTTTACTTGTTTCATTCAATTAATATAATAGGTCGTTTAGCTGCATGTGTTATATTCTATGATCAATGTATCAAAAAGTGTGTTTTGAATCAAAAGAGGAGACTTGCTAACCAGAAATGATGAGAGGAACTTTCTATTTTTGATTTCAACAATTGATATCAATAGGAAATACAATTCAAATTCAAGGACTCCCTTGCTTATGAAATTGAATGAATTCATGTTCAGATCCTTATTGGACTCTTTTTCATAATGAATATAATTATTAAGAAAGAAACAAAAGTTAATTTCAAGGTTATTGCATGAAAAATAGTCCCGGCAACAACAAGAGCAGCCTAATTAACGTGTGGTGATTAGAAAGTCTCATTATTTAGGAATTAAACCTGTAGACTTTTGTACGAAATGCAAAAACCATGATGAATGACTCCTTTGGCTGATGGATTTAAATAGATTTAGAGTTTTAAAGGTGTTTGTTCTTGTTTCATTCAATTAATATAATAGGTCGTTTAGTCGCATGTGTTATATTCTATGATGAATGTATCAAAAAGTGTGTTTTCAATCAAAAGGGGAGACTTGCTAAACAGAAATGATGAGATGAACTTTCTATTTTTGATTTGAACAATTGATATCAATAGGAAATACAATTCAAATTCAAGGACTCCATTGTTTATTAAATTGAATGAATTCATGTTACAGATCGTTCATGGACTCTTTTTCATAATGAATATAATTACTAAGAAGAAAAACAAAAGTTAATTTCAAGGTTATTGCATGAAAAATAGTCCCCGGCAGCAGCAACAAGAGCAGACTAATTAACGTGTGGTGATTAGAAAGTCTCATTATTTAGGAATTAAACCAGTAGGCTTTTGCACGAAATCCAAACCATGATGAATGACTCCTTTGGCTGTTGGATTGAAATAATTTAGTGATTTAAAGGTGTTTTTACTTGTTTCATTCAATTAATATAATAGGTCGTTTAGCCGCATGTGTTATATTCTATGATCAATGTATCAAAAAGTGTGTTTTGAATCAAAAGAGGAGATTTGCTAACCAGAAATGATGAGAGGAACTTTCTATTTTTGATTTCAACAATTCATATCAATAGGAAATACAATTCAAATTCAAGGACTCCCTTGCTTATTAAATTGAATGAATTCATGTTACAGATCGTTATTGGACTCTTTTTCATAATGAATATCATTATTAAGAAAGAAACAAAAGTTAATTTCAATGTTATTGCATGAAAAATAGTCCCAGCAACAACAAGAGCAGCCTAATTAATATGTGGTGATTAGAAAGTCTCATTATTTAGGAATTAAATAAGTAGACTTTTGCACGAAATCCAAACCATGATGAATGACTCCTTTGCCTGTTGGATTGAAATAATTTAGAGTTTTAAAGGTGTTTGTACTTGTTTCATTCAATTAATATAATAGGTCGTTTAGCTGCATGTGTTATATTCTATGATCAATGTATCAAAAAGTGTGTTTTGAATCAAAATAGGAGACTTGCTAACCAGAAATGATGAGAGGAACTTTCTATTTTTGATTTCAACAATTGATATCAATAGGAAATACAATTCAAATTCAAGGACTCCCTTGCTTATTAAATTGAATGAATTCATGTTACAGATCGTTATTGGACTCTTTTTCATAATGAATATCATTATTAAGAAAGAAACAAAAGTTAATTTCAATGTTATTGCATGAAAAATAGTCCTGGCAACAACAAGAGCAGCCTAATTAACGTGTGGTGATTAGAAAGTCTCATTATTTAGGAATTAAACCTGTAGACTTTTGTACGAAATGCAAACCATGATGAATGACTCCTTTGGCTGATGGATTTAAATAGATTTAGAGTTTTAAAGGTGTTTGTTCTTGTTTCATTCAATTAATATAATAGGTCGTTTAGTCGCATGTGTTATATTCTATGATGAATGTATCAAAAAGTGTGTTTTCAATCAAAAGGGGAGACTTGCTAAACAGAAATGATGAGACGAACATTCTATTTTTGATTTGAACAATTGATATCAATAGGAAATACAATTCAAATTCAAGGACTCCATTGTTTATTAAATTGAATGAATTCATGTTACAGATCGTTCATGGACTCTTTTTCATAATGAATATAATTATTAAGAAAGAAACAAAAGTTAATTTCAAGGTTATTGCATGAAAAATAGTCCCGGCAGCAACAAGAGCAGACTAATTAACGTGTGGTGATTAGAAAGTCTCATTATTTAGGAATTAAACCAGTAGGCTTTTGCACGAAATCCAAACCATGATGAATGACTCCTTTGGCTGTTGGATTGAAATAATTTAGAGTTTTAAAGGTGTTTTTACTTGTTTCATTCAATTAATATAATAGGTCGTTTAGCTGCATGTGTTATATTCTATGATCAATGTATCAAAAAGTGTGTTTTGAATCAAAAGAGGAGATTTGCTAACCAGAAATGATGAGAGGAACTTTCTATTTTTGATTTCAACAATTCATATCAATAGGAAATACAATTCAAATTCAAGGACTCCCTTGCTTATTAAATTGAATGAATTCATGTTCAGATCCTTATTGGACTCTTTTTCATAATGAATATAATTATTAAGAAAGAAACAAAAGTTAATTTCAAGGTTATTGCATGAAAAATAGTCCCGGCAACAACAAGAGCAGCCTAATTAACGTGTGGTGATTAGAAAGTCTCATTATTTAGGAATTAAACCTGTAGACTTTTGTACGAAATGCAAACCATGATGAATGACTCCTTTGGCTGATGGATTTAAATAGATTTAGAGTTTTAAAGGTGTTTGTTCTTGTTTCATTCAATTAATATAATAGGTCGTTTAGCTGCATGTGTTATATTCTATGATCAATGTATCAAAAAGTGTGTTTTCAATCAAAAGAGGAGACTTGCTTACCAGAAATGATGAGAGGAACTTTTTATTTTTTATTTCAACAATTCATATCAATAGGAAATACAATTCAAATTCAAGGACTCTATTGTTTACTAAATTGAATGAATTCATGATACAGATTGTTCATGGACTCTATTTCATAATGAATATAATTATTAAGAAAGAAACAAAAGTTAATTTCAAGGTTATTGCATGCAAAATAGTACCGGCAACAACAAGGGCATCCTAATTAACGTACGGTGATTTGAAAGTCTGATTATTTAGGAATTAATCAAGTTGACTTTTGTACGAAATTCAAACCATGATGAGTGACTCCTTTGGCTGATGGATTGAAATAATTTAGAGTTTTAAAGGTGTTTGTACTTGTTTCATTCAATTAATATAATAGGTCGTTTAGCCGCATGTGTTATATTTTATGATCAATGTAACAAAAAGTGTGTTTTGAATCAAAAGAGGAGACTTGCTAACCAGAAATGATGAGAGGAACTTTCTATTTTTGATTTCAACAATTGATATCAATAGGAAATACAATTCAAATTCAAGGACTCCCTTGCTTATTAAATTGAATGAATTCATGTTACAGATCGTTATTGGACTCTTTTTCATAATGAATATCATTATTAAGAAAGAAACAAAAGTTAATTTCAATGTTATTGCATGAAAAAAGTCCCCAGCAACAACAAGAGCAGCCTAATTAAACGTGTGGTGATTAGAAAGTCTCATTATTTAGGAATTAAACCTGTAGACTTTTGTACGAAATGCAAACCATGATGAATGACTCCTTTGGCTGATGGATTTAAATAGATTTAGAGTTTTAAAGGTGTTTGTTCTTGTTTCATTCAATTAATATAATAGGTCGTTTAGTCGCATGTGTTATATTCTATGATGAATGTATCAAAAAGTGTGTTTTCAATCAAAAGGGGAGACTTGCTAAACAGAAATGATGAGACGAACTTTCTATTTTTGATTTGAACAATTGATATCAATAGGAAATACAATTCAAATTCAAGGACTCCATTGTTTATTAAATTGAATGAATTCATGTTACAGATCGTTCATGGACTCTTTTTCATAATGAATATAATTATTAAGAAAGAAACAAAAGTTAATTTCAAGGTTATTGCATGAAAAATAGTCCCCCCGGCAGCAACAAGAGCAGACTAATTAACGTGTGGTGATTAGAAAGTCTCATTATTTAGGAATTAAACCAGTAGGCTTTTGCACGAAATCCAAACCATGATGAATGACTCCTTTGGCTGTTGGATTGAAATAATTTAGAGTTTTAAAGGTGTTTTTACTTGTTTCATTCAATTAATATAATAGGTCGTTTTAGCCGCATGTGTTATATTCTATGATCAATGTATCAAAAAGTGTGTTTTGAATCAAAAGAGGAGATTTGCTAACCAGAAATGATGAGAGGAACTTTCTATTTTTGATTTCAACAATTCATATCAATAGGAAATACAATTCAAATTCAAGGACTCCCTTGCTTATTAAATTGAATGAATTCATGTTACAGATCGTTATTGGACTCTTTTTCATAATGAATATAATTATTAAGAAAGAAACAAAAGTTAATTTCAAGGTTATTGCATGAAAAATAGTCCAGGCAACAACAAGAGCAGCCTAATTAACGTGTGGTGATTAGAAAGTCTCATTATTTAGGAATTAAACCTGTAGACTTTTGTACGAAATGCAAGCCATGATGAATGACTCCTTTGGCTGATGGATTTAAATAGATTTAGAGTTTTAAAGGTGTTTGTTCTTGTTTCATTCAATTAATATAATAAGTCGTTTAGCTGCATGTGTTATATTCTATGATCAACGCATCAAAAAGTGTGTTTTCAATCAAAAGGGGAGACTTGTTAAACAGAAATGATGAGACGAACTTTCTATTTTTGATTTGAACAATTGATATCAATAGGAAATACAATTCAAATTCAAGGACTCCATTGTTTATTAAATTGAATGAATTCATGTTACAGATCGTTCATGGACTCTTTTTCATAATGAATATAATTATTAAGAAAGAAACAAAAGTTAATTTCAAGGTTATTGCATGAAAAATAGTCCCGGCAGCAACAAGAGCAGCCTAATTAACATGTAGTGATTAGAAAGTCTCATTATTTAGGAATTAAATAAGTAGACTTTTGCACGAAATCCAAACCATGATGAATGACTCCTTTGGCTGTTGGATTGAAATAATTTAGAGTTTTAAAGGTGTTTGTACTTGTTTCATTCAATTAATATAATAGGTCGTTTAGCTGCATGTGTTATATTCAATGATCAATGTATCAAAAAGTGTGTTTTGAATCAAAAGAGGAGACTTGCTAACCAGAAATGATGAGAGGAACTTTCTATTTTTGATTTCAACAATTGATATCAATAGGAAATACAATTCAAATTCAAGGACTCCCTTGCTTATTAAATTGAATGAATTCATGTTACAGATCGTTATTGGACACTTTTTCATAATGAATATCATTATTAAGAAAGAAACAAAAGTTAATTTCAATGTTATTGCATGAAAAATAGTCCTGGCAACAACAAGAGCAGCCTAATTAACGTGTGGTGATTAGAAAGTCTCATTTTTTAGGAATTAAACCAGTAGAGTTTTGTACGAAATGCCAACCATGATGAATGACTCCTATGGCTGATGGATTTAAATAGGTTTAGAGTTTTAAAGGTGTTTGTTCTTGTTTCATTCAATTAATATAATAGGTCATTTAGCTGCATGTGTTATATTCTATGATCAATGTATCAAAAAGTGTGTTTTGAATCAAAAGAGGAGACTTGCTAACCAGAAATGATGAGAGGAACTTTCTATTTTTGATTTCAACAATTGATATCAATAGGAAATACAATTCAAATTCAAGGACTCCCTTGCTTATTAAATTGAATGAATTCATGTTACAGATCGTTATTGGACTCTTTTTCATAATGAATATCATTATTAAGAAAGAAACAAAAGTTAATTTCAATGTTATTGCATGAAAAATAGTCCCGTCAACAACAAGAGCAGCCTAATTAACGTGTGGTGATTAGAAAGTCTCATTATTTAGGAATTAAACCTGTAGACTTTTGTACGAAATGCAAACCATGATGAATGACTCCTTTTTGGCTGATGGATTTAAATAGATTTAGAGTTTTTAAAGGTGTTTGTTCTTGTTTCATTCAATTAATATAATAGGTCGTTTAGTCGCATGTGTTATATTCTATGATGAATGTATCAAAAAGTGTGTTTTCAATCAAAAGGGGAGACTTGCTAAACAGAAATGATGAGACGAACTTTCTATTTTTGATTTGAACAATTGATATCAATAGGAAATACAATTCAAATTCAAGGACTCCATTGTTTATTAAATTGAATGAATTCATGTTACAGATCGTTCATGGACTCTTTTTTCATAATGAATATAATTATTAAGAGAGAAACAAAAGTTAATTTCAAGGTTATTGCATGAAAAAAATAGTCCCGGCAGCAACAAGAGCAGACTAATTAACGTGTGGTGATTAGAAAGTCTCATTATTTAGGAATTAAACCAGTAGGCTTTTGCACGAAATCCAAACCATGATGAATGACTCCTTTGGCTGTTGGATTGAAATAATTTAGAGTTTTAAAGGTGTTTTTACTTGTTTGTTTTCAATTAATATAATAGGTCGTTTAGCCGCATGTGTTATATTCTATGATCAATGTATCAAAAAGTGTGTTTTGAAATCAAAAGAGGAGATTTGCTAACCAGAAATGATGAGAGAGGAACTTTCTATTTTTGATTTCAACAATTGATATCAATAGGAAATACAATTCAAATTCAAGGACTCCCTTGCTTATTAAATTGAATGAATTCATGTTGCAGATCGTTCATGGACTCTTTTTCATAATGAATATAATTATTAAGAAAGAAACAAAAGTTAATTTCAAGGTTATTGCATGAAAAATAGTCCCGGCAACAACAAGAGCAGCCTAATTAACGTGTGGTGATTAGAAAGTCTCATTATTTAGGAATTAAACCTGTAGACTTTTGTACGAAATGCAAACCATGATGAATGACTCCTTTGGCTGATGGATTTAAATAGATTTAGAGTTTTAAAGGTGTTTGTTCTTGTTTCATTCAATTAATATAATAGGTCGTTTAGCTGCATGTGTTATATTCTATGATCAATGTATCAAAAAGTGTGTTTTCAATCAAAAGAGGAGACTTGCTTACCAGAAATGATGAGAGGAACTTTTTATTTTTTATTTCAACAATTCATATCAATAGGAAATACAATTCAAATTCAAGGACTCTATTGTTTACTAAATTGAATGAATTCATGATACAGATTGTTCATGGACTCTATTTCATAATGAATATAATTATTAAGAAAGAAACAAAAGTTAATTTCAAGGTTATTGCATGCAAAATAGTACCGGCAACAACAAGGGCATCCTAATTAACGTACGGTGATTTGAAAGTCTGATTATTTAGGAATTAATCAAGTTGACTTTTGTACGAAATTCAAACCATGATGAGTGACTCCTTTGGCTGATGGATTGAAATAATTTAGAGTTTTAAAGGTGTTTGTACTTGTTTCATTCAATTAATATAATAGGTCGTTTAGCCGCATGTGTTATATTTTATGATCAATGTAACAAAAAGTGTGTTTTGAATCAAAAGAGGAGACTTGCTAACCAGAAATGATGAGAGGAACTTTCTATTTTTGATTTCAACAATTGATATCAATAGGAAATACAATTCAAATTCAAGGACTCCCTTGCTTATTAAATTGAATGAATTCATGTTACAGATCGTTATTGGACTCTTTTTCATAATGAATATCATTATTAAGAAAGAAACAAAAGTTAATTTCAATGTTATTGCATGAAAAATAGTCCCGACAACAACAAGAGCAGCCTAATTAACGTGTGGTGATTAGAAAGTCTCATTATTTAGGAATTAAACCTGTAGACTTTTGTACGAAATGCAAACCATGATGAATGACTCCTTTGGCTGATGGATTTAAATAGATTTTAGAGTTTTAAAGGTGTTTGTTCTTGTTTCATTCAATTAATATAATAGGTCGTTTAGTCGCATGTGTTATATTCTATGATGAATGTATCAAAAAGTGTGTTTTCAATCAAAAGGGGAGACTTGCTAAACAGAAATGATGAGACGAAACTTTCTATTTTTGATTTGAACAATTGATATCAATAGGAAATACAATTCAAATTCAAGGACTCCATTGTTTATTAAATTGAATGAATTCATGTTACAGATCGTTCATGGACTCTTTTTCATAATGAATATAATTATTAAGAAAGAAACAAAAGTTAATTTCAAGGTTATTGCATGAAAAATAGTCCCCCCCGGCAGCAACAAAGAGCAGACTAATTAACGTGTGGTGATTAGAAAGTCTCATTATTTAGGAATTAAAACCAGTAGGCTTTTGCACGAAATCCAAACCATGATGAATGACTCCTTTGGCTGTTGGATTGAAATAATTTAGAGTTTTAAAGGTGTTTTTACTTGTTTCATTCAATTAATATAATAGGTCGTTTAGCCGCATGTGTTATATTCTATGATCAATGTATCAAAAAGTGTGTTTTTGAATCAAAAGAGGAGATTTGCTAACCAGAAATGATGAGAGGAACTTTCTATTTTTTGATTTCAACAATTCATATCAATAGGAAATACAATTCAAATTCAAGGACTCCCTTGCTTATTAAATTGAATGAATTCATGTTACAGATCGTTATTGGACTCTTCTTTTTCATAATGAATATAATTATTAAGAAAGAAACAAAAGTTAATTTCAAGGTTATTGCATGAAAAATAGTCCAGGCAACAACAAGAGCAGCCTAATTAACGTGTGTGGTGATTAGAAAGTCTCATTATTTAGGAATTAAACCTGTAGACTTTTGTACGAAATGCAAGCCATGATGAATGACTCCTTTGGCTGATGGATTTAAATAGATTTAGAGTTTTTAAAGGTGTTTGTTCTTGTTTCATTCAATTAATATAATAAGGTCGTTTAGCTGCATGTGTTATATTCTATGATCAACGTATCAAAAAGTGTGTGTTTTCAATCAAAAGGGGAGACTTGTTAAACAGAAATGATGAGACGAACTTTCTATTTTTGATTTGAACAATTGATATCAATAGGAAATACAATTCAAATTCAAGGACTCCATTGTTTATTAAATTGAATGAATTCATGTTACAGATCGTTCATGGACTCTTTTTCATAATGAATATAATTATTATTAAGAAAGAAACAAAAGTTAATTTCAAGGTTATTGCATGAAAAATAGTCCCACGGCAGCAACAAGAGCAGCCTAATTAACATGTAGTGATTAGAAAGTCTCATTATTTAGGAATTAAATAAGTAGACTTTTGCACGAAATCCAAACCATGATGAATGACTCCTTTGGCTGTTGGATTGAAATAATTTAGAGTTTTAAAGGTGTTTGTACTTGTTTCATTCAATTAATATAATAGGTCGTTTAGCTGCATGTGTTTATATTCTATGATCAATGTATCAAAAAAGTGTGTTTTTGAATCAAAAGAGGAGACTTGCTAACCAGAAATGATGAGAGGAACTTTCTATTTTTGATTTCAACAATTGATATCAATAGGAAATACAATTCAAATTCAAGGACTCCCTTGCTTATTAAATTGAATGAATTCATGTTACAGATCGTTATTGGACTCTTTTTCATAATGAATATCATTATTAAGAAAGAAACAAAAGTTAATTTCAATGTTATTGCATGAAAAATAGTCCTGGCAACAACAAGAGCAGCCTAATTAACGTGTGGTGATTAGAAAGTCTCATTATTTAGGAATTAAACCAGTAGAGTTTTGTACGAAATGCCAACCATGATGAATGACTCCTATGGCTGATGGATTTAAATAGGTTTAGAGTTTTAAAGGTGTTTGTTCTTGTTTCATTCAATTAATATAATAGGTCATTTAGCTGCATGTGTTATATTCTATGATCAATGTATCAAAAAGTGTGTTTTGAATCAAAAGAGGAGACTTGCTAACCAGAAATGATGAGAGGAACTTTCTATTTTTGATTTCAACAATTGATATCAATAGGAAATACAATTCAAATTCAAGGACTCCCTTGCTTATTAAATTGAATGAATTCATGTTACAGATCGTTATTGGACTCTTTTTTCATAATGAATATAATTATTAAGAAAGAAACAAAAGTTAATTTTCAAGGTTATTGCATGAAAAATAGTCCCCGGCAACAACAAGAGCAGCCTAATTAACGTGTGGTGATTAGAAAGTCTCATTATTTAGGAATTAAACCTGTAGACTTTTGTACGAAATGCAAACCATGATGAATGACTCCTTTGGCTGATGGATTTAAATAGATTTAGAGTTTTAAAGGTGTTTGTTCTTGTTTCATTCAATTAATATAATAGGTCGTTTAGCTGCATGTGTTATATTCTATGATCAATGTATCAAAAAGTGTGTTTTCAATCAAAAGAGGAGACTTGCTTACCAGAAATGATGTGAGGAACTTTTTATTTTTTATTTCAACAATTCATATCAATAGGAAATACAATTCAAATTCAAGGACTCTATTGTTTACTAAATTGAATGAATTCATGATACAGATTGTTCATGGACTCTATTTCATAATGAATATAATTATTAAGAAAGAAACAAAAGTTAATTTCAAGGTTATTGCATGCAAAATAGTACCGGCAACAACAAGGGCATCCTAATTAATTAACGTACGGTGATTTGAAAGTCTGATTATTTAGGAATTAATCAAGTTGACTTTTGTACGAAATTCAAACCATGATGAGTGACTCCTTTGGCTGATGGATTGAAATAATTTAGAGTTTTAAAGGTGTTTGTACTTGTTTCATTCAATTAATATAATAGGTCGTTTAGCCGCATGTGTTATATTTTATGATCAATGTAACAAAAAGTGTGTTTTGAATCAAAAGAGGAGACTTGCTAACCAGAAATGATGAGAGGAACTTTCTATTTTTGATTTCAACAATTGATATCAATAGGAAATACAATTCAAATTCAAGGACTCCCTTGCTTATTAAATTGAATGAATTCATGTTACAGATCGTTATTGGACTCTTTTTCATAATGAATATCATTATTAAGAAAGAAACAAAAGTTAATTTCAATGTTATTGCATGAAAAATAGTCCCGACAACAACAAGAGCAGCCTAATTAACGTGTGGTGATTAGAAAGTCTCATTATTTAGGAATTAAACCTGTAGACTTTTGTACGAAATGCAAACCATGATGAATGACTCCTTTGGCTGATGGATTTAAATAGATTTAGAGTTTTAAAGGTGTTTGTTCTTGTTTCATTCAATTAATATAATAGGTCGTTTAGTCGCATGTGTTATATTCTATGATGAATGTATCAAAAAGTGTGTTTTCAATCAAAAGGGGAGACTTGCTAAACAGAAATGATGAGACGAACTTTCTATTTTTGATTTGAACAATTGATATCAATAGGAAATACAATTCAAATTCAAGGACTCCATTGTTTATTAAATTGAATGAATTCATGTTACAGATCGTTCATGGACTCTTTTTCATAATGAATATAATTATTAAGAAAGAAACAAAAGTTAATTTCAAGGTTATTGCATGAAAAAATAGTCCCCCGGCAGCAACAAGAGCAGACTAATTAACGTGTGGTGATTAGAAAGTCTCATTATTTAGGAATTAAACCAGTAGGCTTTTGCACGAAATCCAAACCATGATGAATGACTCCTTTGGCTGTTGGATTGAAATAATTTAGAGTTTTAAAGGTGTTTTTACTTGTTTCATTCAATTAATATAATAGGTCGTTTAGCCGCATGTGTTATATTCTATGATCAATGTATCAAAAAGTGTGTTTTGAATCAAAAGAGGAGATTTGCTAACCAGAAATGATGAGAGGAACTTTCTATTTTTGATTTCAACAATTCATATCAATAGGAAATACAATTCAAATTCAAGGACTCCCTTGCTTATTAAATTGAATGAATTCATGTTACAGATCGTTATTGGACTCTTTTTCATAATGAATATAATTATTAAGAAAGAAACAAAAGTTAATTTCAAGGTTATTGCATGAAAAATAGTCCAGGCAACAACAAGAGCAGCCTAATTAACGTGTGGTGATTAGAAAGTCTCATTATTTAGGAATTAAACCTGTAGACTTTTGTACGAAATGCAAGCCATGATGAATGACTCCTTTGGCTGATGGATTTAAATAGATTTAGAGTTTTAAAGGGTGTTTGTTCTTGTTTCATTCATTAATAATATAATAGGTCGTTTAGCTGCATGTGTTATATTCTATGATCAACGTATCAAAAAGTGTGTGTTTTCAATCAAAAGGGGGGGAGACTTGTTAAACAGAAATGATGAGACGAACTTTCTATTTTTGATTTGAACAATTGATATCAATAGGAAATACAATTCAAATTCAAGGACTCCATTGTTTATTAAATTGAATGAATTCATGTTACAGATCGTTCATGGACTCTTTTTCATAATGAATATAATTATTAAGAAAGAAACAAAAGTTAATTTCAAGGTTATTGCATGAAAAATAGTCCCGGGAGCAACAAGAGCAGCCTAATTAACATGTAGTGATTAGAAAGTCTCATTATTTAGGAATTAAATAAGTAGACTTTTGCACGAAATCCAAACCATGATGAATGACTCCTTTGGCTGTTGGATTGAAATAATTTAGAGTTTTAAAGGTGTTTGTACTTGTTTCATTCAATTAATATAATAGGTCGTTTAGCTGCATGTGTTATATTCTATGATCAATGTATCAAAAAGTGTGTTTTGAATCAAAAGAGGAGACTTGCTAACCAGAAATGATGAGAGGAACTTTCTATTTTTGATTTCAACAATTGATATCAATAGGAAATACAATTCAAATTCAAGGACTCCCTTGCTTATTAAATTGAATGAATTCATGTTACAGATCGTTATTGGACTCTATTTCATAATGAATATCATTATTAAGAAAGAAACCAAAGTTAATTTCAATGTTATTGCATGAAAAATAGTCCTGGCAACAACAAGACAGAGCAGCCTAATTAACGTGTGGTGATTAGAAAGTCTCATTATTTAGGAAATTAAACCAGTAGAGTTTTGTACGAAATGCCAACCATGATGAATGACTCCTATGGCTGATGGATTTAAATAGGTTTAGAGTTTTAAAGGTGTTTGTTCTTGTTTCATTCAATTAATATAATAGGTCATTTAGCTGCATGTGTTATATTCTATGATCAATGTATCAAAAAAGTGTGTTTTGAATCAAAAAGAGGAGACTTGCTAACCAGAAATGATGAGAGGAACTTTCTATTTTTGATTTCAACAATTGATATCAATAGGAAATACAATTCAAATTCAAGGACTCCCTTGCTTATTAAATTGAATGAATTCATGTTACAGATCGTTATTGGACTCTTTTTCATAATGAATATCATTATTAAGAAAGAAACAAAAGTTAATTTCAATGTTATTGCATGAAAAATAGTCCCGGCAACAACAAGAGCAGCCTAATTAACGTGTGGTGATTAGAAAGTCTCATTATTTAGGAATTAAACCTGTAGACTTTTGTACGAAATGCAAACCATGATGAATGACTCCTTTGGCTGATGGATTTAAATAGATTTAGAGTTTTAAAGGTGTTTGTTCTTGTTTCATTCAATTAATATAATAGGTCGTTTAGTCGCATGTGTTATATTCTATGATGAATGTATCAAAAAGTGTGTTTTCAATCAAAAGGGGAGACTTGCTAAACAGAAATGATGAGACGAACTTTCTATTTTTGATTTGAACAATTGATATCAATAGGAAATACAATTCAAATTCAAGGACTCCATTGTTTATTAAATTGAATGAATTCATGTTACAGATCGTTCATGGACTCTTTTTCATAATGAATATAATTATTAAGAGAGAAACAAAAGTTAATTTCAAGGTTATTGCATGAAAAATAGTCCCGGCAGCAACAAGAGCAGACTAATTAACGTGTGGTGATTAGAAAGTCTCATTATTTAGGAATTAAACCAGTAGGCTTTTGCACGAAATCCAAACCATGATGAATGACTCCTTTGGCTGTTGGATTGAAATAATTTAGAGTTTTAAAGGTGTTTTTACTTGTTTCATTCAATTAATATAATAGGTCGTTTAGCCGCATGTGTTATATTCTATGATCAATGTATCAAAAAGTGTGTTTTGAATCAAAAGAGGAGATTTGCTAACCAGAAATGATGAGAGGAACTTTCTATTTTTGATTTCAACAATTGATATCAATAGGAAATACAATTCAAATTCAAGGACTCCCTTGCTTATTAAATTGAATGAATTCATGTTGCAGATCGTTCATGGACTCTTTTTCATAATGAATATAATTATTAAGAAAGAAACAAAAGTTAATTTCAAGGTTATTGCATGAAAAATAGTCCCGGCAACAACAAGAGCAGCCTAATTAACGTGTGGTGATTAGAAAGTCTCATTATTTAGGAATTAAACCTGTAGACTTTTGTACGAAATGCAAACCATGATGAATGACTCCTTTGGCTGATGGATTTAAATAGATTTAGAGTTTTAAAGGTGTTTGTTCTTGTTTCATTCAATTAATATAATAGGTCGTTTAGCTGCATGTGTTATATTCTATGATCAATGTATCAAAAAGTGTGTTTTCAATCAAAAGAGGAGACTTGCTTACCAGAAATGATGAGAGGAACTTTTTATTTTTTATTTCAACAATTCATATCAATAGGAAATACAATTCAAATTCAAGGACTCTATTGTTTACTAAATTGAATGAATTCATGATACAGATTGTTCATGGAGTCTATTTCATAATGAATATAATTATTAAGAAAGAAACAAAAGTTAATTTCAAGGTTATTGCATGCAAAATAGTACCGGCAACAACAAGGGCATCCTAATTTAACGGTACGGTGATTTGAAAGTCTGATTATTTAGGAATTAATCAAGTTGACTTTTGTACGAAATTCAAACCATGATGAGTGACTCCTTTGGCTGATGGATTGAAATAATTTAGAGTTTTAAAGGTGTTTGTACTTGTTTCATTCAATTAATATAATAGGTCGTTTAGCCGCATGTGTTATATTTTATGATCAATGTAACAAAAAGTGTGTTTTGAATCAAAAGAGGAGACTTGCTAACCAGAAATGATGAGAGGAACTTCCTATTTTTGATTTCAACAATTGATATCAATAGGAAATACAATTCAAATTCAAGGACTCCCTTGCTTATTAAATTGAATGAATTCATGTTACAGATCGTTATTGGACTCTTTTTCATAATGAATATCATTATTAAGAAAGAAACAAAAGTTAATTTCAATGTTATTGCATGAAAAATAGTCCCGGCAACAACAAGAGCAGCCTAATTACGTGTGGTGATTAGAAAGTCTCATTATTTAGGAATTAAACCTGTAGACTTTTGTACGAAATGCAAACCATGATGAATGACTCCTTTGGCTGATGGATTTAAATAGATTTAGAGTTTTAAAGGTGTTTGTTCTTGTTTCATTCAATTAATATAATAGGTCGTTTAGTCGCATGTGTGTTATATTCTATATGATGAATGTATCAAAAAGTGTGTTTTCAATCAAAAGGGGAGACTTGCTAAACAGAAATGATGAGACGAACTTTCTATTTTTGATTTGAACAATTGATATCAATAGGAAATACAATTCAAATTCAAGGACTCCATTGTTTATTAAATTGAATGAATTCATGTTACAGATCGTTCATGGACTCTTTTTCATAATGAATATAATTATTAAGAAAGAAACAAAAGTTAATTTCAAGGTTATTGCATGAAAAATAGTCCCGACAGCAACAAGAGCAGTCTAATTAACGTGTGGTGATTAGAAAGTCTCATTATTTAGGAATTAAACCAGTAGGCTTTTGCACGAAATCCAAACCATGATGAATGACTCCTTTGGCTGTTGGATTGAAATAATTTAGAGTTTTAAAGGTGTTTTTACTTGTTTCATTCAATTAATATAATAGGTCGTTTAGCCGCATGTGTTATATTCTATGATCAATGTATCAAAAAGTGTGTTTTGAATCAAAAGAGGAGATTTGCTAACCAGAAATGATGAGAGGAACTTTCTATTTTTGATTTCAACAATTGATATCAATAGGAAATACAATTCAAATTCAAGGACTCCCTTGCTTATTAAATTGAATGAATTCATGTTACAGATCGTTATTGGACTCTTTTTCATAATGAATATAATTATTAAGAAAGAAACAAAAGTTAATTTCAAGGTTATTGCATGAAAAATAGTCCAGGCAACAACAAGAGCAGCCTAATTAACGTGTGGTGATTAGAAAGTCTCATTATTTAGGAATTAAACCTGTAGACTTTTGTACGAAATGCAAGCCATGATGAATGACTCCTTTGGCTGATGGATTTAAATAGATTTAGAGTTTTAAAGGTGTTTGTTCTTGTTTCATTCAATTAATATAATAGGTCGTTTAGCTGCATGTGTTATATTCTATGATCAACGTATCAAAAAGTGTGTTTTCAATCAAAAGGGGAGACTTGTTAAACAGAAATGATGAGACGAACTTTCTATTTTTGATTTGAACAATTGATATCAATAGGAAATACAATTCAAATTCAAGGACTCCATTGTTTATTAAATTGAATGAATTCATGTTACAGATCGTTCATGGACTCTTTTTCATAATGAATATAATTATTAAGAAAGAAACAAAAGTTAATTTCAAGGTTATTGCATGAAAAATAGTCCCGGCAGCAACAAGAGCAGCCTAATTAACATGTAGTGATTAGAAAGTCTCATTATTTAGGAATTAAATAAGTAGACTTTTGCACAAAATCCAAACCATGATGAATGACTCCTTTGGCTGTTGGATTGAAATAATTTAGAGTTTTAAAGGTGTTTGTACTTGTTTCATTCAATTAATATAATAGGTCATTTAGCTGCATGTGTTATATTCTATGATCAATGTATCAAAAAGTGTGTTTTGAATCAAAAGAGGAGACTTGCTAACCAGAAATGATGAGAGGAACTTTCTATTTTTGATTTCAACAATTGATATCAATAGGAAATACAATTCAAATTCAAGGACTCCCTTGCTTATTAAATTGAATGAATTCATGTTACAGATCGTTATTGGACTCTTTTTCATAATGAATATAATTATTATGAAAGAAACAAAAGTTAATTTCAAGGTTATTGCATGAAAAATAGTCCCGGCAACAACAAGAGCAGCCTAATTAACGTGTGGTGATTAGAAAGTCTCATTATTTAGGAATTAAACCTGTAGACTTTTGTACGAAATGCAAGCCATGATGAATGACTCCTTTGGCTGATGGATTTAAATAGATTTAGAGTTTTAAAGGTGTTTGTTCTTGTTTCATTCAATTAATATAATAGGTCGTTTAGCTGCATGTGTTATATTCTATGATCAACGTATCAAAAAGTGTGTTTTCAATCAAAAGAGGAGACTTGCTAACTAGAAATGATGAGAGGAACTTTCTATTTTTGATTTCAACAATTCATATCAATAGGAAATACAATTCAAATTCAAGGACTCTATTGTTTACTAAATTGAATGAATTCATGATACATATTGTTCATGGACTCTATTTCATAATGAATATAATTATTAAGAAAGAAACAAAAGTTAATTTCAAGGTTATTGCATGCAAAATAGTACCGGCAACAACAAGGGCATCCTAATTAACATACGGTGATTTGAATGTCTGATTATTTAGGAATTAATCAAGTTGACTTTTGTACGAAATTCAAACCATGATGAATGACTCCTTTGGCTGACGGATTTAAATAGATTTAGAGTTTTAAAGGTGTTTGTACTTGTTTGATTCAATTAATATAATAGGTCGTTTAGTCGCATGTGTTATATTCTATGATGAATGTATCAAAAAGTGTGTTTTCAATCAAAAGGGGAGACTTGCTAACCAGAAATGATGATAGGAACTTTCTATATTTGATTTCAACAATTGATATCCATAGGAAATACAATTCAAATTCAAGGACTCCATTGTTTATTAAATTGAATGAATTTATGTTACAGATCGTTCATGGACTCTTTTTCATAATGAATATAATTATTAAGAAAGAAACAAAAGTTAATTTCAAGGTTATTGCATGAAAAATAGTCCTGGCAACAACAAGAGTAACCTAATTAACATGTGGTGATTAGAAATTCTCATTATTTAGAAATTAATCAATTTGACTTTTGTACGAAATTCAAACCATGATGAATGACACCTTTGGCTGACGGATTTAAATAGATTTAGAGTTTTAAAGGTGTTTGTACTTGTTTCATTCAATTAATATAATAGATCGTTTAGTCGCATGTGTTATATTCTATGATGAATGTATCAAAAAGTGTGTTTTCAATCAAAAGGGGAGACTTGCTAACCAGAAATGATGAGAGGAACTTTCTATATTCGATTTCAACAATTGATATCCATAGGAAATACAATTCAAATTCAAGGACTCCATTGTTTAGTAAATTGAATGAATTCATGTTACAGATCGTTCATGGACTCTTTTTCATAATGAATACAATTATTAAGAAAGAAACAAAAGTTAATTTCAAGGTTATTGCAGGAAAAATAGTCCTGGCAACAACAAGAGCAACCTAATTAACGTGTGGTGATTAGAAAGTCCCATTATTTAGGAATTAATCAAGTTGACTTCTGTACGAAATTCAAACCCTGATGAATGACTCCTTTGGCTGACGGATTTAAATAGATTTAGAGTTTTAAAGGCGTTTGTACTTGTTTTATTCAATGAATATAATAGGTCGTTTAGCCGCATGTGTTATATTCTATGATGAATGTATCAAAAAGTGTGTTTTCAATCAAAAGAGGAGACTTGCTAAACAGAAATGATGAGAGGAACTATCTATTTTTGATTTGAACAATTGATATCAATAGGAAATACAATTCAAATTCAAGGACTCCATTGTTTATTAAATTGAATGAATTCATGTTACAGATCGTTCATGGACTCTTTTTCATAATGAATATAATTTTTAAGAAAGAAACAAAAGTTAATTTCAAGGTTATTGCATGAAAAATAGTCCCGGCAGCAACAAGAGCAGCCTAATTAACGTGTGGTGATTAGAAAGTCTCATTATTTAGGAATTAAACCAGTAGAGCACGAAATCCAAACCATGATGAATGACTCCTTTGGCTGTTGGATTGAAATAATTTAGAGTTTTAAAGGTGTTTGTACTTGTTTCATTCAATTAATATAATAGGTCGTTTAGCCGCATGTGTTATATTCTATGATCAATGTATCAAAAAGTGTGTTTTGAATCAAAAGAGGAGACTTGCTTACCAGAAATGATGAGAGGAACTTTCTATTTTTGATTTCAACAATTGATATCAATAGGAAATACAATTCAAATTCAAGGACTCCCTTGCTTATTAAATTGAATGAATTCATGTTACAGATCGTTCATGGAGTCTTTTTCATAATGAATATAATTATTAAGAAAGAAACAAAAGTTAATTTCAAGGTTATTGCATGAAAAATAGTCCTGGCAACAACAAGAGCAACCTAATTAACGTGTGGTGATTAGAAAGTCTCATTATTTAGGAATTAATCAAGTTGACTTTTGTACGAAATTCAAACCATGATGAATGTCTCCTTTGGCTGATGGATTTAAATAGATTTAGAGTTTTAAAGGTGTTTGTTCTTGTTTCATTCAATTAATATAATAGGTCGTTTAGATGCATGTGTTATATTCTATGATCAATGTATCAAAAAAGTGTTTTTTTCAATCAAAAGAGGAGACTTGCTTACCAGAAATGATGAGAGGAACTTTTTATTTTTGATTTCAACAATTCATATCAATAGGAAATACAATTCAAATTCAAGGACTCTATTGTTTACTAAATTGAATGAATTCATGATACAGATCATTCATGGACTCTTGTTGATAATGAATATAATTATTAAGAAAGAAACAAAAGTTAATTAAAAGGTTATTACATGAAAAATAGTACCGGTAACAACAAGGGCATCCTAATTAACGTACGGTGATTTTAAAGTCTGATTATTTAGGAATTAATCAAGTTGACTTTTGTACGAAATTCAAACCATAATGAATGACTCCTTTGGCTGATGGATTGAAATAATTTAGAGTTTTAAAGGTGTTTGTACTTGTTTCATTCAATTAATATAATAGGTCGTTTAGCCACATGTGTTATATTTTATGATCAATGTAACAAAAAGTGTGTTTTGAATCAAAAGAGGAGACTTGCTAACCAGAAATGATGAGAGGAACTTTCTATTTTTGATTTCAACAATTGATATCCATAGGAAATACAATTCAAATTCAAGGACTCCATTGTTTATTAAATTGAATGAATTTATGTTACAGATCGTTCATGGACTCTTTTTCATAATGAATATAATTATTAAGAAAGAAACAAAAGTTAATTTCAAGGTTATTGCATGAAAAATAGTCCTGGCAACAACAAGAGCAACCTAATTAACGTGTGGTGATTAGAAATTCTCATCATTTAGGAATTAATCAATTTGACTTTTGTACGAAATTTAAACCATGATGAATGACTCCTTTGGCTGACGGATTTAAATAGATTTAGAGTTTTAAAGGTGTTTGTACTTGTTTCATTCAATTAATATAATAGGTCGTTTAGTCGCATGTGTTATATTCTATGATGAATTTATCAAAAAGTGTGTTTTCAATCAAAAGGGCAGACTTGCTAACCAGAAATGATGAGAGGAACTTTCTATTTTTGATTTCAACAGTTGATATCCATAGCAAATGCAATTCAAATTCAAGGACTCCATTTTTTATTAAATTGAATGAATTCATGTTACAGATCCACATGGACTCTTTTTCATAATGAATATAATTATTAAGAAAGAAACAAAAGTTAATTTCAAGGTTATTGCATGAAAAATAGTCCTGGCAACAACAAGAGCAAACTAATTAACGTGTGGTGATTAGAAAGTCCCATTATTTAGGAATTAATCAAGTTGACTTTTGTACGAAATTCAAACCCTGATGAATGACTCCTTTGGCTGACGGATTTAAATAGATTTAGAGTTTTAAAGGTGTTTGTACTTGTTTTATTCAATGAATATAATAGGTCGTTTAGCCGCATGTGTTATATTCTATGATGAATGTATCAAAAAGTGTGTTTTCAATCAAAAGAGGAGACTTGCTAACCAGAAATGATGAGAGGAACTATCTATTTTTGATTTGAACAATTGATATCAATAGGAAATACAATTCAAATTCAAGGACTCCATTGTTTATTAAATTGAATGAATTCATGTTACAGATCGTTCATGGACTCTTTTTCATAATGAATATAATTATTAAGAAAGAAACAAAAGTTAATTTCAAGGTTATTGCATGAAAAATAGTCCCGGCAACAACAAGAGCAGCCTAATTAACGTGTGGTGATTAGAAAGTCTCATTATATAGGAATTAAACCTGTAGACTTTTCTACGAAATGGAAACCATAATGAATGACTCCTTTGGCTGACGGATTTAAATAGATTTAGAGTTTTAAAGGTGTTTGTACTTGTTTTATTCAATGAATATAATAGGTCGTTTAGCCGCATGTGTTATATTCTATGATCAATGTATCAAAAAGTGTGTTTTCAATCAAAAGAGGAGACTTGCTAACCAGAAATGATGAGAGGAACTTTTTATTTTTGATTTGAACAATTGATATCAATAGGAAATACAATTCAAATTCAAGGACTCCATTGTTTATTAAATTGAATGAATTCATGTTACAGATCGTTCATGGACTCCTTTTCATAATGAATATAATTATTAAGAAAGAAAAAAAATTTAATTTCAAGTTTATTGCATGATAAATAGTCCCGGCAACAACAACAGCAGCCTAATTAACGTGTGGTGATTAGAAAGTCTCATTATATAGGAATTAAACCTGTAGACTTTTCTACGAAATGGAAACCATAATGAATGACTCCTTTGGCTGATGGATTTAAATAGATTGAGAGTTTTAAAGGTGTTTGTTCTTGTTTCATTCAATTAATATAATAGGTCGTTTAGCTGCATGTGTTATATTCTATGATCAATGTATCAAAAAGTGTGTTCTCAATCAAAAGAGGAGACTTGCTAACCAGAAATGATGAGAGGAACTTTCTATTTTTGATTTCAACAATTGATATCAATAGGAAATACAATTCAAATTCAAGGACTCCCTTGCTTATTAAATTGAATGAATTCATGTTACAGATCGTTCATGGACTCTTTTTCATAATGAATATAATTATTAAGAAAGAAACAAAAGTTAATTTCAAGGTTATTGCATGAAAAATAGTCCCGACAACAACAACAGCAGCCTAATTAACGTGTGGTGATTAGAAAGTCTCATTATTTAGGAATTAAACCTGTAGACTTTTGTACGAAATGCAAACCATGATGAATGACTCCTTTGGCTGATGGATTTAAATAGATTTAGAGTTTTAAAGGTGTTTGTTCTTGTTTCATTCAATTAATATAATAGGTCGTTTAGCTGCATGTGTTATATTCTATGATCAATGTATCAAAAAGTGTGTTTTCAATCAAAAGAGGAGACTTGCTAACCAGAAATGATGAGAGGAACTTTCTATTTTTGATTTCAACAATTGATATCAATAGGAAATACAATTCAAATTCAAGGACTCCCTTGCTTATTAAATTGAATGAATTCATGTTACAGATCGTTCATGGACTCTTTTTCATAATGAATATATTTATTAAGAAAGAAACAAAAGTTAATTTCAAGGTTATTGCATGACAAATAGTCCCGGCAACAACAAGAGCAGCCTAATTAACGTGTGGTGATTAGAAAGTCTCATTATTTAGGAATTAAACCTGTAGACTTTTGTATGAAATGCAAACCATGATGAATGACTCCTTTGGCTGATGGATTTAAATAGATTTAGAGTTTTAAAGGTGTTTGTTCTTCTTTCATTCAATTAATATAATAGATCGTTTAGCCGAATGTGTTATATTCTATGATCAATGTATCAAAAAGTGTGTTTTGAATCAAAAGAGGAGACTTGCTAACCAGAAATGATGAGAGGAACTTTCTATTTTTTATTTCAACAATTCATATCAATAGGAAATACAATTCCAATTCAAGGACTCTATTGTTTACTAAATTGAATGAATTCATGAAACAGATCGTTCATGGACTCTTTTTCATAATGAATATAATTATTAAGAAAGAAACAAAAGTTAATTTCAAGGTTATTGCATGAAAAATAGTACCGGCAACAACAATGGCATCCTAATTAACGTACGGTGATTTGAAATTCTGATTAATTAGGAATTAATCAAGTTGACTTTTGTACGAAATTCAAACCATGATGAATGACTCCTTTGGCTGATGGATTGAAATAATTTTGAGTTTTAAAGGTGTTTGTACTTGTTTCATTCAATAAATATAATATGTCGTTTAGTCGCATGTGTTATATTCTATGATCAATGTATCAAAAAGTGTGTTTTGAATCAAAAGAGGAGACTTGCTAACCACAAATGATGAGAAGAACTTTCTATTTTTTATTTCAACAATTTATATCAATAGGAAATACAATTCAAATTCTAGGACTCTATTGTTTATTAAATTGAATGAATTTATGATACAGATCGTTCATGGACTCTTTTTCATAATGAATATAATTATTAAGAAAGAAACAACAGTTAATTTCAAGGTTATTGCATGAAAAATAGTTCCGACAGCAACAAGAGCAGCCTAATTAACGTGTGGTGATTAGAAAGTCTCATTAATTAGGAATTAAACCTGTAGACTTTTGTACGAAATGCAAACCATGATGAATGACTCCATTGGCTGATGGATTGAAATAATTTATAGTTTTAAAGGTGTTTGTACTTGTTTCATTCAATTAATATAATAGGTCGTTTAGCCGCATGTGTTATATTCTATGATCAATGTATCAAAAAGTGTGTTTTCAATCAAAAGAGGAGACTTGCTAAGCAGAAATGATGAGAGGAACTTTCTATTTTTGATTTCAATAATTGATATCCATAGGAAATACAATTCAAATTCAAGGACTCCATTGTTTAATAAATTGAATGAATTCATGCTACAGATCATTCATGGACTCTTTTTCATAATGAATATAATTATTAAGAAAGAAACAAAAGTTAATTTCAAGGTTATTACATGAAAAATAGTCCTGGCAACAGCAAGAGCCACCTAATTAACGTGTGGTGATTAGAAAGTCTGATTATTTAGGAATTAATCAAGTTGACTGTTGTACGAAATTCAAACCATGATGAATGACTCCTTTGGCTGATGGATTGAAATAATTTAGAGTGTTAATGGTCTTTACAATTTATTTCATTCAATTAACATACTAAGTTGCTTAGCCGCATGTGTTATATTCCATGATCAATGTATCAAAAAGTGTGTTTGGAATCAAAAGAGGAGGCTTGCTAACTAGAAAAGAGGGGAGGAACACACTATTTTTGAATTCAACAATTAATATCAATAGGAAATACAATTCAAAATCAAGGACTCCATTGTTTATTAAATTGAATGAATTCATGTTACAGATCGTTCATGGACACTTTTTCATAATGAATATAATTTTTAAGAAAGAAACAAAAGTTAATTTCAAGGTTATTGCATGAAAAATAGTTCTCGGCAGCAACAAGAGCAGCCTAATTAACGTGTGGTGATTAGAAAGTCTAATTATTTAGGAATTAAACCAGTAGAGTTTTGCACGAAATCCAAACCATGATGAATGACTCCTTTGGCTGATGGATTTAAATAATTTAGAGTTTTTAAAGGTGTTTGTACTTGTTTCATTCAATTAATATAATAGGTCGTTTAGCCGCATGTGTTATATTCTATGATCAATGTATCAAAAAGTGTGTTTTCAATCAAAAGAGGAGACTTGCTAACCAGAAATAATGAGAGGAACTTTCTATTTTTGATTTCAACAATTGATATCAATAGGAAATACAATTCAAATTCAAGGACTCTATTGTTTACTAAATTGAATGAATTCACGATACAGATCGTTCATGTACTCTTTTTCATAATGAATATAATTATTAAGAAAGATACAAAAGTTAATTTCAAGGTTATTGCATGAAAAATAGTCACGGCAGTAACAAGAGCAGCCTAATTAACGTGTGGTGATTAGAAAGTCTCATTATTTAGGAATTAAACCAGTAAACTTTTGCACCAAATGCAAACCATGATGAATGACTCCTTTGGCTGATGGATTGAAAAAATTTAGAGTTTTAATGGTCTTTACAATTTATTTCATTCAATTAACATACTAAGTTGCTTAGCCGCATGTGTTATATTCCATGATCAATGTATCAAAAAGTGTGTTTGGAATCAAAAGAGGAGGCTTGCTAACTAGAAAAGATGGGAGGAACACACTATTTTTGAATTCAACAATTAATATCAATAGGAAATACAATTCAAAATCAAGGACTCCATTGTTTTTTAAATTGAATGAATTCATGTTACACATCGTTCATGGACTCTTTTTCATAATGAATATAATTATTAAGAAAGAAACAAAAGTTAATTTCAAGGTTATTGCATGAAAAATATTATCGGCAGCAACAAGAGCAGCCTAATTAACGTGTGGTGATTAGAAAATCTAATTATTTAGGAATTAAACCAGTAGAGTTTTGTACGAAATGCAAACTATGATGAATGACTCCTTTGGTTGATGGATTTAAATAGATTTAGTGTTTTAAAGGTGTTTGTACTTGTTTCATTCAATTAATATAATAGGTCGTTTAGCCGCATGTGTTATATTCTATGATCAATGTATCAAAAAGTGTGTTTTCAATCAAAAGAGGAGACTTGCTAACCAGAAATAATGAGAGGAACTTTCTATTTTTGATTTCAACAATTGATATCAATAGGAAATACAATTCAAATTCAAGGACTCTATTGTTTACTAAATTGAATGAATTCATGATACAGATCGTTCATGTACTCTTTTTCATAATGAATATAATTATTAAGAAAGAAACAAAAGTTAATTTCAATGTTATTGCATGAAAAATAGTCCCGGCAACAACAAGAGCAGCCTAATTAACGTGTTGTGATTAGAAAGTCTCATTATTTAGGAATTAAACCTGTAGACTTTTGTACGAAATGCAAACCATGATGAATGACTCCTTTGGCTGATGGATTTAAATAGATTTAGAGTTTTAAAGGTGTTTGTTCTTGTTTCATTCAATTAATATAATAGGTCGTTTAGCTGCATGTGTTATATTCTATGATCAATGTATCAAAAAGTGTGTTTTCAATCAAAAGAGGAGACTTGCTAACCAGAAATGATGAGAGGAACTTTCTATTTTTGATTTCAACAATTGATATCAATAGGAAATACAATTCAAATTCAAGGACTCCCTTGCTTATTAAATTGAATGAATTCATGTTACAGATCGTTCATGGACTCTTTTTCATAATGAATATAATTATTAAGAAAGAAACAAAAGTTAATTTCAAGGTTATTGCATGAAAAATAGTCCCCGGCAACAACAACAGCAGCCTAATTAACGTGTGGTGATTAGAAAGTCTCATTATTTAGGAATTAAACCTGTAGACTTTTTGTACGAAATGCAAACCATGAATGAATGACTCCTTTGGCTGATGGATTTAAATAGATTTAGAGTTTTAAAGGTGTGTTTGTACTTGTTTCATTCAATTAATATAATAGGTCGTTTAGCCGCATGTGTTATATTCTATGATCAATGTATCAAAAAGTGTGTTTTCAATCAAAAGAGGAGACTTGCTAACCAGAAATGATGAGAGGAACTTTTTATTTTTGATTTCAATAATTGATATCAATAGGAAATACAATTCAAATTCAAGGACTCCCTTGCTTATTAAATTGAATGAATTCATGTTACAGATCGTTATTGGACACTTTTTCATAGTGAATATAATTATTAAGAAAGAAACAAAAGTTAATTTCAATGTTATTGCATGAAAAATAGTCCCGGCAACAACAAGAGCAGCCTAATTAACGTGTTGTGATTAGAAAGTCTCATTATTTAGGAATTAAACCTATAGACTTTTGTACGAAATGCAAACCATGATGAATGACTCCTTTGGCTGATGGATTTAAATAGATTTAGAGTTTTAAAGGTGTTTGTTCTTGTTTCATTCAATTAATATAATAGGTCGTTTAGCTGCATGTGTTATATTCTATGATCAATGTATCAAAAAGTGTGTTTTCAATCAAAAGAGGAGACTTGCTAACCAGAAATGATGAGAGGAACTTTCTATTTTTGATTTCAACAATTGATATCAATAGGAAATACAATTCAAATTCAAGGACTCCCTTGCTTATTAAATTGAATGAATTCATGTTACAGATCGTTCATGGACTCTTTTTCATAATGAATATAATTATTAAGAAAGAAACAAAAGTTAATTTCAAGGTTATTGCATGAAAAATAGTCCCGACAGCAACAAGAGCAGACTAATTAACGTGTGGTGATTAGAAAGTCTCATTATTTAGGAATTAAACCAGTAGGCTTTTGCACGAAATCCAAACCATGATGAATGACTCCTTTGGCTGTTGGATTGAAATAATTTAGAGTTTTAAAGGTGTTTGTACTTGTTTCATTTAATTAATATAATAGGTCGTTTAGGTGTTTGTACTTGTTTCATTCAGTTAATATAATAGGTCGTTTATCCGCATGTGTTATATTCTATGATCAATGTATCAAAAAGTGTGTTTTCAATCAAAAGAGGAGACTTGCTAACCAAAAATGATGACAGGAACTTTCTATTTTTGATTTCAACAATTGATATCAATAGGAAATACAATTCAAATTCGAGGACTCCATTGTTTATTTAATTGAATGAATTCATGTTACAGACCGTTCATGGACTCTTTTTCATAATGAATATAATTATTAAGAAAGAAACAAAAGTTAATTTCAATGTTATTGCATGAAAAATAGTCCCGGCAACAACAAGAGCAGCCTAATTAACGTGTTGTGATTAGAAAGTCTCATTATTTAGGAATTAAACCTGTAGACTTTTGTACGAAATGCAAACCATGATGAATGACTCCTTTGGCTGATGGATTTAAATAGATTTAGAGTTTTAAAGGTGTTTGTTCTTGTTTCATTCAATTAATATAATAGGTCGTTTAGCTGCATGTGTTATATTCTATGATCAATGTATCAAAAAGTGTGTTTTCAATCAAAAGAGGAGACTTGCTAACCAGAAATGATGAGAGGAACTTTTTATTTTTGATTTCAATATTTGATATCAATAGGAAATACAATTCAAATTCAAGGACTCCCTTGCTTATTAAATTGAATGAATTCATGTTACTGATCGTTCATGGACTCTTTTTCATAATGAATATAATTATTAAGAAAGAAACAAAAGTTAATTTCAAGGTTATTGCATGAAAAATATTCCGGGCAGCAAGATGAGCAGCCTAATTAACGTGTGGTGATTAGAAAGTCTCATTATTTAGGAATTAAACCAGTAGAGTTTTGTACGAAATGCAAACCATGATGATTGACTCCTTTGGATGATGGATTTAAATAGATTTAGAGTTTTAAAGGTGTTTGTACTTGTTTCATTTAATTAATATAATAGGTCGTTTAGGTGTTTGTACTTGTTTCATTCAGTTAATATAATAGGTCGTTTATCCGCATGTGTTATATTCTATGATCAATGTATCAAAAAGTGTGTTTTCAATCAAAAGAGGAGACTTGCTAACCAGAAATGATGACAGGAACTTTCTATTTTTGATTTCAACAATTGATATCAATAGGAAATACAATTCAAATTCGAGGACTCCATTGTTTATTTAATTGAATGAATTCATGTTACAGACCGTTCATGGACTCTTTTTCATAATGAATATAATTATTAAGAAAGAAACAAAAGTTAATTTCAAGCTTATTGCATGGAAAATAGTATTGGCAACAACACGGGCAGCCTAATTAACGTGCGGTGATTTGAAAGTCTGACTATTTAGGAATTAAACAAGTTGACTTTTGTACGAAATTCAAACCATGATGAATGACTCCTTTGGCTGACGGATTTAAATAGATTTAGAGTTTTTAAAGGTGTTTGTACTTGTTTCATTCAATTAATATAATAGGTCGTTTAGCCGCATGTGTTATATTCTATGATCAATGTATCAAAAAGTGTGTTTTGAATCAAAAGAGGAGACTTGCTAACCAGAACTGATGAGAGGAACTTTCTATTTTTGATTTCAACAATTGATATCCATAGCAAATACAATACAAATTCAAGGACTCCATTGTTTATTAAATTGAATGAATTCATGTTACAGATCGTTCATGGACACTTTTTCATAATGAATATAATTATTAAGAAAGAAACAAAAGTTAATTTCAAGGTTAGTGCATGAAAAATAGTCCCGGCAGCAACAAGAGCAGCCTAATTAACGTGTGGTGATTAGAAAGTCTCATTATTTAGGAATTAAACCAGTAGACTTTTGTACGAAATGCAAACCATGATGAATGACTCCTTTGGCTGATGGATTGAAATAATTTAGAGTTTTAAAGGTGTTTGTACTTGTTTCATTCAATTAATATAATAGGTCGTTTAGTCGCATGTGTTATATTCTATGATCAATGTATCAAAAAGTGTGTTTTCAATCAAAAGGGGAGACTTGCTAACCAGAAATGATGATAGGAACTTTCTATATTTGATTTCAACAATTGATATCCATAGGAAATACAATTCAAATTCAAGGACTCCATTGTTTATTAAATTGAATGAATTTATGTTACAGATCGTTCATGGACTCTTTTTCATAATGAATATAATTATTAAGAAAGAAACAAAAGTTAATTTCAAGGTTATTGCATGAAAAATAGTCCTGGCAACAACAAGAGCAACCTATTTAACGTGTGGTGATGATTAGAAATTCTCATTATTTAGGAATTAATCAATTTGACTTTTGTACGAAATTCAAACCATGATGAATGACACCTTTGGCTGACGGATTTAAATAGATTTAGAGTTTTAAAGGTGTTTGTACTTGTTTCATTCAATTAATATAATAGATCGTTTAGTCGCATGTGTTATATTCTATGATGAATGTATCAAAAAGTGTGTTTTCAATCAAAAGGGGAGACTTGCTAACCAGAAATGATGAGAGGAACTTTCTATATTTGATTTCAACAATTGATATCCATAGGAAATACAATTCAAATTCAAGGACTCCATTGTTTAGTAAATTGAATGAATTCATGTTACAGATCGTTCATGGACTCTTTTTCATAATGAATATAATTATTAAGAAAGAAACAAAAGTTAATTTCAAGGTTATTGCAGGAAAAATAGTCCTGGCAACAACAAGAGCAACCTAATTAACGTGTGGTGATTAGAAAGTCCCATTATTTAGGAATTAATCAAGTTGACTTTTGTACGAAATGCAAACCATGATGAATGACTCCTTTGGCTGATGGATTTAAATAGATTTAGAGTTTTAAAGGTGTTTGTTCTTGTTTCATTCAATTAATATAATAGGTCGTTTAGCTGCATGTGTTATATTCTATGATCAATGTATCAAAAAGTGTGTTTTCAATCAAAAGAGGAGACTTGCTAACCAGAAATGATGAGATGAACTTTCTATTTTTGATTTCAATAATTGGTATCAATAGGAAATACAATTCAAATTCAAGGACTCCCTTGCTTATTAAATTGAATGAATTCATGTTACTGATCGTTCATGGGACTTTTTTCATAATGAATATAATTATTAAGAAAGAAACAAAAGTTAATTTCAAGGTTATTGCATGAAAAATATTCCGGGTAGCAAGATGAGCAGCCTAATTAACGTGTGGTGATTAGAAAGTCTCATTATTTAGGAATTAAACCAGTAGAGTTTTTTGTACGAAATGCAAACCATGATGATTGACTCCTTTGGATGATGATGATTTTAAATAGATTTAGAGTTTTAAAGGTGTTTGTACTTGTTTCATTCAATTAATATAATAGGTCGTTTAGGTGTTTGTACTTGTTTCATTCAGTTAATATAATAAGTCGTTTATCCGCATGTATTATATTCTATGATCAATGTATCAAAAAGTGTGTTTTCAATCAAAAGAGGAGACTTGCTAACCAGAAATGATGACAGGAACTTTCTATTTTTGATTTCAACAATTGATATCAATAGGAAATACAATTCAAATTCAAGGACTCCCTTGCTTATTAAATTGAATGAATTCATGTTACAGATCGTTCATGGACTCTTTTTCATAATGAATATAATTATTAAGAAAGAAACAAAAGTTAATTTCAAGGTTATTGCATGAAAAATAGTCCCGGCAACAACAAAAGCAGCCTAATTAACGTGTGGTGATTAGAAATTCTCATTATTTAGGAATTAATCAATTTGACTTTTGTACGAAATTCAAACCATGATGAATGACACCTTTGGCTGACGGATTTAAATAGATTTAGAGTTTTAAAGGTGTTTGTACTTGTTTCATTCAATTAATATAATAGATCGTTTAGTCGCATGTGTTATATTCTATGATGAATGTATCAAAAAAAGTGTGTTTTCAATCAAAAGGGGAGACTTGCTAACCAGAAATGATGAGAGGAACTTTCTATATTTGATTTCAACAATTGATATCCATAGGAAATACAATTCAAATTCAAGGACTCCATTGTTTAGTAAATTGAATGAATTCATGTTACAGATCGTTCATGGACTCTTTTTCATAATGAATATAATTAATTAAGAAAGAAACAAAAGTTAATTTCAAGGTTATTGCAGGAAAAATAGTCCTGGCAACAACAAGAGCAACCTAATTAACGTGTGGTGATTAGAAAGTCCCATTATTTAGGAATTAATCAAGTTGACTTTTGTACGAAATGCAAACCATGATGAATGACTCCTTTGGCTGATGGATTTAAATAGATTTAGAGTTTTAAAGGTGTTTGTTCTTGTTTCATTCAATTAATATAATAGGTCGTTTAGCTGCATGTGTTATATTCTATGATCAATGTATCAAAAAGTGTGTTTTCAATCAAAAGAGGAGACTTGCTAACCAGAAATGATGAGATGAACTTTCTATTTTTGATTTCAATAATTGGTATCAATAGGAAATACAATTCAAATTCAAGGACTCCCTTGCTTATTAAATTGAATGAATTCATGTTACTGATCGTTCATGGACTCTTTTTCATAATGAATATAATTATTAAGAAAGAAACAAAAGTTAATTTCAAGGTTATTGCATGAAAAATATTCCGGGTAGCAAGATGAGCAGCCTAATTAACGTGTGGTGATTAGAAAGTCTCATTATTTAGGAATTAAACCAGTAGAGTTTTGTACGAAATGCAAACCATGATGATTGACTCCTTTGGATGATGGATTTAAATAGATTTAGAGTTTTAAAGGTGTTTGTACTTGTTTCATTCAATTAATATAATAGGTCGTTTAGGTGTTTGTACTTGTTTCATTCAGTTAATATAATAAGTCGTTTATCCGCATGTATTATATTCTATGATCAATGTATCAAAAAGTGTGTTTTCAATCAAAAGAGGAGACTTGCTAACCAGAAATGATGACAGGAACTTTCTATTTTTGATTTCAACAATTGATATCAATAGGAAATACAATTCAAATTCAAGGACTCCCTTGCTTATTAAATTGAATGAATTCATGTTACAGATCGTTCATGGACTCTTTTTCATAATGAATATAATTATTAAGAAAGAAACAAAAGTTAATTTCAAGGTTATTGCATGAAAAATAGTCCCGGCAACAACAAAAGCAGCCTAATTAACGTGTGGTGATTAGAAAGTCTCATTATTTAGGAATTAAACCTGTAGACTTTTGTACGAAATGGAAACCATGATGAATGACTCCTTTGGCTGATGGATTTAAATAGATTTAGAGTTTTAAAGGTGTTTGTTCTTGTTTCATTCAATTAATATAATAGGTCGTTTAGCTGCATGTGTTATATTCTATTATCAATGTATCAAAAAGTGTGTTTTCAATCAAAAGAGGAGACTTGCTAACCAGAAATGATGAGAGGAACTTTTTATTTTTGATTTCAATAATTGATATCAATAGGAAATACAATTCAAATTCAAGGACTCGCTTGCTTATTAAATTGAATGAATTCATGTTACTGATCGTTCATGGACTCTTTTTCATAATGAATATAATTATTAAGAAAGAAACAAAAGTTAATTTCAAGGTTATTGCATGAAAAAATATTCCGGCAGCAAGATGAGCAGCCTAATTAACGTGTGGTGATTAGAAAGTCTCATTATTTAGGAATTAAACCAGTAGAGTTTTGTACGAAATGCAAACCATGATGATTGACTCCTTTGGATGATGGATTTAAATAGATTTAGAGTTTTAAAGGTGTTTGTACTTGTTTCATTCAATTAATATAATAGGTCGTTTAGGTGTTTGTACTTGTTTCATTCAGTTAATATAATAGGTCGTTTATCCACATGTGTTATATTCTATGATCAATGTATCAAAAAGTGTGTTTTCAATCAAAAGAGGAGACTTGCTAACCAGAAATGATGACAGGAACTTTCTATTTTTGATTTCAACAATTGATATCAATAGGAAATACAATTCAAATTCGAGGACTCCATTGTTTATTTAATTGAATGAATTCATGTTACAGACCGTTCATGGACTCTTTTTCATAATGAATATAATTATTAAGAAAGAAACAAAAGTTAATTTCAAGCTTATTGCATGGAAAATAGTATTGGCAACAACACGGGCAGCCTAATTAACGTGCGGTGATTTGAAAGTCTGACTATTTAGGAATTAAACAAGTTGACTTTTGTACGAAATTCAAACCATGATGAATGACTCCTTTGGCTGACGGATTTAAATAGATTTAGAGTTTTAAAGGTGTTTGTACTTGTTTCATTCAATTAATATAATAGGTCGTTTAGCCGCATGTGTTATATTCTATGATCAATGTATCAAAAAGTGTGTTTTGAATCAAAAGAGGAGACTTGCTAACCAGAACTGATGAGAGGAACTTTCTATTTTTGATTTCAACAATTGATATCCATAGCAAATACAATACAAATTCAAGGACTCCATTGTTTATTAAATTGAATGAATTCATGTTACAGATCGTTCATGGACACTTTTTCATAATGAATATAATTATTAAGAAAGAAACAAAAGTTAATTTCAAGGTTAGTGCATGAAAAATAGTCCCGGCAGCAACAAGAGCAGCCTAATTAACGTGTGGTGATTAGAAAGTCTCATTATTTAGGAATTAAACCAGTAGACTTTTGTACGAAATGCAAACCATGATGAATGACTCCTTTGGCTGATGGATTGAAATAATTTAGAGTTTTAAAGGTGTTTGTACTTGTTTCATTCAATTAATATAATAGGTCGTTTAGTCGCATGTGTTATATTCTATGATCAATGTATCAAAAAGTGTGTTTTCAATCAAAAGGGGAGACTTGCTAACCAGAAATGATGATAGGAACTTTCTATATTTGATTTCAACAATTGATATCCATAGGAAATACAATTCAAATTCAAGGACTCCATTGTTTATTAAATTGAATGAATTTATGTTACAGATCGTTCATGGACTCTTTTTCATAATGAATATAATTATTAAGAAAGAAACAAAAGTTAATTTCAAGGTTATTGCATGAAAAATAGTCCTGGCAACAACAAGAGCAACCTATTTAACGTGTGGTGATTAGAAATTCTCATTATTTAGGAATTAATCAATTTGACTTTTGTACGAAATTCAAACCATGATGAATGACACCTTTGGCTGACGGATTTAAATAGATTTAGAGAGTTTTAAAGGTGTTTGTACTTGTTTCATTCAATTAATATAATAGATCGTTTAGTCGCATGTGTTATATTCTATGATGAATGTATCAAAAAGTGTGTTTTCAATCAAAAGGGGAGACTTGCTAACCAGAAATGATGAGAGGAACTTTCTATATTTGATTTCAACAATTGATATCCATAGGAAATACAATTCAAATTCAAGGACTCCATTGTTTAGTAAATTGAATGAATTCATGTTACAGATCGTTCATGGACTCTTTTTCATAATGAATATAATTATTAAGAAAGAAACAAAAGTTAATTTCAAGGTTATTGCAGGAAAAATAGTCCTGGCAACAACAAGAGCAACCTAATTAACGTGTGGTGATTAGAAAGTCCCATTATTTAGGAATTAATCAAGTTGACTTTTGTACGAAATGCAAACCCATGATGAATGACTCATTTGGCTGATGGATTTAAATAGATTTAGAGTTTTAAAGGTGTTTGTTCTTGTTTCATTCAATTAATATAATAGGTCGTTTAGCTGCATGTGTTATATTCTATGATCAATGTATCAAAAAGTGTGTTTTCAATCAAAAGAGGAGACTTGCTAACCAGAAATGATGAGATGAACTTTCTATTTTTGATTTCAATAATTGGTATCAATAGGAAATACAATTCAAATTCAAGGAATCCCTTGCTTATTAAATTGAATGAATTCATGTGACTGATCGTTCATGGACTCTTTTTCATAATGAATATAATTATTAAGAAAGAAACAAAAGTTAATTTCAAGGTTATTGCTGGAAAAATAGTCCTGGCAACAACAAGAGCAACCTAATTAACGTGTGGTGATTAGAAAGTCCCATTATTTAGGAATTAATCAAGTTGACTTTTGTACGAAATGCAAACCATGATGAATGACTCATTTGGCTGATGGATTTAAATAGATTTAGAGTTTTAAAGGTGTTTGTTCTTGTTTCATTCAATTAATATAATAGGTCGTTTAGCTGCATGTGTTATATTCTATGATCAATGTATCAAAAAGTGTGTTTTCAATCAAAAGAGGAGACTTGCTAACCAGAAATGATGAGATGAACTTTCTATTTTTGATTTCAATAATTGGTATCAATAGGAAATACAATTCAAATTCAAGGAATCCCTTGCTTATTAAATTGAATGAATTCATGTTACTGATCGTTCATGGACTCTTTTTCATAATGAATATAATTATTAAGAAAGAAACAAAAGTTAATTTCAAGGTTATTGCATGAAAAATATTCCGGGGGTAGCAAGATGAGCAGCCTAATTAACGTGTGGTGATTAGAAAGTCTCATTATTTAGGAATTAAACCAGTAGAGTTTTGTACGAAATGCAAACCATGATGATTGACTCCTTTGGATGATGGATTTAAATAGATTTAGAGTTTTAAAGGTGTTTGTACTTGTTTCATTCAATTAATATAATAGGTCGTTTAGGTGTTTGTACTTGTTTCATTCAGTTAATATAATAAGTCGTTTATCCGCATGTGTTATATTCTATGATCAATGTATCAAAAAGTGTGTTTTCAATCAAAAGAGGAGACTTGCTAACCAGAAATGATGACAGGAACTTTCTATTTTTGATTTCAACAATTGATATCAATAGGAAATACAATTCAAATTCGAGGACTCCATTGTTTATTTAATTGAATGAATTCATGTTACAGACCGTTCATGGACTCTTTTTCATAATGAATATAATTATTAAGAAAGAAACAAAAGTTAATTTCAAGCTTATTGCATGGAAAATAGTATCGGCAACAACACGGGCAGCCTAATTAACGTGCGGTGATTTGAAAGTCTGATTATTTAGGAATTAAACAAGTTGACTTTTGTACGAAATTCAAACCATGATGAATGACTCCTTTGGCTGACGGATTTAAATAGATTTAGAGTTTTAAAGGTGTTTGTACTTGTTTCATTCAATTAATATAATAGGTCGTTTAGCCGCATGTGTTATATTCTATGATCAATGTATCAAAAAGTGTGTTTTGAATCAAAAGAGGAGACTTGCTAACCAGAACTGATGAGAGGAACTTTCTATTTTTGATTTCAACAATTGATATCCATAGCAAATACAATACAAATTCAAGGACTCCATTGTTTATTAAATTGAATGAATTCATGTTACAGATCGTTCATGGACACTTTTTCATAATGAATATAATTATTAAGAAAGAAACAAAAGTTAATTTCAAGGTTATTGCATGAATAATAGTCCCGGCAGCAACAAGAGCAGCCTAATTAACGTGTGGTGATTAGAAAGTCTCATTATTTAGGAATTAAACCAGTAGACTTTTGTACGAAATGCAAACCATGATGAGTGACTCCTTTGGCTGATGGATTGAAATAATTTAGAGTTTTAAAGGTGTTTGTACTTGTTTCATTCAATTAATATAATAGGTCGTTTAGTCGCATGTGTTATATTCTATGATCAATGTATCAAAAAGTGTGTTTTCAATCAAAAGGGGAGACTTGCTAACCAGAAATGATGATAGGAACTTTCTATATTTGATTTCAACAATTGATATCCATAGGAAATACAATTCAAATTCAAGGACTCCATTGTTTATTAAATTGAATGAATTTATGTTACAGATCGTTCATGGACTCTTTTTCATAATGAATATAATTATTAAGAAAGAAACAAAAGTTAATTTCAAGGTTATTGCATGAAAAATAGTCCTGGCAACAACAAGAGCAACCTATTTAACGTGTGGTGATTAGAAATTCTCATTATTTAGGAATTAATCAATTTGACTTTTGTACGAAATTCAAACCATGATGAATGACACCTTTGGCTGACGGATTTAAATAGATTTAGAGTTTTAAAGGTGTTTGTACTTGTTTCATTCAATTAATATAATATATCGTTTAGTCGCATGTGTTATATTCTATGATGAATGTATCAAAAAGTGTGTTTTCAATCAAAAGGGGAGACTTGCTAACCAGAAATGATGAGAGGAACTTTCTATATTCGATTTCAACAATTGATATCCATAGGAAATACAATTCAAATTCAAGGACTCCATTGTTTAGTAAATTGAATGAATTCATGTTACAGATCGTTCATGGACTCTTTTTCATAATGAATACAATTATTAAGAAAGAAACAAAAGTTAATTTCAAGGTTATTGCAGGAAAAATAGTCCTGGCAACAACAAGAGCAACCTAATTAACGTGTGGTGATTAGAAAGTCCCATTATTTAGGAATTAATCAAGTTGACTTTTGTACGAAATTCAAACCCTGATGAATGACTCCTTTGGCTGACGGATTTAAATAGATTTAGAGTTTTAAAGGCATTTGTACTTGTTTTATTCAATGAATATAATAGGTCGTTTAGCCGCATGTGTTATATTCTATGATCAATGTATCAAAAAGTGTGTTTTCAATCAAAAGAGGAGACTTGCTAACCAGAAATGATGAGAGGAACTATCTATTTTTGATTTGAACAATTGATATCAATAGGAAATACAATTCAAATTCAAGGACTCCATTGTTTATTAAATTGAATGAATTCATGTTACAGATCGTTCATGGACACTTTTTCATAATGAATATAATTTTTAAGAAAGAAACAAAAGTTAATTTCAAGGTTATTGCATGAAAAATAGTCCCGGCAGCAACAAGAGCAGCCTAATTAACGTGTGGTGATTAGAAAGTCTCATTATTTAGGAATTAAACCAGTAGAGCACGAAATCCAAACCATGATGAATGACTCCTTTGGCTGTTGGATTGAAATAATTTAGAGTTTTAAAGGTGTTTGTACTTGTTTCATTCAATTAATATAATAGGTCGTTTAGCCGCATGTGTTATATTCTATGATCAATGTATCAAAAAGTGTGTTTTGAATCAAAAGAGGATACTTGCTAACCAAAAATGATGAGAGGAACTTTCTATTTTTGTTTTCAACAATTGATATCAATAGGAAATACAATTCAAATTCAAGGATTCCCTTGCTTATTAAATTGAATGAATTCATGTTACAGATCGTTCATGGACTCTTTTTCATAATGAATATAATTATTAAGAAAGAAACAAAAGTTAATTTCAAGGTTATTGCATGAAAAATAGTCCTGGCAACAACAAGAGCAACCTAATTAACGTGTGGTGATTAGAAAGACTCATTATTTAGGAATTAATCATGTTGACTTTTGTACGAAATTCAAACCATGATGAATGTCTCCTTTGGCTGATGGATTTAAATAGATTTAGAGTTTTAAAGGTGTTTGTTCTTGTTTCATTCAATTAATATAATAGGTCGTTTAGATGCATGTGTTATATTCTATGATCAATGTATCAAAAAGTGTGTTTTCAATCAAAAGAGAAGACTTGCTTACCAGAAATGATGAGAGGAACTTTTTATTTTTGATTTCAACAATTCATATCAATAGGAAATACAATTCAAATTCAAGGACTCTATTGTTTACTAAATTGAATGAATTCATGATACGGATCATTCATGGACTCTTGTTGATAATGAATATAATTATTAAGAAAGAAACAAAAGTTAATTAAAAGGTTATTACATGAAAAATAGTACCGGCAACAACAAGGGCATCCTAATTAACGTACGGTGATTTTAAAGTCTGATTATTTAGGAATTAATCAAGTTGACTTTTGTACGAAATTCAAACCATAATGAATGACTCCTTTGGCTGATGGATTGAAATAATTTAGAGTTTTAAAGGTGTTTGTACTTGTTTCATTCAATTAATATAATAGGTCGTTTAGCCGCATGTCTTATATTTTATGATCAATGTAACAAAAAGTGTGTTTTGAATCAAAAGAGGAGACTTGCTAACCAGAAATGATGAGAGGAACTTTCTATTTTTGATTTCAACAATTGATATCCATAGGAAATACAATTCAAATTCAAGGACTCCATTGTGTTTATTAAATTGAATGAATTTATGTTACAGATCGTTCATGGACTCTTTTTCATAATGAATATAATTATTAAGAAAGAAACAAAAGTTAATTTCAAGGTTATTGCATGAAAAATAGTCCTGGCAACAACAAGAGCAACCTAATTAACGTGTGGTGATTAGAAATTCTCATTATTTAGGAATTAATCAATTTGACTTTTGTACGAAATTTAAACCATGATGAATGACTCCTTTGGCTGACGGATTTAAATAGATTTAGAGTTTTAAAGGTGTTTGTACTTGTTTCATTCAATTAATATAATAGGTCGTTTAGTCACATGTGTTATATTCTATGATGAATGTATCAAAAAGTGTGTTTTCAATCAAAAGGGGAGACTTGCTAACCAGAAATGATGAGAGGAACTTTCTATATTTGATTTCAACAATTGATATCCATAGCAAATACAATTCAAATTCAAGGACTCCATTGTTTAGTAAATTGAATGAATTCATGTTACAGATCGTTCATGGACTCTTTTTCATAATGAATATAATTATTAAGAAAGAAACAAAAGTTAATTTCAAGGTTATTGCATGAAAAATAGTCCTGGCAACAACAAGAGCAACCTAATTAACGTGTGGTGATTAGAAAGTCCCATTATTTAGGAATTAATCAAGTTGTCTTTTGTACGAAATTCAAACCCTGATGAATGACTCCTTTGGCTGACGGATTTAAATAGATTTAGAGTTTTAAAGGTGTTTGTACTTGTTTTATTCAATGAATATAATAGGTCGTTTAGCCGCATGTGTTATATTCTATGATGAATGTATCAAAAAGAGTGTTTTCAATCAAAAGAGGAGTCTTGCTAACCAGAAATGATGAGAGGAACTTTCTATTTTTGATTTCAACAATTGATATCCATAGGAAATACAATTCAAATTCAAGGACTCCATTGTTTATTAAATTGAATGAATTTATGTTACAGATCGTTCATGGACTCTTTTTCATAATGAATATAATTATTAAGAAAGAAACAAAAGTTAATTTCAAGGTTATTGCATGAAAAATAGTCCTGGCAACAACAAGAGCAACCTAATTAACGTGTGGTGATTAGAAATTCTCATTATTTAGGAATTAATCAATTTGACTTTTGTACGAAATTTAAACCATGATGAATGACTCCTTTGGCTAACGGATTTAAATAGATTTAGAGTTTTAAAGGTGTTTGTACTTGTTTCATTCAATTAATATAATAGGTCGTTTGGTCGCATGTGTTATATTCTATGATGAATGTATCAAACAGTGTGTTTTCAATCAAAAGGGGAGACTTGCTAACCAGAAATGATGAGAGGAACTTTCTATATTTGATTTCAACAATTGATATCCATAGGAAATACAATTCAAATTCAAGGACTCCATTGTTTAGTAAATTGAATGAATTCATGTTACAGATCGTTCATGGACTCTTTTTCATAATGAATATAATTATTAAGAAAGAAACAAAAATTAATTTAAAGGTTATTGCATGAAAAATAATCCTGGCAACAACAAGAGCAACCTAATTAACGTGTGGTGATTAGAAAGTCCCATTATTTAGGAATTAATCAAGTTGACTTTTGTACGAAATTCAAACCCTGATGAATGACTCCTTTGGCTGACGGATTTAAATAGATTTAGAGTTTTAAAGGTGTTTGTACTTGTTTTATTCAATGAATATAATAGGTCGTTTAGCCGCATGTGTTATATTCTATGATGAATGTATCAAAAAGAGTGTTTTCAATCAAAAGAGGAGACTTGCTAACCAGAAATGATGAGAGGAACTATCTATTTTTGATTTGAACAATTGATATCAATAGGAAATAGAATTCAAATTCAAGGACTCCATTGTTTATTAAATTGAATGAATTCATGTTACAGATCGTTCATGGACTCTTTTTCATAATGAATATAATTATTAAGAAAGAAACAAAAGTTAATTTCAAGGTTATTGCATGATAAATAGTCCCGGCAACAACAACAGCAGCCTAATTAACGTGTGGTGATTAGAAAGTCTCATTATATAGGAATTAAACCTGTAGACTTTTCTACGAAATGGAAACCATAATGAATGACTCCTTTGGCTGATGGATTTAAATAGATTGAGAGTTTTAAAGGTGTTTGTTCTTGTTTCATTCAATTAATATAATAGGTCGTTTAGCTGCATGTGTTATATTCTATGATCAATGTATCAAAAAGTGTGTTTTCAATCAAAAGAGGAGACTTGCTAACCAGAAATGATGAGAGGAACTTTCTATTTTTGATTTCAACAATTGATATCAATAGGAAATACAATTCAAATTCAAGGACTCCCTTGCTTATTAAATTGAATGAATTCATGTTACAGATCGTTCATGGACTCTTTTTCATAATGAATATAATTATTAAGAAAGAAACAAAAGTTAATTTCAAGGTTATTGCATGAAAAATAGTCCCGGCAACAACAAGAGCAGCCTAATTAACGTGTGGTGATTAGAAAGTCTCATTATTTAGGAATTAAACCTGTAGACTTTTGTACGAAATGCAAACCATGATGAATGACTCCTTTGGCTGATGGATTTAAATAGATTTAGAGTTTTAAAGGTGTTTGTTCTTGTTTCATTCAATTAATATAATAGGTCATTTAGCTGCATGTGTTATATTCTATGATCAATGTATCAAAAAGTGTGTTTTCAATCAAAAGAGGAGACTTGCTAACCAGAAATGATGAGAGGAACTTTCTATTTTTGATTTCAACAATTGATATCAATAGGAAATACAATTCAAATTCAAGGACTCCCTTGCTTATTAAATTGAATGAATTCATGTTACAGATCGTTCATGGACTCTTTTTCATAATGAATATAATTATTAAGAAAGAAACAAAAGTTACTTTCAAGGTTATTGCATGAAAAATAGTCCCGGCAACAACAAGAGCAGCCTAATTAACGTGTGGTGATTAGAAAGTCTCATTATTTAGGAATTAAACCTGTAGACTTTTGTATGAAATGCAAACCATGATGAATGACTCCTTTGGCTGATGGATTTAAATAGATTTAGAGTTTTAAAGGTGTTTGTACTTGTTTCATTCAATTAATATAATAGGTCGTTTAGCTGCATGTGTTATATTCTATGATCAATGTATCAAAAAGTGTGTTTTCAATCAAAAGAGGAGACTTGCTAACCAGAAATGATGAGAGGAACTTTCTATTTTTGATTTCAACAATTGATATCAATAGGAAATACAATTCAAATTCAAGGACTCCCTTGCTTATTAAATTGAATGAATTCATGTTACAGATCGTTCATGGACTCTTTTTCATAATGAATATAATTATTAAGAAAGAAACAAAAGTTAATTTCAAGGTTATTGCATGACAAATAGTCCCGGCAACAACAAGAGCAGCCTAATTAACGTGTGGTGATTAGAAAGTCTCATTATTTAGGAATTAAACCTGTAGACTTTTGTATGAAATGCAAACCATGATGAATGACTCCTTTGGCTGATGGATTTAAATAGATTTAGAGTTTTAAAGGTGTTTGTTCTTTTTTCATTCAATTAATATAATAGATCGTTTAGCCGAATGTGTTATATTCTATGATCAATGTATCAAAAAGTGTGTTTTGAATCAAAAGAGGAGACTTGCTAACCAGAAATGATGAGAGGAACTTTCTATTTTTTATTTCAACAATTCATATCAATAGGAAATACAATTCCAATTCAAGGACTCTATTGTTTACTAAATTGAATGAATTCATGAAACAGATCGTTCATGGACTCTTTTTCATAATGAATATAATTATTAAGAAAGAAACAAAAGTTAATTTCAAGGTTATTGCATGAAAAATAGTACCGGCAACAACAATGGCATCCTAATTAACGTACGGTGATTTGAAATTCTGATTAATTAGGAATTAATCAAGTTGACTTTTGTACGAAATTCAAACCATGATGAATGACTCCTTTGGCTGATGGATTGAAATAATTTAGAGTTTTAAAGGTGTTTGTACTTGTTTCATTCAATAAATATAATATGTCGTTTAGTCGCATGTGTTATATTCTATGATGAATGTATCAAAAAGTGTGTTTTGAATCAAAAGAGGAGACTTGCTAACCATAAATGATGAGAAGAACTTTCTATTTTTTATTTCAACAATTAATATCAATAGGAAATACAATTCAAATTCTAGGACTCTATTGTTTATTAAATTGAATGAATTTATGATACCGATCGTTCATGGACTCTTTTTCATAATGAATATAATTATTAAGAAAGAAACAACAGTTAATTTCAAGGTTATTGCATGAAAAATAGTCCTGGCAACAACAAGAGCCACCTAATTAACGTGTGGTGATTAGAAAGTCTGATTATTTAGGAATTAATCAAGTTGACTGTTGTACGAAATTCAAACCATGATGAATGACTCCTTTGGCTGATGGATTGAAATAATTTAGAGTGTTAATGGTCTTTACAATTTATTTCATTCAATTAACATACTAAGTTGCTTAGCCGCATGTGTTATATTCCATGATCAATGTATCAAAAAGTGTGTTTGGAATCAAAAGAGGAGGCTTGCTAACCAGAAAAGACGGGAGGAACACTCTATTTTTGAATTCAACAATTAATATCAATAGGAAATACAATTCAAAATGAAGGACTCCATTGTTTTTTAAATTGAATGAATTCATGTTACAAATCGTTCATGGACTCTTTTTCATAATGAATATAATTATTAAGAAAGAAACGAAAGTTAATTTCAAGGTTATTGCATGAAAAATAGTACCGACAACAACAAGGGCATCCTAATTAACGTGCGGTGATTTGAAAGTCTAACTATTTAGGAATTAAACAAGTTGACTTTTGTACGAAATTCAAATCATGATGAATGACTCCTTTCGCTGACGGATTTAAATAGATTTAGAGTTTTAAAGGTGTTTGTACTTGTTTCATTCAATTAATATAATAGGTCGTTTAGCCGCATGTGTTATATTCTATGATCAAAGTATCAAAAAGTGTGTTTTCAATCAAAAGAGGAGACTTGCTAACCAGAAATGATGAGACGAACTTTCTATTTTTGATTTCAACAATTGATATCCATAGGAAATACAATTCAAATTCAAGGACTCCATTGTTTAATAAATTGAATGAATTCATGTTACATATCATTCATGGACTCTTTTTCATAATGAATATAATTATTAAGAAAGAAACAAAAGTTAATTTCAAGGTTATTACATGAAAAATAGTCCTGGCAACAACAAGAGCCACCTAATTAACGTGTGGTGATTAGAAAGTCTGATTATTTAGGAATTAATCAAGTTGATTGTTGTACGAAATTCAAACCATGATGAATGACTCCTTTGGCTGATGGATTGAAAAAATTTAGAGTTTTAATGGTCTTTACAATTTATTTCATTCAATTAACATACTAAGTTGCTTAGCCGCATGTGTTATATTCCATGATCAATGTATCAAAAAGTGTGTTTGGAATCAAAAGAGGAGGCTTGCTAACTAGAAAAGATGGGAGGAACACACTATTTTTGAATTCAACAATTAATATCAATAGGAAATACAATTCAAAATCAAGGACTCCATTGTTTTTTAAATTGAATGAATTCATGTTACACATCGTTCATGGACTCTTTTTCATAATGAATATAATTATTAAGAAAGAAACAAAAGTTAATTTCAAGGTTATTGCATGAAAAATATTCTCGGCAGCAACAAGAGCAGCCTAATTAACGTGTGGTGATTGGAAAGTCTAATTATTTAGGAATTAAACCAGTAGAGTTTTGTACGAAATGCAAACTATGATGAATGACTCCTTTGGCTGATGGATTTAAATAGATTTAGTGTTTTAAAGGTGTTTGTACTTGTTTCATTCAATTAATATAATAGGTCGTTTAGCCGCATGTGTTATATTCTATGATCAATGTATCAAAAAGTGTGTTTTCAATCAAAAGAGGAGACTTGCTAACCAGAAATAATGAGAGGAACTTTCTATTTTTGATTTCAACAATTGATATCAATAGGAAATACAATTCAAATTCAAGGACTCTATTGTTTACTAAATTGAATGAATTCACGATACAGATCGTTCATGTACTCTTTTTCATAATGAATATAATTATTAAGAAAGATACAAAAGTTAATTTCAAGGTTATTGCATGAAAAATAGTCACGGCAGTAACAAGAGCAGCCTAATTAACGTGTGGTGATTAGAAAGTCTCATTATTTAGGAATTAAACCAGTAAACTTTTGCACCAAATGCAAACCATGATGAATGACTCCTTTGGCTGATGGATTGAAAAAATTTAGAGTTTTAATGGTCTTTACAATTTATTTCATTCAATTAACATACTAAGTTGCTTAGCCGCATGTGTTATATTCCATGATCAATGTATCAAAAAGTGTGTTTGGAATCAAAAGAGGAGGCTTGCTAACTAGAAAAGATGGGAGGAACACACTATTTTTGAATTCAACAATTAATATCAATAGGAAATACAATTCAAAATCAAGGACTCCATTGTTTTTTAAATTGAATGAATTCATGTTACACATCGTTCATGGACTCTTTTTCATAATGAATATAATTATTAAGAAAGAAACAAAAGTTAATTTCAAGGTTATTGCATGAAAAATATTCTCGGCAGCAACAAGAGCAGCCTAATTAACGTGTGGTGATTAGAAAGTCTAATTATTTAGGAATTAAACCAGTAGAGTTTTGTACGAAATGCAAACTATGATGAATGACTCCTTTGGCTGATGGATTTAAATAGATTTAGTGTTTTAAAGGTGTTTGTACTTGTTTCATTCAATTAATATAATAGGTCGTTTAGCCGCATGTGTTATATTCTATGATCAATGTATCAAAAAGTGTGTTTTCAATCAAAAGAGGAGACTTGCTAACCAGAAATAATGAGAGGAACTTTCTATTTTTGATTTCAACAATTGATATCAATAGGAAATACAATTCAAATTCGAGGACTCCATTGTTTATTTAATTGAATGAATTCACGTTACAGACCGTTCATGGACTCTTTTTCATAATGAATATAATTATTAAGAAAGAAACAAAAGTTAATTTCAAGGTTATTACATGAAAAATAGTCCTGGCAACAACAAGAGCCACCTAATTAACGTGTGGTGATTAGAAAGTCTGATTATTTAGGAATTAATCAAGTTGATTGTTGTACGAAATTCAAACCATGATGAATGACTCCTTTGGCTGATGGATTGAAAAAATTTAGAGTTTTAATGGTCTTTACAATTTATTTCATTCAATTAACATACTAAGTTGCTTAGCCGCATGTGTTATATTCCATGATCAATGTATCAAAAAGTGTGTTTGGAATCAAAAGAGGAGGCTTGCTAACTAGAAAAGATGGGAGGAACACACTATTTTTGAATTCAACAATTAATATCAATAGGAAATACAATTCAAAATCAAGGACTCCATTGTTTTTTAAATTGAATGAATTCATGTTACACATCGTTCATGGACTCTTTTTCATAATGAATATAATTATTAAGAAAGAAACAAAAGTTAATTTCAAGGTTATTGCATGAAAAATATTCTCGGCAGCAACAAGAGCAGCCTAATTAACGTGTGGTGATTGGAAAGTCTAATTATTTAGGAATTAAACCAGTAGAGTTTTGTACGAAATGCAAACTATGATGAATGACTCCTTTGGCTGATGGATTTAAATAGATTTAGTGTTTTAAAGGTGTTTGTACTTGTTTTCATTCAATTAATATAATAGGTCGTTTAGCCGCATGTGTTATATTCTATGATCAATGTATCAAAAAGTGTGTTTTCAATCAAAAGAGGAGACTTGCTAACCAGAAATAATGAGAGGAACTTTCTATTTTTGATTTCAACAATTGATATCAATAGGAAATACAATTCAAATTCAAGGACTCTATTGTTTACTAAATTGAATGAATTCACGATACAGATCGTTCATGTACTCTTTTTCATAATGAATATAATTATTAAGAAAGATACAAAAGTTAATTTCAAGGTTATTGCATGAAAAATAGTCATAGTCACGGCAGTAACAAGAGCAGCCTAATTAACGTGTGGTGATTAGAAAGTCTCATTATTTAGGAATTAAAACCAGTAAACTTTTGCACCAAATGCAAACCATGATGAATGACTCCTTTGGCTGATGGATTGAAAAAAAATTTAGAGTTTTAATGGTCTTTACAATTTTTATTTCATTCAATTAACATACTAAGTTGCTTAGCCGCATGTGTTATATTCCATGATCAATGTATCAAAAAGTGTGTTTGGAATCAAAAGAGGAGGCTTGCTAACTAGAAAAGATGGGAGGAACACACTATTTTTGAATTCAACAATTAATATCAATAGGAAATACAATTCAAAATCAAGGACTCCATTGTTTTTTTTAAATTGAATGAATTCATGTTACACATCGTTCATGGACTCTTTTTCATAATGAATATAATTATTAAGAAAGAAAAAAAAAAGTTAATTTCAAGGTTATTGCATGAAAAATATTCTCGGCAGCAACAAGAGCAGCCTAATTAACGTGTGGTGATTAGAAAGTCTAATTATTTAGGAATTAAACCAGTAGAGTTTTGTACGAAATGCAAACTATGATGAATGACTCCTTTGGCTGATGGATTTAAATAGATTTAGTGTTTTAAAAGTGTTTTTGTACTTGTTTCATTCAATTAATATAATAGGTCGTTTAGCCGCATGTGTTATATTCTATGATCAATGTATCAAAAAGTGTGTTTTCAATCAAAAGAGGAGACTTGCTAACCAGAAATAATGAGAGGAACTTTCTATTTTTGATTTCAACAATTGATATCAATAGGAAATACAATTCAAATTCGAGGACTCCATTGTTTATTTAATTGAATGAATTCACGTTACAGACCGTTCATGGACTCTTTTTCATAATGAATATAATTATTAAGAAAGAAACAAAAGTTAATTTCAAGCTTATTGCATGGAAAATAGTATCGGCAACAACACGGGCAGCCTAATTAACGTGCGGTGATTTGAAAGTCTGATTATTTAGGAATTAAACAAGTTGACTTTTGTACGAAATTCAAACCATGATGAATGACTCCTTTGGCTGACGGATTTAAATAGATTTAGAGTTTTAAAGGTGTTTGTACTTGTTTCATTCAGTTAATATAATAGGTCGTTTAGCCGCATGTGTTATATTCTATGATCAATGTATCAAAAAGTGTGTTTTGAATCAAAAGAGGAGACTTGCTAACCAGAACTGATGAGAGGAACTTTCTATTTTTGATTTCAACAATTGATATCCATAGCAAATACAATACAAATTCAAGGACTCCATTGTTTATTAAATTGAATGAATTCATGTTACAGATCATTCATGGACTCTTTTTCATAATGAATATAATTATTAAGAAAGAAACAAAAGTTAATTTCAAGGTTATTGCATGAAAAATAGTCCCGGCAGCAACAAGAGCAGCCTAATTAACGTGTGGTGATTAGAAAGTCTCATTATTTAGGAATTAAACCTGTAGACTTTTGTACGAAATGCAAACCATGATGAATGACTCCATTGGCTGATGGATTGAAATAATTTATAGTTTTAAAGGTGTTTGTACTTGTTTCATTCAATTAATATAATAGGTCGTTTAGCCGCATGTGTTATATTCTATGATCAATGTATCAAAAAATGTGTTTTGAATCAAAAGGGGAGACTTGCTGACCAGAAATGATGAGAGGAACTTTCTATTTTTGATTTCAACAATTGATATCAATAGGAAATACAATTCAAATTCAAGGACTCTATTTTTTATTAAATTGAATGAATTCATGATACAGATCGTTCATGGACTCATTTTCATAATGAATATAATTATTAAGAAAGAAACAAAAGTTAATTTCAAGGTTATTGCATGAAAAATAGTACCGGCAACAACAAGAGCAGCCGAATTAACGTGCGGTGATTTGAAAGTCTGATTATTTAGGAATTAAACAAGTTGACTTTTGTACAAAATTCAAATCATGATGAATGACTCCTTTCGCTGACGGATTTAAATAGATTTAGAGTTTTAAAGGTGTTTGTACTTGTTTCATTCAATTAATATAATAGGTCGTTTAGCCGTATGTGTTATATTCTATGATCAAAGTATCAAAAAGTGTGTTTTCAATCAAAAGAGGAGACTTGCTAAGCAGAAATGATGAGAGGAACTTTCTATTTTTGATTTCAACAATTGATATCCATAGGAAATACAATTCAAATTCAAGGACTCCATTGTTTAATAAATTGAATGAATTCATGTTACAGATCATTCATGGACTCTTTTTCATAATGAATATAATTATTAAGAAAGAAACAAAAGTTAATTTCAAGGTTATTACATGAAAAATAGTCCTGGCAACAACAAGAGCCACCTAATTAACGTGTGGTGATTAGAAAGTCTGATTATTTAGGAATTAATCAAGTTGACTGTTGTACGAAATTCAAACCATGATGAATGACTCCTTTGGCTGATGGATTGAAATAATTTAGAGTGTTAATGGTCTTTACAATTTATTTCATTCAATTAACATAGTAAGTTGCTTAGCCGCATGTGTTATATTCGATGATCAATGTATCAAAAAGTGTGTTTGGAATCAAAAGAGGAGGCTTGCTAACCAGAAAAGACGGGAGGAACACTCTATTTTTTGAATTCAACAATTAATATCAATAGGAAATACAATTCAAAATCAAGGACTCCATTTGTTTTTTTAAATTGAATGAATTTCATGTTACAAATCGTTCATGGACTCTTTTTCATAATGAATATAATTATTAAGAAAGAAACGAAAGTTAATTTCAAGGTTATTGCATGAAAAATAGTACCGACAACAACAAGGGCATCCTAATTAACGTGCGGTGATTTGAAAGTCTAACTATTTAGGAATTAAACAAGTTGACTTTTGTACGAAATTCAAATCATGATGAATGACTCCTTTCGCTGACGGATTTAAATAGATTTAGAGTTTTAAAGGTATTTGTACTTGTTTCATTCAATTAATATAATAGGTCGTTTAGCCGCATGTGTTATATTCTATGATCAAAGTATCAAAAAGTGTGTTTTCAATCAAAAGAGGAGACTTGCTAACCAGAAATGATGAGAGGAACTTTCTATTTTTGATTTCAACAATTGATATCCATAGGAAATACAATTCAAATTCAAGGACTCCATTGTTTAATAAATTGAATGAATTCATGTTACATATCATTCATGGACTCTTTTTCATAATGAATATAATTATTAAGAAAGAAACAAAAGTTAATTTCAAGGTTATTACATGAAAAATAGTCCTGGCAACAACAAGAGCCACCTAATTAACGTGTGGTGATTAGAAAGTCTGATTATTTAGGAATTAATCAAGTTGATTGTTGTACGAAATTCAAACCATGATGAATGACTCCCTTCGCTGACGGATTTAAATAGATTTAGAGTTTTAAAGGTGTTTGTACTTGTTTCATTCAATTAATATAATAGGTCGTTTAGCCGCATGTGTTATATTCTATGATCAAAGTATCAAAAAGTGTGTTTTCAATCAAAAGAGGAGACTTGCTAACCAGAAATGATGAGAGGAACTTTCTATTTTTGATTTCAACAATTGATATCCATAGGAAATACAATTGAAATTTAAGGACTCCATTGTTTATTAAATTGAATGAATTCATGTTACAAATCGTTCATGGACTCTTTTTCATTATGAATATAATTATTAAGAAAGAAACAAAAGTTAATTTCGAGGTTATTGCATGAAAAATAGTCCTGGCAACAACAAGAGCAACCTAATTAACGTGTGGTGATTAGAAAGACTCATTATTTAGGAATTAAACTGGTTAACATTTGTACGAAATGCAAATCATGTTGAATGACTCCTTTGGCTGATGGATTGAAATAGATTTGGAGTTTTAATGGTCTTTACAGTTGTTTCATTCAATTAACATACTAAGTTGCTTAGCCGCATGTGTTATATTCCATGATCAATGTATCAAAAAGTGTGTTTGGAATCCAAAGAGGAGGCTTGCTAACAAGAAAAGATGGGAGGAACTCTCTATTTTTGAATTCAACAATTAATATCAATAGGAAATACAATTCAAAATCAAGGACTCCGTTGTTTTTTAAATTGAATGAATTCATGTTACAGATCGTTCATGGACTCTTTTTCATAATCAATATAATTTTTAAGAAAGAAACAAAAGTTAATTTCAAGGTTATTGCTTGAAAAATAGTACCGGCAACAACAAGAGCAGCCTAATTAACGTGCGCTGATTTGAAAGTCTCATTATTTAGGAATTAAACCAGTTGACTTTTGTACGAAATGCAAACCATGATGAATGACTCCTTTGGCTGACAGATTTCAATAGATTTAGAGTTTTAAAGGTGTTTGTACTTGCTTCATTCAATTAATATAATAGGTCGTTTCACCGCATGTGTTATATTCTATGATCAATGTATCAAAAAGTGTGTTTTCAATAAAAAAAGGAGACTTGCTAACCAGAAATGATGAGAGGAACTTTCTATTTTTTATTTCAACGATTGATATCAATAGGAAATACAATTCAAATTCAAGGACTCCATTGTTTATTAAATTGAATGAATTCATGTTACAGACCGTTCATGGACAATTTTTCATAATGAATATAATTATTAAAAAAGAAACAAAAGTTAATTTCAAGCTTATTGCATGGAAAATAGTATCGGCAACAACAAGGGCAGCCTAATTAACGTGCGGTGATTTGAAAGTTTGATTATTTAGGAATTAAACAAGTTGACTTTTGTACGAAATTCAAACCATGATGAATGACTCCTTTGGCTGACGGATTTAAATAGATTTAGAGTTTTAAAGGTGTTTGTACTTGTTTCATTCAGTTAATATAATAGGTCGTTTAGCCACATGTGTTATATTCTATGATCAATGTATCAAAAAGTGTGTTTTCAATCAAAAGAGGAGATTTGCTAACCAGAAATGATGAGAGGAACTTTCTATTTTTGATTTCAACAATTGATATCCATAGCAAATACATTTCAAATTCAAGGACTCCATTGTTTATTAAATTGAATGAATTCATGTCACAGATCGTTCATGGACTCTTTTTCATAATGAATATAATTATTAAGAAATAAACAAAAGTTAATTTGAAGGTTATTGCATGAAAAATAGTCCCGGCAGAAACAAGAGCAGCCTAATTAACGTGTGGTGATTAGAAAGTCTCATTATTTAGGAATTAAACCAGTAGACTTTTCTACGAAATGCAAGCCATGATGAATGACTCCTTTGGCTGATGGATTTAAATAGATTTAGAGTTTTAAAGGTGTTTGTACTTGTTTCATTCAATTAATATAATAGGTCGTTTAGGCGCATGTGTTATATTCTATGATCAATGTATCAAAAAGTGTGTTTTGAATCAAAAGAGGAGACTTGCTAACTAAAAATGATGAGAGGAACTTTCTATTTTTGATTTCAACAGTTGATATCCATAGCAAATGCAATTCAAATTCAAGGACTCCATTATTTATTAAATTGAATGAATTCATGTTACAGATCCACATGGACTCTTTTTCATAATGAATATAATTATTAAGAAAGAAACAAAAGTTAATTTCAAGGTTATTGCATGAAAAATAGTCCCGGCAGCAACAAGAGCAGCCTAATTAACGTGTGGTGTTTAGAAAGTCTCATTATTTAGGAATTAAACCAGTAGAGTTTTGTACGAAATGCAAACCATGATGAATGACTCCTTTGGCTAATGGATTTAAATTGATTTACAGTTTTAAAGGTGTTTGTACTTGTTTCATTCAATTAATATAATAGGTCGTTTAGCTGCATGTGTTATATTCTATTATGAATGTCTGAAAAAGTGTGTTTTGAATCAAAAGAGGAGACTTGCTAACCAAAAATGATGAGAGGAACTTTCTATTTTTGATTTCAACAATTAATATCAATAGGAAATACAATTCAAATTCAAGGACTCTATTGTTTATTAAATTGAATGAATTCATGATACAGATTTTTCATGGACTCTTTTTCATAATGAATATAATTATTAAGAAAGAAACAAAAGTTAATTTCAAGGTTATTGCATGAAAAATAGTACCGGCAATAACAAGGGTAGCCTAATTAACGTGCGGGGATTTGAAAATCTGATTATTTAGGAATTCAACAAATTGACTTTTCTACGAAATTCAAAGCACGATGAATGACTCCTTTAGCTGATGGATTTAAATAGATGTAGAGTTTTAAAGATGTTTGTACTTGTTTCATTCAATTAATATGATAGGTCGTTTAGCAGCATGTGTTATATTATATGATCAATGTATCAAAAAGTGTGTTTTCAATCAAAAGAGGAGACTTGCTAACCAGAAATGATGAGAGGAACTTTCTATTTTTGATTTTAACAATTAATATCAATAGGAAATAGAATTCAAATTCAAGGACTCTATTGTTTATTAAATTGAATGAATTCATGATACATATTGTTCATGGACTCTTTTTCATAATGAATATAATTATTAAGAAAGAAACAAAAGTTAATTTCAAGGTTATTGCAGGAAAAATAGTTCCGGCACCAACAAGAGCAGCCTAATTAACGTGCGGTGATTTGAAAGTCTGATTATTTAGGAATTAAACAAGTTGACTTTTGTACGAAATTCAAAGCATGATGAATGACTCCTTTGGCTGATGGATTTAAATAGATTTAGAATTTTAAAGGTATTTGTACTTGCTTCATTCAACTAATATAATAGGTACTTTAGCCGCATGTGTTATATTCTATGATCAATGTATTAAAAAGTGTGTTTTCAATCAAAAGAGGAGACTTGCTAACCAGAAATGATGAGAGGAGCTTTCTATTTTTGATTTCAACAATTGATATCCATAGGAAATACAATTGAAATTCAAGGACTCCATTGTTTATTAAATTGAAAGAATTCATGTTACAGATCGCTCATGGACTCTTTTTCATAATGAATATAATTATTAAGAAAGAAACAAAAGTTAATTTCATGGTTATTGCATGAAAAATAGTATCGGCAACAACAATGGCAGCCTCACTAACGTGCGGTGATTTGAAAGTCTGATTATTTAGGAATTAAACAAGTTGACTTTTGTTCGAAATTCAAACCATGATGAATGACTCCTTTGGCTGATGGATTTAAAAAGATTTACAGTTTTAAAGGTGTTTGTACTTGTTTAATTCAATTAATATAATAGGTCGTTTAGCCGCATGTGTTATATTCTATGATCAATGTATCAAAAAGTGTGTTTTCAATCAAAAGAGGGGACTTGCTAACCAGAAATGATGAGAGGAACTTTCTATTTTTGATTTCAACAATTCATTTCAATAGGAAATACAATTCAAATTCAAGGACTCTATTGTTTACTAAATTGAATGAATTCATGATACAGATCGTTCATGGACTCTTTTTCATAATGAATATAATTATTAAGAAAGAAACAAAAGTGAATTTCAAGGTTATTGCATGAAAAATAGTACAGCAACAAAAAGGGCATCCTAATTAACGTACAGTGATTTGAAAGGCTGATTATTTAGCAATTAATCAAGTTGACTTTTGGATGAAATTCAAACCATGATGAATGACTCCTTTGGCTGACGGATTTAAGTAGATTTAGAGTTTTAAAGGTGTTTGTACTTGTTTCATTCAATTAATATAATAGTTTGTTTAGCCGCATGTGTTATATTCTATGATCAATGTATCAAAAAGTATGTTTTGAATCAAAAGAGGAGACTTGCTAACTAGAAATGATGAGAGGATCTTTCTATTTTTTATTTCAACAATTGATATCCATAGGAAATACAATTCAAATTCAAGGACTCCATTGTTTATTAAATTGAATGAATTCATGTTACAAATCGTTCATGGACTCTTTTTCATTATGAATATAATTATTAAGAAAGAAACAAAAGTTAATTTCAAGGTTATTGCATGAAAAATAGTCCTGGCAACAACAAGAGCAACCTAATTAACGTGTGCCGATTAGAAAGTCTCATTATTTAGGAATTAAAACAGTGAACACTTGTACGAAATGAAAACCATGTTGAATGACTCATTTGGCTGATGGATTGAAATCGATTTAGAGTTTTAATGGTCTTTACACTTGTTTCATTCAATTAACATACTAAGTTGCTTAGTCGCATGTGTTATATTCCATGATCAATGTATCAAAAAGTGTGTTTGGAATCAAAAGAGGAGGCTTGCTAACTAGAAAAGATGGGAGGAACTCTCTATTTTTGAATTTAAGAATTAATATCAATAGGAAATACAATTCAAAATCAAGGACTCCGTTGTTTTTTAAATTGAATGAATTCATGTTACAGATCGTTCATGGACTCTTTTTCATAATCAATATAATTTTTAAGAAAGAAACAAAAGTTAATTTCAAGGTTATTGCATGAAAAATAGTCCCGATAACAACAAGAGCAGCCTAATTAACGTGTGGTGATTAGAAAGTCTTATTATTTAGGAATTAAAGCAGTTAACATTTGTATGAAATGCAAACCATGTTGAATGACTCCTTTGGCTGATGGATTGAAATAGATTTAGAGTTTTAATGGTCTTTACACTTGTTTCATTCAATTAACATACTAAGTTGCTTAGCCGCATGTGTTATATTCCATGAGCAATGTATCAAAAATTGTGTTTGGAATCAAAAGAGGAGGCTTGCTAACCAGAAAAGATGGGAGGAACTCTCTATTTTTGAATTCAAGAATTAATATCAATAGGAAATACAATTCAAAATCAAGGACTCCGTTGTTTTTTAAATTGAATGAATTCATGTTACAGATCGTTCATGGACTCTTTTTCATAATCAATATAATTTTTAAGAAAGAAACAAAAGTTAATTTCAAGGTTATTGCATGAAAAATAGTCCCGACAACAACAAGAGCAGCCTAATTAACGTGTGGTGATTAGAAAGTCTTATTATTTAGGAATTAAAGCAGTTAACATTTGTATGAAATGCAAACCATGTTGAATGACTCCTTTGGCTGATGGATTGAAATAGATTTAGAGTTTTAATGGTCTTTACACTTGTTTCATTCAATTAACATACTAAGTTGCTTAGCCGCATGTGTTATATTCCATGAGCAATGTATCAAAAATTGTGTTTGGAATCAAAAGAGGAGGCTTGCTAACCAGAAAAGATGGGAGGAACTCTCTATTTTTGAATTCAAGAATTAATATCAATAGGAAATACAATTCAAAATCAAGGACTCCGTTGTTTTTTAAATTGAATGAATTCATGTTACAGATCGTTCATGGACTCTTTTTCATAATCAATATAATTTTTAAGAAAGAAACAAAAGTTAATTTCAAGGTTATTGCATGAAAAATAGTCCCGACAACAACAAGAGCAGCCTAATTAACGTGTGGTGATTAGAAAGTCTTATTATTTAGGAATTAAAGCAGTTAACATTTGTACGAAATGCAAACCATGTTGAATGACTCCTTTGGCTGATGGATTGAAATAGATTTAGAGTTTTAATGGTCTTTACACTTGTTTCATTCAATTAACATACTAAGTTGCTTAGCCGCATGTGTTATATTCCATGAGCAATGTATCAAAAAGTGTGTTTGGAATCAAAAGAGGAGGCTTGCTAACCAGAAAAGATGGGAGGAACTCTCTATTTTTGAATTCAAGAATTAATATCAATAGGAAATACAATTCAAAATCAAGGACTCCGTTGTTTTTTAAATTGAATGAATTCAAGTTACAGATCGTTCATGGACTCTTTTTCATAATCAATATAATTATTAAGAAAGAAACAAAAGTTAATTTCAAGGTTATTGCATGAAAAATAGTCCCGGCAACAACAAGAGCAGCCTAATTAACGTGTGGTGATTAGAAAGTCTCATTATTTAGGAATTAAAACTGTAGACTTTTGTACGAAATGCAAACCATGATGTATGACTCCTTTGGCTGATGGATGTAAATAGGTTTAGAGTTTTAAAGGTGTTTGTACTTGTTTCATTCAATTAATATAATAGGTCGTTTAGCCGAATGTGTTATATTCCATGATCAATGTATCAAAAAGTGTGTTTTGAATCAAAATAGGAGACTTGCTAACCAGAAATGATGGAGGAACATTCTATTTTTGATTTCAACAATTGATATCAATAGGAAATACAATTCAAAATTCAAGGGCTCCATTGTTTTATTAAATTGAATGAATTCATGTTACAAATCGTTCATGGACTCTTTTTCATAATGAATATAATTATTAAGAAAGAAAGCAAAAGTTAATTTCAAGGTTATTGCATGAAAAATAGTCCCGACAGCAACAAGGGCAGCCTAATTAAAGTGTGGTGATTAGAAAGTCTCATTATTTAGGAATTAAACCAGTTGACTTTTGTACGAAATGCAAACCATGATGAATGACTCCCTTTGGCTGATGGATTGAAATAATTTAGAGTTTTAAAGGTGTTTGTGCTTGTTTCATTCAATTAATATAATAGGTCGTTTAGTCGCATGTGTTATATTCTATGATCAATGTATCAAAAAGTGTGTTTTCAATCAAAAGAGGAGGCTTGCTAACCAGAAAAGATGGGAGGAACTCTCTATTTTTGAATTCAACAATTAATATCAATAGGAAATACAATTCAAAATCAAGGACTCCATTGTTTTTTTTAAATTGAATGAATTCATGTTACAGATCGTTCATGGACTCTTTTTCATAATCAATATAATTTTTAAGAAAGAAACAAAAGTTAATTTCAAGGTTATTGCATGAAAAATAGTCCCGGCAACAACAAGAGCAGCCTAATTAACGTGTGGTGAGTAGAAAGTCTCATTATTTAGGAATTAAAACTGTAGACTTTTGTACGAAATGCAAACCATGATGTATGACTCCTTTGGCTGATGGATGTAAATAGTTTTAGAGTTTTAAAGGTGTTTGTACTTGTTTCATTCAATTAATATAATAGGTCGTTTAGCCGAATGTGTTATATTCTACGATCAATGTATCAAAAAGTGTGTTTTGAATCAAAATAGGAGACTTTCTAACCAGAAATGATGATAGGAACATTCTATTTTTGATTTCAACAATTGATATCCATAGGAAATACAATTCAAATTCAAGGGCTCCATTGTTTATTAAATTGAATGAATTCATGTTACAAATCGTTCATGGACTCTTTTTCATTATGAATATAATTATTAAGAAAGAAACAAAAGTTAATTTTAAGGTTATTGCATGAAAAATAGTCCTGACAACAACAAGAGCAACCTAATTAACGTGTGGTGATTAGAAAGTCTCATTATTTAGGAATTAAAGCAGTTAACACTTGTACGAAATGCAAACCATGTTGAATGACTCATTTGGCTGATGGATTGAAATAGATTTAGAGTTTTAATGGTCTTTACACTTGTTTCATTCAATTAACATACTAACTTGCTTAGCCGCATGTGTTATATTCCGTGATCAATGTATCAAAAAGTGTGTTTGGAATCAAAAGAGGAGGCTTGCTAACCAGAAAAGATGGGAGCAACTCTCTATTTTTGAATTCAAAAATTAATATCAATAGGAAATACAATTCAAAATCAAGGACTCCGTTGTTTTTTAAATTGAATGAATTCATGTTACAGATCGTTCATGGACTCTTTTTCATAATCAATATAATTTTTAAGAAAGAAACAAAAGTTAATTTCAAGGTTATTGCATGAAAAATAGTCCCGGCAACAACAAGAGCAGCATAATTAACGTGAGGTGATTAGAAAGTCTCATTATTTAGGAATTAAACAAGTTAACATTTGTACGAAATGCAAACCGTGTTGAATGACTCCTTTGGCTGATGGATTGAAATAGATTTAGAGTTTTAATGGTCTTTACACTTGTTTCATTCAATTAACATACTAAGTTGCTTAGCCGCATGTGTTATATTCCATGAGCAATGTATCAAAAAGTGTGTTTGGAATGAAAAAGGAGGCTTGCTAACCAAAAAAGATGGGAGGAACTCTCTATTTTTGAATTCAACAATTAATATCAATAGGAATTACAATTCAAAATCAAGGACTCTGTTGTTTTTTAAATTGAATGAATTCATGTTACAGATCGTTCATGGACTCTTTTTCATAATGAATATAATTATTAAGAAAGAAGCAAAAGTTAATTTCAAGGTTATTGCATGAAAAATAGTCCCGACAGCAACAAGAGCAGCCTAATTAACGTGTGGTGATTAGAAAGTCTCATTATTTAGGAATTAAACCAGTAGACTTTTGTACGAGATGCAAACCATGATGAATGACTCCTTTGGCTGATGGATTGAAATAATTTAGAGTTTTAAAGGTGTTTGTGCTTGTTTCATTCAATTAATATAATAGGTCGTTTAGTCGCATGTGTTATATTCTATGATCAATGTATCAAAAAGTGTGTTTTCAATCAAAAGAGGAGGCTTGCTAACCAGAAAAGATGGGAGGAACTCTCTATTTTTGAATTCAACAATTAATATCAATAGGAAATACAATTCAAAATCAAGGACTCCATTGTTTTTTAAATTGAATGAATTCATGTTACAGATCGTTCATGGACTCTTTTTCATAATCAATATAATTTTTAAGAAAGAAACAAAAGTTAATTTCAAGGTTATTGCATGAAAAATAGTCCAGGCAACAACAAGAGCAGCCTAATTAACGTGTGGTGAGTAGAAAGTCTCATTATTTAGGAATTAAAACTGTAGACTTTTGTACGAAATGCAAACCATGATGTATGACTCCTTTGGCTGATGGATGTAAATAGTTTTAGAGTTTTAAAGGTGTTTGTACTTGTTTCATTCAATTAATATAATAGGTCGTGTAGCCGAATGTGTTATATTCTATGATCAATGTATCAAAAAGTGTGTTTTGAATCAAAATAGGAGACTTTCTAACCAGAAATGATGATAGGAACATTCTATTTTTGATTTCAACAATTGATATCCATAGGAAATACAATTCAAATTCAAGGGCTCCATTGTTTATTAAATTGAATGAATTCATGTTACAAATCGTTCATGGACTCTTTTTCATTATGAATATAATTATTAAGAAAGAAACAAAAGTTAATTTTAAGGTTATTGCATGAAAAATAGTCCTGGCAACAACAAGAGCAACCTAATTAACGTGTGGTGATTAGAAAGTCTCATTATTTAGGAATTAAAGCAGTTAACACTTGTACGAAATGCAAACCATGTTGAATGACTCATTTGGCTGATGGATTGAAATAGATTTAGAGTTTTAATGGTCTTTACACTTGTTTCATTCAATTAACATACTAACTTGCTTAGCCGCATGTGTTATATTCCATCATCAATGTATCAAAAAGTGTGTTTGGAATCAAAAGAGGAGGCTTTCTAACCAGAAAAGATGGGAGGAACTCTCTATTTTTGATTTCAACAATTAATATCAATAGGAAATACAATTCAAAATCAAGGACTCCATTGTTTTTGAAATTGAATGAATTCATGTTACAGATCGTTCATGGACTCTTTTTCATAATCAATATAATTTTTAAGAAAGAAACAAAAGTTAATTTCAATGTTATTGCTTGAAAAATAGTCCCGGCAACAACAAGAGCAGCCTAATTAACGTGTGGTGAGTAGAAAGTCTCATTATTTAGGAATTAAAACTGTAGACTTTTGTACGAAATGCAAACCATGATGTATGACTCCTTTGGCTGATGGATGTAAATAGTTTTAGAGTTTTAAAGGTGTTTGTACTTGTTTCATTCAATTAATATAATAGGTCGTTTAGCCGAATGTGTTATATTCTATGATCAATGTATCAAAAATTGTGTTTTGAATCAAAATAGGAGACTTGCTAACCAGAAATGATGATAGGAACTTTCTATTTTTGATTTCAACAATTGATATCCATAGGAAATACAATTCAAATTAAAGGGCTCCATTGTTTATTAAATTGAATGAATTCATGTTACAGATCGTTCATGGACTCTTTTTCATTATGAATATAATTATTAAGAAAGAAACAAAAGTTAATTTCAAGGTTATTGCATGAAAAATGTTCTTGGCAACAACAAGAGTTCCCTAATTAACGTGTGGTGATTAGAAAGTCTCATTATTTAGGAATTAAACCAGTTAACATTTGTACGAAATGCAAACCATGTTGAATGACTCATTTGGCTGATGGATTGAAATAGATTTAGAGTTTTAAAGGTGTTTGTACTTGTTTCATTCAATTAATATAATAGGTTGTTTAGCTGCATGTGTTATATTCTATGATCAATATATCAAAAAGTGTGTTTTCAATCAAAAGAGGAGACTTGCTAGCCAGAAATGATGAGAGGAACTTTCTATTTTTGATTTCAACAATTAATATCAATAGTAAATACAATTCAAATTCAAGGACTCTATTGTTTACTAAATTGAATGAATTCATGATATAGATCGTTCATGGACTCTTTTTCATAATGAATATAATTATTAAGAAAGAAACAAAAGTTAATTTCAAGGTTATTGCATGAAAAATAGTACCGGCAACAACAAGGGCATCCTAATTAACGTACGGTGATTTGAAAGTCTGATTATTTAGGAATTAATCAAGTTGACTTTTGTACGAAATTCAAACCATGATGAATGACTCCTTTGGCTGACGGATTTAAATAGATTTAAAGTTTTAAAAGTGTTTGTACTTGTTTCGTTCAATTAATATAATAGGTTGTTTAGTCGCATGTGTTATATTCTATGATCAATGTATCAAAAAGTGTGTTTTCAATCAAAAGAGGAGACTTGCTAACCAGAAATGATGAGAGGAACTTTCTATTTTTGATTTCAACAATTAATATCAATAGGAAATACAATTCAAATTCAAGGACTCTATTGTTTATTAAATTGAATGAGTTCATGATACAGATTGTTCATGGAGTATTTTTCATAATGAATATAATTAATAAGAAAGAAACAAAAGATAATTTCAAGGTTATTGCATGAAAAATAGTACCGGCAACAGCAAGGGCAGCCTAATTAACGTGCAGGGATTTCAAAGTCTGATTATTTAGGAATTAAACAAGTTGACTTTTGTACAAAATTCAAACCATGATGAATGACTCCTTTGGCTGACGGATTTAAATAGATTTAGAGTTTTAAAGGTGTTTGTACTTGTTTCATTCAATTAATATAATAGGTCATTTAGCCGCATGTGTTATATTCTATGATCAATGTATCAAAAAGTGTGTTTTCAATCAAAAGAGGAGATTTGCTAACCAGAAATGATGAGAGGAACTTTCTATTTTTGATTTCAACAATTGATATCCATAGGAAATACTATTCAAATTCAAGGACTCCATTGTTTATTAAATTGAATGAATTCATGTTACAGATCGTTCATGGACTCTTTTTCATTATGAATATAATTATTAAGAAAGAAACAAAAGTTAATTTCAAGGTTATTGCATGAAAAATGTTCCTGGCAACAACAAGAGTAACCTAATTAACGTGTGGTGATTAGAAGGTCTCATTATTTAGGAATTAAACCAGTTAACATTTGTACGAAATGCAAACCATGTTGAATGACTCCTTTGGCTGATGGATTGAAATAGATTTAGAGTTTTAATGGTCTTTACACTTTATTTCATTCAATTAACATACTAAGTTGCTTAGCCGCATGTGTTATATTCCATGATCAATGTATCAAAAAGTCTGTTTGGAATCAAAAGAGGAGGCTTGCTAACCAGAAAAGATGGGAGGAACTCTCTATTTTTGAATTCAACAATTAATATCAATAGGAAATACAATTCAAAATCAAGGACTCCGTTGTTTTTTAAATTGAATGAATTCATGTTACAGATCGTTCATGGACTTTTTTTCATAATCAATATAATTGTTAAGAAAGAAACAAAAGTTAATTTCAAGGTTATTGCATGAAAAATAGTCCTGACAACAACAAGAGCAATCTAATTAACGTGTGGTGATTAGAAAGTCTCATTATTTAGGAATTAAACCAGTTAACATTTGTACGAAATGCAAACCATGTTGAATGACTCCTTTGGCTGATGGATTGAAATAGATTTAGAGTTTTAATGGTCTTTATACTTTATTTTATTCAATTAACATACTAAGTTGCTTAGACGCATGTGTTATATTCCATGATCAATGTATCAAAAAGTGTGTTTGGAATCAAAAGAGGAGGCTTGCTAACTAGAAAAGATGGGAGGAACTCTCTATTTTTGAATTCAACAATAAATATCAATAGGAAATACAATTCGAAATCAAGGACTCCATTGTTTTTTAAATTGAATGAATTCATGTTACAAATCGTTCAAGGACTCTTTTTCATAATGAATATAATTATTAAGAAAGAAACAAAAGTTAATTTCAAGGTTATTGCATGAAAAATATTCCCGGCAGCAACAAGAGCAGCCTAATTAACGTGTGCTGATTAGAAAGTCTCATTATTTAGGAATTAAAACCAGTAGACTTTTGTAGGAAATGCAAACCATGATGAATGAGTCCTTTCGCTAATGGATTGAAATAATTTAGAGTTTTAAAGGTGTTTGTACTTGTTTCATTCAATTAATATAATAGTTTTTTTAGCCGCATGTGTTATATTCTATGATCAATGTACCAAAAAGTGTGTTTTGAATCAAAAGAGGAGACTTGCTAACCAGAAATGATGAGAGGAACTTTCTATTTTTGATTTCAACAATTAATATCAATAGGAAATACAATTCAAATTCAAGGACTCTATTGTTTATTAAATTGAATGAATTCATGATACAGATCGTTCATGGACTCTTTTTCATAATGAATATAATTATTAAGATAGTAACAAAAGTTAATTTCAAGGTTATTGCATGAAAAATAGTCCCGGCAGCAACAAGAGCAGCCTAATTAACGTGTGGTGATTAGAAAGTCTCATTATTTAGGAATTAAACCAGTAGACTTTTGTACGAAATGCAAACTATGATGAATGACTCCTTTGGCTGATTGATTGAAATAATTTAGAGTTTTAAAGGTGTTTGTACTGGTTGCATTCAATTAATATAATAGGTCGTTTTGCCGCATGTGTTATATTCTATGATGAATGTATCAAAAAGTGTGTTTTGAGTCAAAAGAGGAGTCTTGCTAACCAGCAATGATGAGAGGAACTTTCTATTTTTGATTTCAACAATTCATATCAATAGGAAATACAATTCAAATTCAAGGACTCTATTGTTTACTAAATTGAATGAATTCATGATACAGATCGTTCATGGACTCTTTTTCATAATGAATATAATTATTAAGAAAGCAACAAAAGTTAATTTCAAGGTTATTGCATGAAAAATAGTACCGGCAACAACAAGGGCATCCTAATTAACGTACGGTGATTTGAAAGTCTGATTATTTAGGAATTAATCAAGTTGACTTTTGTACGAAATTCAAACCATGATGAATGACTCCTTTGGCTGACGGATTTAAATAGATTTAGAGTTTTAAAAGTGTTTGTACTTGTTTCATTCAATTAATATAATTGGTTGTTTAGTCGCATGTGTTATATTCTATGATCAATGTATTAAAAAGTGTGTTTTCAATCAAAAGAGGAGACTTGCTAACCAGAAATGATGAGAGGAACTTTCTATTTTTGATTTCAACAATTAATATCCATAGGAAATACAATTCAACTTCAAGGACTCCATTGTTTATTAAATTGAATGAATTGATGTTACAGATCGTTCATGGACTCTTTTTCATTATGAATATAATTATTAAGAAAGAAACAAAAGTTAATTTCAAGGTTATTGCACGAAAAATATTCCTGGCAACAACAAGTGCAACCTAATTAACGTGTGGTGATTCGAAAGTCTCATTATTTAGGAATTAAACCAGTTAACATTTGTACGAAATGCAAACCATGTAGAATGACTCCTTTGGCTGATGGATTGAAATACATTTAGAGTTTTAATGGTCTTTACACTTGTTTCATTCAATTAACATACTAAGTTGCTTAGCCGCATGTGTTATATTCCATGATCAATGTATCAAAAAGTGTGTTTGGAATCAAAAGAGGAGGCTTGCGAACAAGAAAATATGGGAGGAACTCTCTATTTTTGAATTCAACAATTAATATCAATAGGAAATACAATTCAAAATCAAGGACTCCGTTGTTTTTTAAATTGAATGAATTCATGTTACAGATCGTTCATGGACTCTTTTTCATAATCAATATAATTGTTAAGAAAGAAACAAAAGTTAATTTCAAGGTTATTGCATGAAAAATAGTCCTGACAACAACAAGAGCAATCTAATTAACGTGTGGTGATTAGAAAGTCTCATTATTTAGGAATTAAACCTGTAGACATTTGTACGAAATGCAAACCATGATGAATGTCTCCTTTGGCTGATGGATTGAAATAGATTTAGAGTTTTAAAGGTGTTTGTACTTGTTTCATTCAATTAATATAATAGGTCGTTTAGCCGCATGTGTTATATTCTATGATCAATGTATCAAAAAGTGTGTTTTCAATCAAAAGAGGAGACTTGCTAACCAGAAATGATGAGAGGAACTTTCTATTTTTGATTTCAACAATTCATATCAATAGGAAATACAATTCAAATTCAAGGGCTCTATTGTTTACTAAATTGAATGAATTCATGATACATATCGTTCATGGACTGTTTTTCATAATGAATATAATTATTAAGAAAGAAACACAAGTTAATTTCAAGGTTATTGCATGAAAATAGTACCGGCAACAACAAGGGCATTCTAATTAACGTACGGTGATTTGAAAGTCTTATTATTTCGGAATTAATCAAGTTGACTTTTGTACGAAATTCAAACCATGATGAATGACTCCTTTGGCTGACGGATTTAAATAGATTTAGAGTTTTAAAAGTGTTTGTACTTGTTTCATTCAATTAATATAATAGGTCGTTTTGTCGCATGTGTTATATTCTATGATCCATGTATCAAAAAGTGTGTTTTCAATCAAAAGAGGAGACTTGCTAACCAGAAATGATGAAAGGAACTTTCTATTTTTGATTTCAACAATTAATATCCATAGGAAATACAATTCAAATTGAAGGACTCCATTGTTTATTAAATTGAATGAATTCATGTTACACATCGTTCATGGACTCTTTTTCATTATGAATATAATTATTAAGAAAGAAACAAAAGTTAATTTCAAGGTTATTGCATGAAAAATGTTCCTGGCAACAACAAGAGTAACCTAATTAACGTGTGGTGATTAGAAAGTCTCATTATTTAGGAATTAAGCCAGTTAACATTTGTACGAAATGCAAACCATGTTGAATGACTCCTTTGGCTGATGGATTGAAATAGATTTAGAGTTTTAATGGTCTTTACACTTGTTTCATTCATTTAACATACTATGTTGCTTAGTCGCATGTGTTATATTCCATGATCAATGTATCAAAAAGTGTGTTTGGAATCAAAAGAGGAGGCTTGCTAACCAAAAAAGATGGGAGGAACTCTCTATTTTTGACTTCCACAATTAATATCAATAGGAAATACAATTCAAAATCAAGGACTCCGTTATTTTTTAAATTGAATGAATTCATGTTACAGATCGTTCATGGACTTTTTTTCATAATCAATATAATTGTTAAGAAAGAAACAAAAGTTAATTTCAAAGTTATTGCATGAAAAATAGTCCTGACAACAACAAGAGCAATCTAATCAACGTGTGGGGATTAGAAAGTCTCATTATTTAGGAATTAAACCTGTAGACATATGTACGAAATGCAAGCCACGATGAATGACTCCTTTGGCTGATGGATTGAAATAGATTTAGAGTTTTAAAGGTGTTTGTACTTGTTTCATTCAATTAATATAATAGGTCGTTTAGCCGCATGTGTTATATTCTATGATCAATGTATCAAAAAGTGTGTTTTGAATCAAAAGAGGAGACTCGCTAACCAGAAATGATGAGAGGAACTTTCTATTTTTGATTTCAACAATTCATATCAATAGGAAATACAATTCAAATTCAAGGACTCTATTGTTTACTAAATTGAATGAATTCATGATACAGATCGTTCATGGACTCTTTTTTATAATGAATATAATTATTAAGAAAGAAACAAAAGTTAATTTCAAGGTTCTTGCATGAAAAATAGTACCGGTAACAACAAGGGCATCCTAATTAACATAAGGTGATTTGAAAGTCTGATTATTTAGGAATTAATCAAGTTGACTTTTGTACGAAATTCAAACCATGATGAATGACTCCTTTGGCTGACGGATTTAAATAGATTTAGAGTTTTAAAAGTGTTTGTACTTGTTTCATTCAATTAATATAATAGGTCGTTTTGTCGCATGTGTTATATTCAATGATCAATTTATCAAAAAGTGTGTTTTCAATCAAAAGAGGAGACTTGCTAAATAGAAATGATGAGAGGAACTTTCTATTTTTGATTTCAACAATTAATATCCATAGGAAATAGAATTCAAATTGAAGGACTCCATTGTATCTTAAATTGAATGAATTCATATTACATATCGTTCATCGACTCTTTTTCATTATGAATATAATTATTAAGAAAGAAACAAAAGTTAATTTTAAGGTTATTGCATGAAAATAGTCCTGGCAGCAACAAGAGCAGCCTAATTAACGTGTGGTGATTAGAAAGTCTCATTATTTTGGAATTAAACTAGTTAACATTTGTACGAAATGCAAACCGTGTAGAATGACCCCTTTGGCTGATGGATTGAAATAGATTTAGAGTTTTAATGGTCTTTACACTTGTTTCATTCAATTAACATACTAAGTTGCTTAGCCGAATGTGTTATATTCCATGATCAATGTATCAAAAAGTGTGTTTGGAATCAAAAGAGGAGGCTTGCTAACCAGAAAAGATGGGAGGACCTCTCTATTTTTGAATTCAACAATTAATATCAATAGGAAATACAATTCAAAATCAAGGACTCTGTTGTTTTTTAAATTGAATGAATTCATGTTACAGATCGTTCATGGACTCTTTTTCGTAATCAATATAATTGTTAAGAAAGAAACAAAAGTTAATTTCAACGTTATTGCATGAAAAATAGTCCCGGCAACAACAAGAGCAGTCTGATTAACGTTTGGTGATTAGAAAGTCTCATTATTTAGGAATTAAACCTGTAGACTTTTGTACGAAATGCAAACCCTGATGAATGACTCCTTTGGCTGATGGATTGAAATAGATTTAGAGTTTTAAAGGTGTTTGTACTTGTTTCATTCAATTAATATAATAGGTCGTTTAGCCGCATGTGTTATATTCTATGATCAATGTATCAAAAAGTGTGTTTTCAATCAAAAGAGGAGACTTGCTAACCAGAAATGATGAGTGGAACTTTCTATTTTTGATTTCAACAATTCATATCAATAGGAAATACAATTCAAATTCAAGGGCTTTATTGTTTACTAAATTGAATGAATTCATGATACATATCGTTGATGGACTGTTTTTCATAATGAATATAATTATTAAGAAAGAAACAAAAGTTAATTTCAAGGTTATTGCATGAAAATAGTACCGGCAACAACAAGGGCATCCTAATTAACGTACGGTGATTTGAAAGTCTTATTATTTAGGAATTAATCAAGTTGACTTTTGTACGAAATTCAAACCATGATGAATGACTCCTTTGGCTGACGGATTTAAATAGATTTAGAGTTTTAAAAGTGTTTGTACTTGTTTCATTCAATTAATATAATAGGTCGTTTTGTCGCATGTGTTATATTCTATGATCCATGTATCAAAAAGTGTGTTTTCAATCAAAAGAGGAGACTTGCTAACCAGAAATGATGAGAGGAACTTTCTATTTTTGATTTTAACAATGAATATCCATAGGAAATACAATTCAAATTGAAGGACTCCATTGTTTATTAAATTGAATGAATTCATGTTACAGATCGTTCATGGACTCTTTTTCATTATGAATATAATTATTAAGAAAGAAACAAAAGTTAATTTCAAGGTTATTGCATGAAAAATGTTCCTAGCAACAACAAGAGTAACCTAATTAACGTGTGGTGATTAGAAAGTCTCATTATTTAGGAATTAAACCAGTTAACATTTGTACGAAATGCAAACCATGTTGAATGACTCCTTTGGCTGATGGATTGAAATAGATTTAGAGTTTTAATGGTCTTTACACTTGTTTCATTCAATTAACATACTAAGTTGCTTAGCCGCATGTGTTATATTCCATGATCAATGTATCAAAAAGTGTGTTTGGAATCAAAAGAGGAGGCTTGCTAAACAGAAAAGATGGGAGGAACTCTCTATTTTTGAATTGCACAATTAATATCAATAGGAAATACAATTCAAAATCAAAAACTCCGTTGTTTTTTTAAATTGAATGAATTCATGTTACAGATCGTTCATGGACTTTTTTTCATAATCAATATAATTGTTAAGAAAGAAACAAAAGTTAATTTCAAAGTTATTGCATGAAAAATAGTCCTGACAACAACAAGAGTAGTCTGATTAACGTGTGGTGATTAGAAAGTCTCATTATGTAGGAATTAAACCTGTAGACTTTTGTACGAAATGCAAACCCTGATCAATGACTCCTTTGGCTGATGGATTGAAATAGATTTAGAGTTTTAAAGGTGTTTGTACTTGTTTCATTCAATTAATATAATAGGTCGTTTAGCCGCATGTGTTATATTCTATGATCAATGTATCAAAAAGTGTGTTTTCAATCAAAAGAGGAGACTTGCTAACCAGAAATGATGAGAGGAACTTTCTATTTTTGATTTCAACAATTCATATCAATAGGAAATACAATTCAAATTCAAGGGCTCTATTGTTTACTAAATTGAATGAATTCATGATACATATCGTTCATGGACTGTTTTTCATAATGAATATAATTATTAAGAAAGAAACAAAAGTTAATTTCAAGGTTATTGCATGAAAATAATACCGGCAACAACAAGGGCATCCTAATTAACGTATGGAGATTTGAAAGTCTTATTATTTAGGAATTAATCAAGTTGACTTTTGTACGAAATTCAAACCATGATGAATGACTCCTTTGGCTGACGGATTTAAATAGATTTAGAGTTTTAAAAGTGTTTGTACTTGTTTCATTCAATTAATATAATAGGTCATTTTGTCACATGTGTTACATTCTATGATCCATGTATCAAAAAGTGTGTTTTCAATCAAAAGAGGAGACTTGCTAACCAGAAATGATGAGAGGAACTTTCTATTTTTGATTTCAACAATGAATATCCATAGGAAATACAATTCAAATTGAAGGACTCCATTGTTTCTTAAATTGAATGAATTCATATTACATATCATTCATGGACTCTTTTTCATTATGAATATAATTATTAAGAAAGAAACAAAAGTTAATTTCAAGGTTATTGCATGAAAAATATTCCTGGCAACAACAAAAGCAACGCCATTAACGTGTGGTGATTAGAAAGTCTCATTATTTAGGAATTAAACCAGTAGACTTTTGCACTAAATGCAAACCCTGATGAATGACTACTTTGGCTGATGGATTGAAATAGATTTAGAGTTTTAAAGGTGTTTGTACTTGTTTCATTCAATTAATATAATAGGTCGTTTTGCCGCATGTGTTATATTCTATGATCAATGTATCAAAAAGTCTGTTTTCAATCAAAAGAGGAGACTTGCTAGCCAGAAATGATGAGAGGAACTTTCTATTTTTGATTTCAATAATTAATATCAATAGGAAATACAATTCAAATTCAAGGACTCTATTGTTTACTAAATTGAATGAATTCATGATACAGATCGTTCATGGACTCTTTTTCATAATGAATATAATTATTAAGAAAGAAACAAAAGTTAATTTCAAAGTTATTGGATGAAAGATAGTACCGGCAACAACAAGGGCATCCTAATTAACGTACGGTGATTTGAAAGTCTGATTATTTAGGAATTAATCAAGTTGACTTTTGTACGAAATTCAAACCATGATGAATGACTCCTTTGGCTGACGGATTTAAATAGATTTAGAGTTTTAAAAGTGTTTGTACTTGTTTCATTCAATTAATATAATAGGTTGTTTAGTCGCATGTGTTATATTCTATGATCAATGTATCAAAAAGTGTGTTTTCAATCAAAACAGGAGACTTGCTAACCAGAAATGATGAGAGGAACTTTCTATTTTTTATTTCAACAATTAATATCAATAGGAAATACAATTCAAATTCAAGGACTTTATTGTTTATTAAATTGAATGAGTTCATGATACAGATTGTTCATGGAGTATTTTTCATAATGAATATAATTAATAAGAAAGAAACAAAAGATAATTTCAAGGTTATTGCATGAAAAATAGTACCGGCAACAACAAGGGCAGCCTAATTAACGTGCGGTGATTTGAAAGACTGATTATTTAGGAATTAAACAATTTGACTTTTGTACGAAATTCAAACCGTGATGAATGACTCCTTTGGCTGATGGATTTAAATAGATTTAGAGTTTTAAAGGTGTTTGTTTCATTCAATTAATATAATAGGTCGTTTAGCGGCATGTGTTATATTCTATGATGAATGTATCAAAAAGTGTGTTTTCAATCAAAAGGGGAGACTTGCTAACCAGAAATGATGAGAGGAACTTTCTATATTTGATTTCAACAATTCATATCAATAGGAAATACAATTCAAATTCAAGGACTCCATTGTTTACTAAATTGAATGAATTCATGATACAGATCGTTCATGGACTCTTTTTCATAATGAATATAATTATTAAGAATGAAACAAAAGTTAAATTCAAGGTTATTGCATGAAAAATAGTACCGGCAACAACAAGGGCACCCTAATTAACGTGCGGTGATTTGAAAGACTGATTATTTAGGAATTAAACAATTTGACTTTTGTACGAAATTCAAACCATGATGAATGACTCCTTTGGCTGACGGATTTAAATAGATTTCGAGTTTTAAAGGTGTTTGTACTTGTTTCATTCAACTAATATAATAGGTCGTTTTGCCGCATGTGTTATATTCTATGATCAATGTATCAAAAAGTGTGTTTTCAATCAAAAGAGGAGACATGCTAACCAGAAATGATAAGAGGAACTTTCTTTTTCTGATTTCAACAATTGATATCCATAGGAAATACAATTCAAATTCAAGGACTCCATAGTTTATTAAATTGAATGAATTCATGTTACAGATCGTTCATGGACTCTTTTTCATTATGAATATAATTATTAAGAAAGAAACAAAAGTTAATTTCAAGGTTATTGCATGAAAAATATTCCTGGCAACAACAAGAGCAACCTATTAACATGTGGTGATTAGAAAGTCTCATTATTTAGGAATTAAACCAGTTAACATTTGTACGAAATGCAAACCATGTTGAATGACTCCTTTGGCTGATGGATTGAAATACATTTAGAGTTTTAATGGTCTTTACACTTTATTTTCATTCAATTAACATACTAAGTTGCTTAGCCGCATGTGTTATATTCCATGATCAATGTATCAAAAAGTGTGTTTGGAATCAAAAGAGGAGGCTTGCTAACCAGAAAAGATGGGAGGAACTCTCTATTTTTAAATTCAACAATTAATATCAATAGGAAATACAATTCAAAATCAAGGACTCTGTTGTTTTTTAAATTGAATGAATTCATGTTACAGATCGTTCATGGACTCTTTTTCGTAATCAATATAATTGTTAAGAAAGAAACAAAAGTTAATTTCAACGTTATTGCATGAAAAATAGTCCCGGCAACAACAAGAGCACTCTGATTAACGTTTGGTGATTAGAAAGTCTCATTATTTAGGAATTAAACCTGTACACTTTTGTACGAAATGCAAACCCTGATGAATGACTCCTTTGGCTGATGGATTGAAATAGATTTAGAGTTTTAAAGGTGTTTGTACTTGTTTCATTCAATTAATATAATAGGTCGTTTAGCCGCATGTGTTATATTCTATGATCAATGTATCAAAAAGTGTGTTTTCAATCAAAAGAGGAGACTTGCTAACCAGAAATGATGAGAGGAACTTTCTATTTTTGATTTCAACAATTAATATCAATAGGAAATACAATTCAAATTCAAGGACTCTATTGTTTATTAAATTGAATGAGTTCATGATACAGATTGTTCATGGAGTATTTTTCATAATGAATATAATTATTAAGAAAGAAACAAAAGTTAATTTCAAGGTTATTGCATGAAAAATAGTACCGGCAACAACAAGGGCATCCTAATTAACGTGCGGTGATTTGAAAGACTGATTATTTAGGAATTAAACAATTTGACTTTTGTACGAAATTCAAACCGTGATGAATGACTCCTTTGGCTGATGGATTTAAATAGATTTAGAGTTTTAAAGGTGTTTGTTTCATTCAATTAATATAATAGGTCGTTTAGCTGCATGTGTTATATTCTATGATGAATGTATTAAAAAGTGTGTTTTCAATCAAAAGGGGAGACTTGCTAACCAGAAATGATGAGAGGAACTTTCTATATTTGATTTCAACAATTGATATCCATAGGAAATACAATTCAAATTCAAGGACTCCATTGTTTACTAAATTGAATGAATTCATGATACAGATCGTTCATGGACTCTTTTTCATAATGAATATAATTATTAAGAAAGAAACAAAAGATAATTTCAAGGTTATTGCATGAAAAATAGTACCGGCAACAACAAGGGTAGCCTAATTAACGTGCGGGGATTTCAAAGTCTGATTATTTAGGAATTAAAAAAGTTGACTTTTGTAAGAAATTCAAACCATGATGAATGACTCCTTTGGCTGACGGATTTAAATAGATTTCGAGTTTTAAAGGTGTTTGTACTTGTTTCATTCAACTAATATAATAGGTCGTTTTGCCGCATGTGTTATATTCTATGATCAATGTATCAAAAAGTGTGTTTTCAATCAAAAGAGGAGACATGCTAACCAGAAATGATAAGAGGAACTTTCTTTTTCTGATTTCAACAATTGATATCCATAGGAAATACAATTCAAATTCAAGGACTCCATTGTTTATTAAATTGAATGAATTCATGTTACAGATCGTTCATGGACTCTTTTTCATTATGAATATAATTATTAAGAAAGAAACAAAAGTTAATTTCAAGGTTATTGCATGAAAAATAGTCCTGGCAACAACAAGAGCAACCTAATTAACCTGTGGTGATTAGAAAGTCTCATTATTTTGGAATTAAACCAGTTAACATTTGTACGAAATGCAAACCATGTTGAATGACTCCTTTGGCTGATGGATTGAAATAGATTTAGAGTTTTAATGGTCTTTACACTTTATTTTATTCAATTAACATACTAAGTTGCCTAGCCGCATGTGTTATATTCCATGATCAATGTATCAAAAAGTGTGTTTGGAATCAAAAGAGGAGGCTTGATAACCAGAAAAGATGGGAGGAACTCTCTATTTTTGAATTCAACAATTGATATCCATAGGAAATACAATTCAAATTCAAGGACTCCATTGTTTATTAAATTGAATGAATTCGTGTTACAGATCGTTCATGGACTCTTTTTCATAATGAATATAATTATTAAGAAACAAACAAAAGTTAATTTCAATGTTATTACAAGAAAAATAGTCCCGGCAGCAACAAGAGTGGCCTAATTAACATGTGGTGATTAGAAAGTGTCATTATTTAGGAATTAAACCAGTAGACTTTTGTACGAAATGCAAAGCATGATGAATGACTCCTTTGGCTGATGGATTGAAATAATTTAGAGTTTTAAAGGAGTTTGTGCTTGTTTCATTCAACTAATATAATAGGTCGTTTTGCCGCATGTGTTATATTCTATGATCAATGTATCAAAAAGTGTGTTTTCAATCAAAAGAGGAGACATGCTAACCAGAAATGATAAGAGGAACTTTCTTTTTCTGATTTCAACAATTGATATCCATAGGAAATACAATTCAAATTCAAGGACTCCATTATTTATTAAATTGAATGAATTCATGTTACAGATCGTTCATGGACTCTTTTTCATTATGAATATAATTATTAAGAAAGAAACAAAAGTTAATTTCAAGGTTATTGCATGAAAAATAGTCCTGGCAACAACAAGAGCAACCTAATTAACCTGTGGTGATTAGAAAGTCTCATTATTTTGGAATTAAACCAGTTAACATTTGTACGAAATGCAAACCATGTTGAATGACTCCTTTGGCTGATGGATTGAAATAGATTTAGAGTTTTAATGGTCTTTACACTTTATTTTATTCAATTAACATACTAAGTTGCCTAGCCGCATGTGTTATATTCCATGATCAATGTATCAAAAAGTGTGTTTGGAATCAAAAGAGGAGGCTTGCTAACCAGAAAAGATGGGAGGAACTCTCTATTTTTGAATTCAACAATTAATATCAATAGGAAATACAATTCAAAATCAAGGACTCCATTGTTTTTTAATTGAATGAATTCATGTTACAAATCGTTCATGGACTCTTTTTCATAATGAATATAATTATTAAGAAAGAAACAAAAGTTAATTTCAAGGTTATTGCATGAAAAATATTCCCGGCAGCAACAAGAGCAGCCTAATTAACGTGTGCTGATTAGAAAGTCTCATTATTTAGGAATTAAACCGGTAGACTTTTGTAGGAAATGTAAACCATGATGAATGACTCCTTTGGCTGATGGATTGAAATAATTTAGAGTTTTAAAGGAGTTTGTGCTTGTTTCATTCAATTAATATAATAGGTTGTTTAGCCGCATGTGTTATATTCTATGATCAATGTATCAAAAAATGTGTTTTCAATCAAAAGAGAAGACTTGCTAACCAGAAATGATGACAGGAACTTTCTATTTTTGATTTCAACAATTGATATCCATAGGAAATACAATTCAAATTCAAGGACTCCATTGTTTATTAAATTGAATGAATTCATGTTACAGATCGTTCATGGACTCTTTTTCATAATGAATATAATTATTAAGAAAGAAACAAAAGTTAATTTCAAGGTTATTGCATGAAAAATATTCCCGGCAGCAACAAGAGCAGCCTAATTAACGTGTGCTGATTAGAAAGTCTCATTATTTAGGAATTAAACCGGTAGACTTTTGTAGGAAATGTAAACCATGATGAATGAGTCCTTTGGCTAATGGATTGAAATAATTTAGAGTTTTAAAGGTGTTTGTACTTGTTTCATTCAATTAATATAGTAGTTTTTTTAGCCGCATGTGTTATATTCTATGATCAATGTATCAAAAAGTGTGTTTTGAATCAAAAGAGGAGACTTGCTAACCAGAAATGATGAGAGGAACTTTCTATTTTTGATTTCAACAATTAATATCAATAGGAAATACAATTCAAATTCAAGGACTCTATTGTTTATTAAATTGAATGAATTCATGATACAGATCGTTCATGGACTCTTTTTCATAATGAATATAATTATTAAGAAAGTAAGAAAAGTTAATTTCAAGGTTATTGCATGAAAAATAGTCCCGGCAGCAACAAGAGCAGCCTAATTAACGTGTGGTGATTAGAAAGTCTCATTATTTGGGAATTAAACCAGTAGACTTTTGTACGAAATGCAAACCATGATGAATGACTCCTTTGGCTGATGGATTGAAATAATTTTGAGTTTTAAAGGTGTTTGTACTTGTTTCATTCAATTAATATAATAGGTCGTTTAGCCGCATGTGTTATATTCTATGATCAATGTATCAAAAAGTGTGTTTTGAGTAAAAAGAGGAGACTTGCTCACCAGAAATGATGAGAGGAACTTTCTATTTTTGATTTCAACAATTCATATCAAGAGGAAATACAATGCAAATTCAAGGACTCTATTGTTTTTTAAATTGAATGAATTCATGATACACATCGTTCATGGACTCTTTTTCATAATGAATATAATTATTAAGAAGGAAAAAAAAGTTAATTTCAAGGTTATTGCATGAAAAATAGTCCCCCGGCAAGCAACAAGAGCATCCTAATTAACCTGCTGTGATTTGAAAGTCTGATTATTTAGGAAATAAACAAGTTGATTTTGTACGAAATTCGAACCATGATGAATGACTCCTTTGGCTTGCGGATTTAAATAGATTCAGAGTTTTAAAGGTGTTTGTACTTGTTTCATTCAATTAATATAATAGGTCGTTTAGCCTCATGTGTTATATTCTATGATCAATGTATCAAAAAGTGTGTTTTCAATCAAAAGAGGAGACTTGCTAACCAGAAATGATGAGAGGAACTTTCTATTTTTGATTTCAACAATTGATATCAATAGGAAATACAATTCAAATTCAAGGACTCCATTGTTTATTAAATTTGAATGAATTCATGTTACAGATCGTTCATGGACTCTTTTTCATAATGAATATAATTTTAAAGAAAAGAAACAAAAGTTAATTTCAAGGTTATTGCATGAAAAATAGTCCCCGGCAACAACAAGAGTAGCCTAATTAACGTGTGGTGATTAGAAAGTGTCATTATTTAGGAATTAAACCAGTAGACTTTTGTACGAAATGCAAAGCATGATGAATGACTCCTTTGGCTGATGGATTGAAATAATTTAGAGTTTTAAAGGTGTTTGTGCTTGTTTCATTCAATTAATATAATAGGTTGTTTAGCCGCATGTGTTATATTCTATGATCAATGTATCAAAAAGTGTGTTTTGAATCAAAAGAGGAGACTTGCTAACCAGAAATGATGAGAGGAACTTTCTATTTTTGATTTCAACAATTGATATCAATAGGAAATAGAATTCAAATTCAAGGACTCCATTATTTATTAAATTGGATGAATTCATGTTACAGATCGTTCATGGACTCTTTTTCATAATCAATATAATTTTAAAGAAAGAAACAAAAGTTAATTTCAAGGTTATTGCATGAAAAATAGTCCCGGCAACAACAAGAGCAGCCTATTTAACGTGTGGTGTTTAGAAAGTCTCATTATTTAGGAATTAAACCTGTAGACTTTTGTACGAAATGCAAACCATGATGAATGACTCCTTTGGCTGATGGATTGAAATAGATTTAGAGTTTTAATGGTCTTTACACTTGTTTCATTCAATTAACATACTAAGTTGCTTAGCCGCATGTGTTATATTCCATGATCAATGTATCAAAAAGTGTGTTCGGAATCAAAAGAGGAGGCTTGCTACCACGAAAAGATGGGAGGAACTCTCTATTTTTGAATTCAACAATTAATATCAATAGGAAATACAATTCAAAATCATGGACTCCATTCTTTTCTAAATTGAATGAATTCATGTTACAGACCGTTCATGGACTCTTTTTCATAATGAATATAATTATTAAGAAGGAAATAAAAGTTAATTTCAAGGTTATTGCATGAAAAATAGTCCCGGTAGCAACAAGAGCAGCCTAATTAACGTGCTGTGATTTGAAAGTCTGATTATTTAGGAAATAAAAAAGTTGACTTTTGTACGAAATTCAAACCATGATGAATGACTCCTTTGGCTTGCGGATTTAAATAGATTCAGAGTTTTAAAAGTGTTTGTACTTGTTTCATTCAATTAATATAATAGGTCGTTTAGCCTCATGTGTTATATTCTATGATCAATGTATCAAAAAGTGTGTTTTCAATCAAAAGAGGAGACTTGCTAACCAGAAATGATGAGAGGAACTTTCTATTTTTGATTTCAACAATTGATATCCATAGGAAATACAATTCAAATTCAAGGACTCCATTGTTTATTAAATTGAATGAATTCGTGTTACAGATCGTTCATGGACTCTTTTTCATAATGAATAGAATTATTAAGAAACAAACAAAAGTTAATTTCAATGTTATTGCAAGAAAAATAGTCCCGGCAGCAACAAGAGTAGCCTAATTAACGTGTGGTGATTAGAAAGTGTCATTATTTAGGAATTAAACCAGTAGACTTTTGTACGAAATGCAAAGCATGATGAATGACTCCTTTGGCTGATGGATTGAAATAATTTAGAGTTTTAAAGGAGTTTGTGCTTGTTTCATTCAATTAATATAATAGGTTGTTTAGCCGCATGTGTTATATTCTATGATCAATGTATCAAAAAGTGTGTTTTGAATCAAAAGAGGAGACTTGCTAACCAGAAATGACGAGAGGAACTTTCTATTTTTGATTTCAACAATTGATATCAATAGGAAATAGACTTCAATTTCAAGGACTCCATTGTTTTCTAAATTGAATGAATTCATGTTACAGATCGTTCATGGACTCTTTTTCATAATCAATATAATTTTTAAGAAAGAAACAAAAGTTAATTTCAAGGTTATTGCATGAAAAATAGTCCCGGCAACAACAAGAGCAGCCTAATTAACGTGTGGTGATTAGAAAGCCTCATTATTTAGGAATTAAACCTGTAGACTTTTGTTCGAAATGCAAACCATGATGATGACTCCTTTGGCTGATAGATTGAAATAGATTTAGAGTTTTAATGGTGTTTACACTTGTTTCATTCAATTAACATACTAAGTTGCTTAGCCGCATGTGTTATATTCCATGATCAATGTATCAAAAAGAGTGTTTGGAATCAAAAGAGGAGGCTTGCTAACCAGAAAAGATGGGAGGAACTCTCTATTTTTGAATTCAACAATTAATATCAATAGGAAATACAATTCAAAATCAAGGACTCCATTGTTTTTAAAATTGAATGAATTCATGTTACACATCGTTCATGGACTCTTTTTCATAATGAATATAATTATTAAGAAGGAAATAAAAGTTAATTTCAAGGTTATTGCATGAAAAATAGTCCCGGTAGCAACAAGAGCAGCCTAATTAACGTGCTGTGATTTGAAAGTCTGATTATTTAGGAAATAAAAAAGTTGACTTTTGTACGAAATTCAAACCATGATGAATGACTCCTTTGGCTTGCGGATTTAAATAGATTCAGAGATTTAAAGGTGTTTGTACTTGTTTCATTCAATTAATATAATAGGTCGTTTAGCCTCATGTGTTATATTCTATGATCAATGTATCAAAAAGTGTGTTTTCAATCAAAAGAGGAGACTTGCTAACCAGAAATGATGAGAGGAACTTTCTATTTTTGATTTCAACAATTGATATCCATAGGAAATACAATTCAAATTCAAGGACTCCATTGTTTATTAAATTGAATGAATTCGTGTTACAAATCGTTCATGGACTCTTTTTCATAATGAATATAATTATTAAGAAACAAACAAAAGTTAATTTCAATGTTATTGCAAGAAAAATAGTCCCAACGGCAACAAGAGTAGCCTAATTAACGTGTGGTGATTAGAAAGTGTCATTATTTAGGAATTAAACCAGTAGACTTTTGTACGAAATGCAAAGCATGATGAATGACTCCTTTGGCTGATGGATTGAAATAATTTAGAGTTTTAAAGGAGTTTGTGCTTGTTTCATTCAATTAATATAATAGGTTGTTTAGCCGCATGTGTTATATTCTATGATCAATGTATCAAAAAGTGTGTTTTGAATCAAAAGAGGAGACTTGCTAACCAGAAATGATGAGAGGAACTTTCTATTTTTGATTTCAACAATTGATATCAATAGGAAATAGACTTCAATTTCAAGGACTCCATTGTTTTCTAAATTGAATGAATTCATGTTACAGACCGTTCATGGACTCTTTTTCATAATCAATATAATTTTTAAGAAAGAAAGAAAAGTTAATTTCAAGGTTATTGCATGAAAAATAGTCCCGGCAACAACAAGAGCAGCCTAATTAACGTGTGGTGATTAGAAAGACTCATTATTTAGGAATTAAACCTGTAGACTTTTGTTCGAAATGCAAACCATGATGAATGACTCCTTTGGCTGATAGATTGAAATAGATTTAGAGTTTTAATGGTGTTTACACTTGTTTCATTCAATTAACATACTAAGTTGCTTAGCCTCATGTGTTATATTCCATGATCAATGTATCAAAAAGAGTGTTTGGAATCAAAAGAGGAGGCTTGCTAACCAGAAAAGATGGGAGGAACTCTCTATTTTTGAATTCAACAATTAATATCAATAGGAAATACAATTCAAAATCAAGGACTCCATTGTTTTTTAAATTGAATGAATTCATGTTACACATCGTTCATGGACTCTTTTTCATAATGAATATAATTATTAAGAAGGAAATAAAAGTTAATTTCAAGGTTATTGCATGAAAAATAGTCCCGGTAGCAACAAGAGCAGCCTAATTAACCTGCTGTGATTTGAAAGTCTGATTATTTAGGAAATAAACAAGTTGACTTTTGTACGAAATTCGAACCATGATGAATGACTCCTTTGGCTTGCGGATTTAAATAGATTCAGAGTTTTAAAGGCGTTTGTACTTGTTTCATTCAATTAATATAATAGGTCGTTTAGCCTCATGTGTTATATTCTATGATCAATGTATCAAAAAGTGTGTTTTCAATCAAAAGAGGAGACTTGCTAACCAGAAATGATGAGAGGAACTTTCTATTTTTGATTTCAACAATTGATATCCATAGGAAATACAATTCAAATTCAAGGACTCCATTGTTTATTAAATTGAATGAATTCGTGTTACAGATTGTTCATGGACTCTTTTTCATAATGAATATAATTATTAAGAAAGAAACAAAAGTTAATTTCAAGGTTATTGCATGAAAAATAGTCCCGGAAACAACAAGTGCAGCCTAATTAACGTGTGGTGATTAGAAAGTCTCATTATTTAGGAATTAAAACTGTAGACTTTTGTATGAAATGCAAACCATGATGAATGACTCCTTTGGCTGATGGATTGAAATAGATTTAGAGTTTTAATGGTCTTTACACTTGTTTCATTCAATTAACATACTAAGTTGCTTAGCCGCATGTGTTATCTTCCATGACCAATGTATCAAAAAGTGTGTTTGGAATCAAAAGAGGAGGCTTGCTAACCAGAAAAGATGGGAGGAACTCTCTATTTTTGAATTCAACAATTAATATCAATAGGGAATACAATTCAAAATCAAGGACTCCATTGTTTTCTAAATTGAATGAATTCATATTACAGATCGTTCATGAACTCTTTTTCATAATCAATATAATTTTTAAGAATGAAACAAAAGTTAATTGCAAGGTTATTGCATGAAAAATAGTCCCGACAACAACAAGAGCAGCCTAATTAACCTGTGGTGATTAAAAAGTCTCATTATATATGAATTAAACCTGTAGACTTTTGTATGAAATGCATGCCATGATGAATGACTCCTTTGGCTGATGGATTGAAATAGATTTAGAGTTTTAATGGTCTTTACACTTGTTTCTTTCAATTAACATACTAAGTTGTTTAGCCGCATGTGTTATATTCCATGATCAATGTATCAAAAAGTGTGTTTGGAATCAAAAGAGGAGGCTTGCTAACCAGAAAAGATGGGAGGAACTCTCTATTTTTGAATTCAACAATTAATATCAATAGGAAATACAATACAAAATCAAGGACTCCATTGTTTTTTAAATTGAATGAACTCATGTTACAGATCATTCATGGACTCTTTTTCATAATGAATATAATTATTAAGAAAGAAATAAAAGTTAATTTGAAGGTTATTGCATGAAAAATAGTACTGGCAACAACAAGGGCATCCTAATTAACGTGCGGTGATTTGAAAGTCTGATTATTTGGGAATTAAACAAGTTGACTTTTGTACGAAATTCAAACCATGATGAATGACTCCTTTGGCTGACGGATTTAAATAGATTTAGAGTTTTAAAGGTGTTTGTACTTGTTTCATTCAATTAATATAATAGGTCGTTTAGCCACATGTGTTATATTCTATGATCAATGTATCAAAAAGAGTGTTTTCAAACAAAAGAGGAGACTTGCTAACCAGAAATGATGAGAGGAACTTTCTATTTTTGATTTCAACAATTGATATCCATAGGAAATACAATTCAAATTCAAGGACACCATTGTTTATTAAATTGAATGAATTCCTGTTACAGATCGTTCATGGACTCCTTTTCATAATGAATATAATTATTAAGAAAGAAACAAAAGTTAATTTCATGGTTATTGCATAACAAATAGTCCCGGCAGCAACAAGAGCAGCCTAATTAACGTGTGGTGACTAGAAAGTCTCATTATTTAGGAATTAAACTAGTAGACTTTTGTAGGAAATTCAAACCACGATGAATGACTCCATTGGCTGAGGGATTGAAATAATTTAGAGTTTTAAAGGTGTTTGTACTTGTTTCATTCAATTAATATAATAGGTCGTTTAGCCGCATGTGTTATATTCTATGATCAATGTATCAAAAAGTGTGTTTTCAATCAAAAGAGGAGACTTGCTAACCAAAAATGATGAGAGGAACTTTCTATTTTTGATTTCAACAATTCATATCAATAGGAAATACAATTCAAATTCAAGGAATCTATTGTTTACTAAATTGAATGAATTCATGTTACAGATCGTTCATGGACTCTTTTTCATAATGAATATAATTATTAAGAAAGAAACAAAAGTTAATTTCAAGGTTCTTTAATGAAAAATAGTTTCGGTAACAAAACGAGCAGCCTAATTAACGTGTGGTGATTAGAAAGTCTCATTATTTAGGAATTAAACTAGTAGACTTTTGTACAAAATGCAAACCATGATGAGTGACTCCTTTGACTGATGGATTTAAATAGATTTAGAGTTTGAAAGGTATTTACACTTGTTTCATTCAATTAACGTACTAGGTTGCTTAGCAGCATGTGTAATATTCTATGATTAATGTATCAAAAAGTGTGTTTTGAATCAAAAGTGGAGACTTGCTAACCAGAAATGATGAGAGGAACTTTCTATTTTTGATTTTAACAATTAATATCAATAGGAAATACAATTCAAATTCAAGGACTCTATTGTTTATTAAATTGAATGAATTCATGATACAGATCCTTCATGGACTCTTTTTCATAATGAATATAATTATTAAGAAAGAAACAAAAGTTAATTTCAAGGTTATTGCATGAAAAATAGTTCCGGCAACAACAAGAGCAGCCTAATTAACGTGCAGTGATTTGAAAGCCTAATTATTTAGGAATTAAACAAGTTGACTTTTGTAAGAAATTCAAACCATGATGAATGACTCGTTTGGCTTACGGATTTAAATAGATTTAGAGTTTTAAAGGTCTTTACACTTGTTTCATTCAATTAACATACTAGGTTGCTCAGCAGCATGTGTTATATTCTATGATTAATGTATCAAAAAGTGTGTTTTGAATCAAAAGAGGAGACTTGCTAACCAGAAATGATGAGAGGAACTTTCTATTTTTTATTTCAACAATTAATATCAATAGGAAATACAATTCAAATTCAAGGACTCTATTGTTTATTAAATTGAATGAATTCATGATACAGATCGTTCATGAACTCTTTTTCATAATGAATATAATTATTAAAAAAGAAACAAAAGTTAATTTCAAGGTTCTTTAATGACAAATAGTTCCGGCAACAAAAAGAGCAGTTTAATTAACGTGTGGTGATTAGAAAGTCTCATTATTTAGGAATTAAACTAGTAGACTTTTGTAGGAAATTCAAACCATGATGAATGACTCCTTTGGCTGATGGATTGAAATAATTTAGAGTTTTAAAGGTGTTTGTACTTGTTTCATTCAATTAATATAATAGTTTTTTTAGCCGTATGTGTTATATTCTATGATCAATGTATCAAAAAGTGTGTTTTGAATCAAAAGAGGAGACTTGCTAACCCGAAATGATGAGAGGAACTTTCTATTTTTGATTTCAACAATTAATATCAATAGGAAATACAATTCAAATTCAAGGACTCTATTGTTTATTAAATCTAATGAATTCATGATACAAATCGTTCATGGACTCTTTTTCATAATGAATATAATTATTAAGAAAGAAACAAAAGTTAATTTCAAGGTTGTTTAATGAAAAATAGTTTCGGCAACAAAAAGAGCAGTCTAATTAATGTGTGGTGATTAGAAAGTCTCATTATTTAGGAATTAAGCAAGTTGCCTTTTGTACGAAATTCAAACCATGATGAATGACTCCTTTGGCTGACGGATTTAAATAGATTTAGAGTTTTAAAGGTGTTTGTACTTGTTTCATTCAATTAATATAATAAGTCGTTTAGCCGCATGTGTTATATTCTATGGTCAATGTATCAAAAAGTGTGTTTTCAATCAAAAGGGGAGACTTGCTAACCAAAAATGATGAGAGGAACTTTCTATTTTTGATTTCAACAATTCATATCAATAGGAAATACAATTCAAATTCAAGGAATCTATTGTTTACTAAATTGAATGAATTCATGTTACAGATCGTTCATGGACTCTTTTTCATAATGAATATAATTATTAAGAAAGAAACAAAAGTTAATTTCAAGGTTCTTTAATGAAAAATAGTTTCGGTAACAAAACGAGCAGCCTAATTAACGTGTGGTGATTAGAAAGTCTCATTATTTAGGAATTAAACTAGTAGACTTTTGTACGAAATGCAAACCATGATGAGTGACTCCTTTGACTGATGGATTTAAATAGATTTAGAGTTTGAAAGGTATTTACACTTGTTTCATTCAATTAACATACTAGGTTGCTTAGCAGCATGTGTAATATTCTATGATTAATGTATCAAAAAGTGTGTTTTGAATCAAAAGAGGAGACTTGCTAACCAGAAATGATGAGAGGAACTTTCTATTTTTGATTTTAACAATTAATATCAATAGGAAATACAATTCAAATTCAAGGACTCTATTGTTTATTAAATTGAATGAATTCATGATACAGATCGTTCATGGACTCTTTTTCATAATGAATATAATTATTAAGAAAGAAACAAAAGTTAATTTCAAGGTTATTGCATGAAAAGTAGTTCCGGCAACAACAAGAGCAGCCTAATTAACGTGCAGTGATTGGAAAGCCTAATTATTTAGGAATTAAACAAGTTGACTTTTGTAAGAAATTCAAACCATGATGAATGACTCGTTTGGCTTACGGATTTAAATAGATTTAGAGTTTTAAAGGTCTTTACACTTGTTTCATTCAATTAACATACTAGGTTGCTCAGCAGCATGTGTTATATTCTATGATTAATGTATCAAAAAGTGTGTTTTGAATCAAAAGAGGAGACTTGCTAACCAGAAATGATGAGAGGAACTTTCTATTTTTGATTTCAACAATTAATATCAATAGGAAATACAATTCAAATTCAAGGACTCTATTGTTTATTAAATTGAATGAATTCATGATACAGATCGTTCATGAACTCTTTTTCATAATGAATATAATTATTAAGAAAGAAACAAAAGTTAATTTCAAGGTTCTTTAATGAAAAATAGTTTCCGTCAACAAAAAGAGCAGTTTAATTAAACGTGTGGTGATTAGAAAGTCTCATTATTTAGGAATTAAACTAGTAGACTTTTGTAGGAAATTCAAACCATGATGAATGACTCCTTTGGCTGATGGATTGAAATAATTTAGAGTTTTAAAGGTGTTTGTACTTGTTTCATTCAATTAATATAATAGCTTTTTTAGCCGCATGTGTTATATTCTATGATCAATGTATCAAAAAGTGTGTTTTGAATCAAAAGAGGAGACTTGCTAACCAGAAATGATGAGAGGAACTTTCTATTTTTGATTTCAACAATTAATATCAATAGGAAATACAATTCAAATTCAAGGACTCTATTGTTTATTAAATTGAATGAATTCATGATACAGATCGTTCATGAACTCTTTTTCATAATGAATATAATTATTAAGAAAGAAACAAAAGTTAATTTCAAGGTTCTTTAATGAAAAATAGTTCCGGCAACAAAAAGAGCAGTTTAATTAACGTGTGGTGATTAGAAAGTCTCATTATTTAGGAATTAAACTAGTAGACTTTTGTAGGAAATTCAAACCATGATGAATGACTCCTTTGGCTGATGGATTGAAATAATTTAGAGTTTTAAAGGTGTTTGTACTTGTTTCATTCAATTAATATAATAGCTTTTTTAGCCGCATGTGTTATATTCTATGATCAATGTATCAAAAAGTGTGTTTTGAATCAAAAGAGGAGACTTGCTAACCAGAAATGATGAGAGGAACTTTCTATTTTTGATTTCAACAATTAATATCAATAGGAAATACAATTCAAATTCAAGGACTCTATTGTTTATTAAATTGAATGAATTCATGATACAGATCGTTCATGAACTCTTTTTCATAATGAATATAATTATTAAGAAAGAAACAAAAGTTAATTTCAAGGTTCTTTAATGAAAAATAGTTCCGGCAACAAAAAGAGCAGTTTAATTAACGTGTGGTGATTAGAAAGTCTCATTATTTAGGAATTAAACTAGTACACTTTTGTAGGAAATTCAAACCATGATGAATGACTCCTTTGGCTGATGGATTGAAATAATTTAGAGTTTTTAAAGGTGTTTGTACTTGTTTCATTCAATTAATATAATAGCTTTTTTTAGACGCATGTGTTATATTCTATGATCAATGTATCAAAAAGTGTGTTTTTGAATCAAAAGAGGAGACTTGCTAACCCGAAATGATGAGAGAAACTTTCTATTTTTGATTTCAACAATTAATATCAATAGGAAATACAATTCAAATTCAAGGACTCTATTGTTTATTAAATCGAATGAATTCATGATACAAATCGTTCATGGACTCTTTTTCATAATGAATATAATTATTAAGAAAGAAACAAAAGTTAATTTCAAGGTTGTTTAATGAAAAATAGTTCCGGCAACAAAAAGAGCAGTCTAATTAACGTGTGGTGATTAGAAAGTCTCATTATTTAGGAATTAAGCAAGTTGCCTTTTGTACGAAATTCAAACCATGATGAATGACTCCTTTGGCTGACGGATTTAAATAGATTTAGAGTTTTAAAGGTGTTTGTACTTGTTTTTCATTCAATTAATATAATAAGTCGTTTAGCCGCATGTGTTATATTCTATGGTCAATGTATCAAAAAGTGTGTTTTCGATCAAAAGAGGAGACTTGCTAACCAAAAATGATGAGAGGAACTTTCTATTTTTGATTTCAACAATTCATATCAATAGGAAATACAATTCAAATTCAAGGAATCTATTGTTTACTAAATTGAATGAATTCATGTTACAGATCGTTCATGGACTCTTTTTCATAATGAATATAATTATTAAGAAAGAAACAAAAGTTAATTTCAAGGTTCTTTAATGAAAAATAGTTTCGGTAACAAAACGAGCAGCCTAATTAACGTGTGGTGATTAGAAAGTCTCATTATTTAGGAATTAAACTAGTAGACTTTTGTACGAAATGCAAACCATGATGAGTGACTCCTTTGACTGATGGATTTAAATAGATTTAGAGTTTGAAAGGTATTTACACTTGTTTCATTCAATTAACATACTAGGTTGCTTAGCAGCACGTGTTATATTCTATGATTAATGTATCAAAAAGTGTGTTTTGAATCAAAAGAGGAGACTTGCTAACCAGAAATGATGAGAGGAACTTTCTATTTTTGATTTTAACAATTAATATCAATAGGAAATACAATTCAAATTCAAGGACTCTATTGTTTATTAAATTGAATGAATTCATGATACAGATCGTTCATGGACTCTTTTTCATAATGAATATAATTATTAAGAAAGAAACAAAAGTTAATTTCAAGGTTATTGCATGAAAAATAGTTCCGGCAACAACAAGAGCAGCAGCCTAATTAACGTGCGGTGATTTGAAAGCTTGATTATTTAGGAATTAAACAAGTTGACTTTTGTAAGAAATTCAAACCATGATGAATGACTCGTTTGGCTTACGGATTTAAATAGATTTAGAGTTTTAAAGGTCTTTACACTTGTTTCATTCAATTAACATACTAGGTTGCTCAGCAGCATGTGTTATATTCTACGATTAATGTATCAAAAAGTGTGTGTTTTGAATCAAAAAAGAGGAGACTTGCTAACCAGAAATGATGAGAGGAACTTTCTATTTTTGATTTCAACAATTGATATCAATAGGAAATACAATTCAAATTCAAGGACTCCCTTGCTTATTAAATTGAATGAATTCATGTTACAGATCGTTATTGGACACTTTTTCATAATGAATATAATTATTAAGAAAGAAACAAAAGTTAATTTCAAGGTTATTGCATGAAAAATAGTCCCGGCAACAACAAGAGCAGCCTAAATTAACGTGTGGTGATTAGAAAGTCTCATTATTTAGGAAATTAAACCTGTAGACTTTTGTACGAAATGCAAACCATGATGAATGACTCCTTTGGCTGATGGATTTAAATAGATTTAGAGTTTTAAAGGTGTTTGTACTTGTTTCATTCAATTAATATAATAGGTCCTTTAGCCGCATGTGTTATATTCTATGATCAATGTATCAAAAAGTGTGTTTTCAATCAAAAGAGGAGACTTGCTAACCAGAAATAATGAGAGGAACTTTCTATTTTTGATTTCAACAATTAATATCAATAGGAAATACAATTCAAATTGAAGGACTCTATTGTTTATTAAATTGAATGAATTCATGATACAGATCGTTCATGAACTCTTTTTCATAATGAATATAATTATTAAGAAAGAAACAAAAGTTAATTTCAAGGTTCTTTAATGAAAAATAGTTCCGGCAACAAAAAGAGCAGTTTAATTCACGTGTGGTGATTAGAAAGTCTCATTATTTAGGAATTAAACTAGTAGACTTTTGTAGGAAATTCAAACCATGATGAATGACTCCTTTGGCTGATGGATTGAAATAATTTAGAGTTTTAATGGTGTTTGTACTTGTTTCATTCAATTAATATAATAGCTTTTTTAGCCGCATGTGTTATATTCTATGATCAATGTATCAAAAAGTGTGTTTTGAATCAAAAGAGGAGACTTGCTAACCAGAAATGATGAGAGGAACTTTCTATTTTTGATTTCAACAATTAATATCAATAGGAAATACAATTCAAATTCAAGGACTCTATTGTTTATTAAATTGAATGAATTCATGATACAGATCGTTCATGAACTCTTTTTCATAATGAATATAATTATTAAGAAAGAAACAAAAGTTAATTTCAAGGTTCTTTAATGAAAAATAGTTCCGGCAACAAAAAGAGCAGTTTAATTAACGTGTGGTGATTAGAAAGTCTCATTATTTAGGAATTAAACTAGTACACTTTTGTAGGAAATTCAAACCATGATGAATGACTCCTTTGGCTGATGGATTGAAATAATTTAGAGTTTTAAAGGTGTTTGTACTTGTTTCATTCAATTAATATAATAGCTTTTTTAGACGCATGTGTTATATTCTATGATCAATGTATCAAAAAGTGTGTTTTGAATCAAAAGAGGAGACTTGCTAACCCGAAATGATGAGAGAAACTTTCTATTTTTGATTTCAACAATTAATATCAATAGGAAATACAATTCAAATTCAAGGACTCTATTGTTTATTAAATCGAATGAATTCATGATACAAATCGTTCATGGACTCTTTTTCATAATGAATATAATTATTAAGAAAGAAACAAAAGTTAATTTCAAGGTTGTTTAATGAAAAATAGTTCCGGCAACAAAAAGAGCAGTCTAATTAACGTGTGGTGATTAGAAAGTCTCATTATTTAGGAATTAAGCAAGTTGCCTTTTGTACGAAATTCAAACCATGATGAATGACTCCTTTGGCTGACGGATTTAAATAGATTTAGAGTTTTAAAGGTGTTTGTACTTGTTTCATTCAATTAATATAATAAGTCGTTTAGCCGCATGTGTTATATTCTATGGTCAATGTATCAAAAAGTGTGTTTTCGATCAAAAGAGGAGACTTGCTAACCAAAAATGATGAGAGGAACTTTCTATTTTTGATTTCAACAATTCATATCAATAGGAAATACAATTCAAATTCAAGGAATCTATTGTTTACTAAATTGAATGAATTCATGTTACAGATCGTTCATGGACTCTTTTTCATAATGAATATAATTATTAAGAAAGAAACAAAAGTTAATTTCAAGGTTCTTTAATGAAAAATAGTTTCGGTAACAAAACGAGCAGCCTAATTAACGTGTGGTGATTAGAAAGTCTCATTATTTAGGAATTAAACTAGTAGACTTTTGTACGAAATGCAAACCATGATGAGTGACTCCTTTGACTGATGGATTTAAATAGATTTAGAGTTTGAAAGGTATTTACACTTGTTTCATTCAATTAACATACTAGGTTGCTTAGCAGCACGTGTTATATTCTATGATTAATGTATCAAAAAGTGTGTTTTGAATCAAAAGAGGAGACTTGCTAACCAGAAATGATGAGAGGAACTTTCTATTTTTGATTTTAACAATTAATATCAATAGGAAATACAATTCAAATTCAAGGACTCTATTGTTTATTAAATTGAATGAATTCATGATACAGATCGTTCATGGACTCTTTTTCATAATGAATATAATTATTAAGAAAGAAACAAAAGTTAATTTCAAGGTTATTGCATGAAAAATAGTTCCGGCAACAACAAGAGCAGCCTAATTAACGTGCGGTGATTTGAAAGCTTGATTATTTAGGAATTAAACAAGTTGACTTTTGTAAGAAATTCAAACCATGATGAATGACTCGTTTGGCTTACGGATTTAAATAGATTTAGAGTTTTAAAGGTCTTTACACTTGTTTCATTCAATTAACATACTAGGTTGCTCAGCAGCATGTGTTATATTCTACGATTAATGTATCAAAAAGTGTGTTTTGAATCAAAAGAGGAGACTTGCTAACCAGAAATGATGAGAGGAACTTTCTATTTTTGATTTCAACAATTGATATCAATAGGAAATACAATTCAAATTCAAGGACTCCCTTGCTTATTAAATTGAATGAATTCATGTTACAGATCGTTATTGGACACTTTTTCATAATGAATATAATTATTAAGAAAGAAACAAAAGTTAATTTCAAGGTTATTGCATGAAAAATAGTCCCGGCAACGACAAGAGCAGCCTAATTAACGTGTGGTGATTAGAAAGTCTCATTATTTAGGAATTAAACCTGTAGACTTTTGTACGAAATGCAAACCATGATGAATGACTCCTTTGGCTGATGGATTTAAATAGATTTAGAGTTTTAAAGGTGTTTGTACTTGTTTCATTCAATTAATATAATAGGTCCTTTAGCCGCATGTGTTATATTCTATGATCAATGTATCAAAAAGTGTGTTTTCAATCAAAAGAGGAGACTTGCTAACCAGAAATAATGAGAGGAACTTTCTACTTTTAATTTCAACAATTAATATCAATAGGAAATACAATTCAAATTCAAGGACTCTATTGTTTATTAAATTGAATGAATTCATGATACAGATCGTTCATGAACTCTTTTTCATAATGAATATAATTATTAAGAAAGAAACAAAAGTTAATTTCAAGGTTCTTTAATGAAAAATAGTTCCGGCAACAAAAAAGAGCAGTTTAATTAACGTGTGTGGTGATTAGAAAGTCTCATTATTTAGGAATTAAACTAGTAGACTTTTGTAGGAAATTCAAACCATGATGAATGACTCCTTTGGCTGATGGATTGAAATAATTTAGAGTTTTAAAGGTGTTTGTACTTGTTTCATTCAATTAATATAATAGCTTTTTTAGCTGCATGTGTTATATTCTATGATCAATGTATCAAAAAGTGTGTTTTGAATCAAAAGAGGAGACTTGCTAACCCGAAATGATGAGAGAAACTTTCTATTTTTGATTTCAACAATTAATATCAATAGGAAATACAATTCAAATTCAAGGACTCTATTGTTTATTAAATCGAATGAATTCATGATACAAATCGTTCATGGACTCTTTTTCATAATGAATATAATTATTAAGAAAGAAACAAAAGTTAATTTCAAGGTTGTTTAATGAAAAATAGTTCCGGCAACAAAAAGAGCAGTCTAATTAACGTGTGGTGATTAGAAAGTCTCATTATTTAGGAATTAAGCAAGTTGCCTTTTGTACGAAATTCAAACCATGATGAATGACTCCTTTGGCTGACGGATTTAAATAGATTTAGAGTTTTAAAGGTGTTTGTACTTGTTTCATTCAATTAATATAATAAGTCGTTTAGCCGCATGTGTTATATTCTATGGTCAATGTATCAAAAAGTGTGTTTTCGATCAAAAGAGGAGACTTGCTAACCAAAAATGATGAGAGGAACTTTCTATTTTTGATTTCAACAATTCATATCAATAGGAAATACAATTCAAATTCAAGGAATCTATTGTTTACTAAATTGAATGAATTCATGTTACAGATCGTTCATGGACTCTTTTTCATAATGAATATAATTATTAAGAAAGAAACAAAAGTTAATTTCAAGGTTCTTTAAAAAAAATTAGTTTCGGTAACAAAACGAGCAGCCTAATTAACGTGTGGTGATTAGAAAGTCTCATTATTTAGGAATTAAACTAGTAGACTTTTGTACGAAATGCAAACCATGATGAGTGACTCCTTTGACTGATGGATTTAAATAGATTTAGAGTTTGAAAGGTATTTACACTTGTTTCATTCAATTAACATACTAGGTTGCTTAGCAGCATGTGTTATATTCTATGATTAATGTATCAAAAAGTGTGTTTTGAATCAAAAGAGGAGACTTGCTAACCAAAAATGATGAGAGGAACTTTCTATTTTTGATTTTAACAATTAATATCAATAGGAAATACAATTCAAATTCAAGGACTCTATTGTTTATTAAATTGAATGAATTCATGATACAGATCGTTCATGAAATCTTTTTCATAATGAATATAATTATTAAGAAAGAAACAAAAGTTAATTTCAAGGTTGTTTAATGAAAAATAGTTCCGGCAACAAAAAGAGCAGTTTAATTAATGTTTGGTGATTAGAAAGTCTCATTATTTAGGAATTAAACTAGTAGACTTTTGTAGGAAATTCAAACCATGATGAATGACTCCTTTGGCTGATGGATTGAAATAATTTAGAGTTTTAAAGGTGTTTGTACTTGTTTCATTCAATTAATATAATAGCTTTTTTAGACGCATGTGTTATATTCTATGATCAATGTATCAAAAAGTGTGTTTTGAATCAAAAGAGGAGACTTGCTAACCCGAAATGATGAGAGAAACTTTCTATTTTTGATTTCAACAATTAATATCAATAGGAAATACAATTCAAATTCAAGGACTCTATTTTCTATTAAATCAAATGAATTCATGATACAAATCGTTCATGAACTCTTTTTCATAATGAATATAATTATTAAGAAAGAAACAAAAGTTAATTTCAAGGTTATTGCATGAAAAATAGTCCCGGCAACAACAAGAGCAGCCTAATTAACGTGTGGTGATTAGAAAGTCTCATTATTTAGGAATTAAACCTGTAGACTTTTGTACGAAATGCAAACCATGATGAATGACTCCTTTGGCTGATGGATTTAAATAGATTTAGAGTTTTCAAGGTGTTTGTACTTGTTTCATTCAATTAATATAATAGGTCCTTTAGCCGCATGTGTTATATTCTATGATCAATGTATCAAAAAGTGTGTTTTCAATCAAAAGAGGAGACTTGCTAACCAGAAATAATGAGAGGAACTTTCTATTTTTGATTTCAACAATTAATATCAATAGGAAATACAATTCAAATTGAAGGACTCTATTGTTTATTAAATTGAATGAATTCATGATACAGATCGTTCATGAACTCTTTTTCATAATGAATATAATTATTAAGAAAGAAACAAAAGTTAATTTCAAGGTTCTTTAATGAAAAATAGTTCTGGCAACAAAAAGAGCAGTTTAATTAACGTGTGGTGATTAGAAAGTCTCATTATTTAGGAATTAAACTAGTAGACTTTTGTAGGAAATTCAAACCATGATGAATGACTCCTTTGGCTGACGGATTTAAATAGATTTAGAGTTTTAAAGGTGTTTGTACTTGTTTCATTCAATTAATATAATAGGTCGTTTAGCCGCATGTGTTATATTCTATGATCAATGTATCAAAAAGTGTGTTTTCAATCCAAAGAGGAGACTTGCTAACCAGAAATAATGAGAGGAACTTTTTATTTTTGATTTCAACAATTCATATCAATAGGAAATACAATTCAAATTCAAGGAATCTATTGTTTACTAAATTGAATGAATTCATGTTACAGATCGTTCATGGACTCTTTTTCATAATGAATATAATTATAATTATTAAGAAAGAAACAAAAGTTAATTTCAAGGTTCTTTAATGAAAAATAGTTTTGGTAACAAAACGAGCAGCCTAATTAACGTGTGGTGATTAGAAAGTCTCATTATTTAGGAATTAAACTAGTAGACTTTTGTACGAAATGCAAACCATGATGAGTGACTCCTTTGCTGATGGATTTAAATAGATTTAGAGTTTTGAAAGTGTTTTTGTACTTGTTTCATTCAATTAATATATATAATAGTTCGGTTAGCCGCATGTGTTATATTCTATGATTAATGTATCAAAAAGTGTGTTTTGAATCAAAAGAGGATACTTGCTAACCAGAAATGATGAAAGGAACTTTCTATTTTTGATTTCAACAATTAATATCAATAGGAAATACAATTCAAATTCAAGGACTCCATTGCTTTTTAAATTGAGTGAATTCATGATACAGATCGTTCATGGACTCTTTTTCATAATGAATATAATTATTAAGAAAGAAACAAAAGTTAATTTCATGGTTATTGCAAGAAAAATATTTCCGGCAGCAACAAGAGTAGCCTAATGAACATGTGGTGATTAGAAAGTCTCATTATTTAGGAATTAAACTAGTACACATTTGTAGGAAATTCAAACCATGATGAATGACTCCTTTGGCTGATGGATTGAAATAATTTAGAGTTTTAAAGGTGTTTGTACTTGTTTTATTCAATTAATATAATAGTTTTTTTAGCCGCATGTGTTATATTCTATGATCAATGTATCAAAAAGTGCGTTTTGAATCAAAAGAGGAGACCTGCTAACCCGAAATGATGAGAGGAACTTTCTATTTTTGATTTCAATAATTAATATCAATAGGAAATACAACTCAAATTCAAGGACTCTATTGTTTATTAAATCGAATGAATTCATGATACAAATCGTTCATGGACTCTTTTTCATAATGAATATAATTATTAAGAAAGAAAAAAAAGTTAATTTCAAGGTTCTTTAATGAAAAATAGTTCCGGCGACAAAAAGAGCAGTCTAATTAACGTGTGGTGATTAGAAAGTCTCATTATTTAGGAATTAAACAAGTTGCCTTTTGTACGAACTTCAAACCATGATGAATGACTCCTTTGGCTGACGGATTTAAATAGATTTAGAGTTTTAAAGGTGTTTGTACTTGTTTCACTCAATTAATATAATAGGTCGTTTAGCCGCATGTGTTATATTCTATGATCAATGTATCAAAAAGTGTGTTTTGAATCAAAAGAGGAGACTTGCTAACCAGAAATGATGAGAGGAACTTTCTATTTTTGATTTCAACAATTAATATCAATAGGAAATACAATTCAAATTCAAGGACTCTATTGTTTATTAAATTGAATGAATTCATGATACAGATCGCTCATGGACTCTTTTTCATAATGAATATAATTATTAAGAACGAAACAAAAGTTAATTTCAAGGTTATTGCATGAAAAATAGTACGGGCAACAATAAGAGCAGCCTAATTAACATGCGGTGATTTGAAAGTCTCATTATTTAGGAATTAAACAAGTTGACTTTTGTAAGAAATTCAAACCATGATGAATGACTCGTTTGGCTTACGGATTTTAAATAGATTTGGAGTTTTAAAAGGTGTTTGTACTTGTTTTATTCAATTAATATAATAGGTCGTTTAGCCGCATGTGTTATATTCTATGATCAATGTATCAAAAAGTGTGTTTTCAATCAAAAAAGGAGACTTGCTAACCAGAAATAATGAGAGGAACTTTCTATTTTTGATTTGAACAATTGATATAAATAGGAAATACAATTCAAATTCAAGGACTCCATTGTTTATTAAATTGAATGAATTCATGTTACAGATCCTTCATGGACTCTTTTTCATAATGAATATAATTATTAAGAAAGAAACAAAAGTTAATTTCAAGGTTATTGCATGAAAAATAGTCCTGGCAACATCAAGAGCAGTCTAATTAACGTGTGGTGATTAGAAAGTCTCATTATTTAGGAATTAAGCAAGTTGCCTTTTGTACGAAATTCAAACCATGATGAATGACTCCTTTGGCTGACGGATTTAAATAGATTTAGAGTTTTAAAGGTGTTTGTACTTGTTTCATTCATTTAATATAATAAGTCGTTTAGCCGCATGTGTTATATTCTATGGTCAATGTATCAAAAAGTGTGTTTTCGATCAAAAGAGGAGACTTGCTAACCAAAAATGATGAGAGGAACTTTCTATTTTTGATTTCAACAATTCATATCAATAGGAAATACAATTCAAATTCAAGGAATCTATTGTTTACTAAATTGAATGAATTCATGTTACAGATCGTTCATGGACTCTTTTTCATAATGAATATAATTATTAAGCAAGAAACAAAAGTTAATTTCAAGGTTCTTTAATGAAAATTAGTTTCGGTAACAAAACGAGCAGCCTAATTAACGTGTGGTGATTAGAAAGTCTCATTATTTAGGAATTAAACTAGTAGACTTTTGTACGAAATGCAAACCATGATGAGTGACTCCTTTGACTGATGGATTTAAATAGATTTAGAGTTTGAAAGGTATTTACACTTGTTTCATTCAATTAACATACTAGGTTGCTTAGCAGCATGTGTTATATTCTATGATTAATGTATCAAAAAGTGTGTTTTGAATCAAAAGAGGAGACTTGCTAACCAAAAATGATGAGAGGAACTTTCTATTTTTGATTTTAACAATTAATATCAATAGGAAATACAATTCAAATTCAAGGACTCTATTGTTTATTAAATTGAATGAATTCATGATACAGATCGTTCATGAAATCTTTTTCATAATGAATATAATTATTAAGAAAGAAACAAAAGTTAATTTCAAGGTTGTTTGATGAAAAAAAATAGTTCCGGCAACAAAAAGAGCAGTTTAATTAATGTTTTGGTGATTAGAAAGTCTCATTATTTAGGAATTAAACTAGTAGACTTTTGTAGGAAATTCAAACCATGATGAATGACTCCTTTGGCTGATGGATTGAAATAATTTAGAGTTTTAAAGGTGTTTGTACTTGTTTCATTCAATTAATATAATAGCTTTTTTAGACGCATGTGTTATATTCTATGATCAACGTATCAAAAAGTGTGTTTTGAATCAAAAGAGGAGACTTGCTAACCCGAAATGATGAGAGAAACTTTCTATTTTTGATTTCAACAATTAATATCAATAGGAAATACAATTCAAATTCAAGGACTCTATTTTCTATTAAATCAAATGAATTCATGATACAAATCGTTCATGAACTCTTTTTCATAATGAATATAATTATTAAGAAAGAAACAAAAGTTAATTTCAAGGTTATTGCATGAAAAATAGTCCCGGCAACAACAAGAGCAGCCTAATTAACGTGTGGTGATTAGAAAGTCTCATTATTTAGGAATTAAACCTGTAGACTTTTGTACGAAATGCAAACCATGATGAATGACTCCTTTGGCTGATGGATTTAAATAGATTTAGAGTTTTCAAGGTGTTTGTACTTGTTTCATTCAATTAATATAATAGGTCCTTTAGCCGCATGTGTTATATTCTATGATCAATGTATCAAAAAGTGTGTTTTCAATCAAAAGAGGAGACTTGCTAACCAGAAATAATGAGAGGAACTTTCTATTTTTGATTTCAACAATTAATATCAATAGGAAATACAATTCAAATTGAAGGACTCTATTGTTTATTAAATTGAATGAATTCATGATACAGATCGTTCATGAACTCTTTTTCATAATGAATATAATTATTAAGAAAGAAACAAAAGTTAATTTCAAGGTTCTTTAATGAAAAATAGTTCCGGCAACAAAAAGAGCAGTTTAATTAACGTGTGGTGATTAGAAAGTCTCATTATTTAGGAATTAAACTAGTAGACTTTTGTAGGAAATTCAAACCATGATGAATGACTCCTTTGGCTGACGGATTTAAATAGATTTAGAGTTTTAAAGGTGTTTGTACTTGTTTCATTCAATTAATATAATAGGTCGTTTAGCCGCATGTGTAATATTCTATGATCAATGTATCAAAAAGTGTGTTTTCAATCCAAAGAGGAGACTTGCTAACCAGAAATAATGAGAGGAACTTTTTATTTTTGATTTCAACAATTCATATCAATAGGAAATACAATTCAAATTCAAGGAATCTATTGTTTACTAAATTGAATGAATTCATGTTACAGATCGTTCATGGACTCTTTTTCATAATGAATATAATTATTAAGAAAGAAACAAAAGTTAATTTCAAGGTTCTTTAATGAAAAATAGTTTTGGTAACAAAACGAGCAGCCTAATTAACGTGTGGTGATTAGAAAGTCTCATTATTTAGGAATTAAACTAGTAGACTTTTGTACGAAATGCAAACCATGATGAGTGACTCCTTTGACTGATGGATTTAAATAGATTTAGAGTTTTGAAAGTGTTTGTACTTGTTTCATTCAATTAATATAATAGTTCGTTTAGCCGCATGTGTTATATTCTATGATTAATGTATCAAAAAGTGTGTTTTGAATCAAAAGAGGATACTTGCTAACCAGAAATGATGAAAGGAACTTTCTATTTTTGATTTCAACAATTAATATCAATAGGAAATACAATTCAAATTCAAGGACTCCATTGCTTTTTAAATTGAGTGAATTCATGATACAGATCGTTCATGGACTCTTTTTCATAATGAATATAATTATTAAGAAAGAAACAAAAGTTAATTTCATGGTTATTGCAAGAAAAATATTTCCGGCAGCAACAAGAGTAGCCTAATGAACATGTGGTGATTAGAAAGTCTCATTATTTAGGAATTAAACTAGTACACTTTTGTAGGAAATTCAAACCATGATGAATGACTCCTTTGGCTGATGGATTGAAATAATTTAGAGTTTTAAAGGTGTTTGTACTTGTTTTATTCAATTAATATAATAGTTTTTTTAGCCGCATGTGTTATATTCTATGATCAATGTATCAAAAAGTGCGTTTTGAATCAAAAGAGGAGACCTGCTAACCCGAAATGATGAGAGGAACTTTCTATTTTTGATTTCAATAATTAATATCAATAGGAAATACAACTCAAATTCAAGGACTCTATTGTTTATTAAATCGAATGAATTCATGATACAAATCGTTCATGGACTCTTTTTCATAATGAATATAATTATTAAGAAAGAAAAAAAAGTTAATTTCAAGGTTCTTTAATGAAAAATAGTTCCGGCGACAAAAAGAGCAGTCTAATTAACGTGTGGTGATTAGAAAGTCTCATTATTTAGGAATTAAACAAGTTGCCTTTTGTACGAACTTCAAACCATGATGAATGACTCCTTTGGCTGACGGATTTAAATAGATTTAGAGTTTTAAAGGTGTTTGTACTTGTTTCACTCAATTAATATAATAGGTCGTTTAGCCGCATGTGTTATATTCTATGATCAATGTATCAAAAAGTGTGTTTTGAATCAAAAGAGGAGACTTGCTAACCAGAAATGATGAGAGGAACTTTCTATTTTTGATTTCAACAATTAATATCAATAGGAAATACAATTCAAATTCAAGGACTCTATTGTTTATTAAATTGAATGAATTCATGATACAGATCGCTCATGGACTCTTTTTCATAATGAATATAATTATTAAGAACGAAACAAAAGTTAATTTCAAGGTTATTGCATGAAAAATAGTACGGGCAACAATAAGAGCAGCCTAATTAACATGCGGTGATTTGAAAGTCTCATTATTTAGGAATTAAACAAGTTGACTTTTGTAAGAAATTCAAACCATGATGAATGACTCGTTTGGCTTACGGATTTAAATAGATTTGGAGTTTTAAAGGTGTTTGTACTTGTTTTATTCAATTAATATAATAGGTCGTTTAGCCGCATGTGTTATATTCTATGATCAATGTATCAAAAAGTGTGTTTTCAATCAAAAAAGGAGACTTGCTAACCAGAAATAATGAGAGGAACTTTCTATTTTTGATTTGAACAATTGATATAAATAGGAAATACAATTCAAATTCAAGGACTCCATTGTTTATTAAATTGAATGAATTCATGTTACAGATCCTTCATGGACTCTTTTTCATAATGAATATAATTATTAAGAAAGAAACAAAAGTTAATTTCAAGGTTATTGCATGAAAAATAGTCCTGGCAACATCAAGAGCAACCTAATTAACGTGTGGTGATTAGAAAGTCTCATTATTTAGGAATTAAACAAGTTGCCTTTTGTACGAAATTCAAAAACCATGATGAATGACTCCTTTGGCTGACGGATTTAAATAGATTTAGAGTTTTTAAAGGTGTTTGTACTTGTTTCATTCAATTAATATAATAGGTCGTTTAGCCGCATGTGTTATATTCTATGATCAATGTATCAAAAAGTGTGTTTTGAATCAAAAGAGGAGACTTGCTAACCAGAAATGATGAGAGGAACTTTCTATTTTTGATTTCAACAATTAATATCAATAGGAAATACAATTCAAATTCAAGGACTCTATTGTTTATTAAATTGAATGAATTCATGATACAGATCGCTCATGGACTCTTTTTCATAATGAATATAATTATTAAGAACGAAACAAAAGTTAATTTCAAGGTTATTGCATGAAAAATAGTACGGGCAACAATAAGAGCAGCCTAATTAACATGCGGTGATTTGAAAGTCTCATTATTTAGGAATTAAACAAGTTGACTTTTGTAAGAAATTCAAACCATGATGAATGACTCGTTTGGCTTACGGATTTAAATAGATTTGGAGTTTTAAAGGTGTTTGTACTTGTTTTATTCAATTAATATAATAGGTCGTTTAGCCGCATGTGTTATATTCTATGATCAATGTATCAAAAAGTGTGTTTTCAATCAAAAAAGGAGACTTGCTAACCAGAAATAATGAGAGGAACTTTCTATTTTTGATTTGAACAATTGATATAAATAGGAAATACAATTCAAATTCAAGGACTCCATTGTTTATTAAATTGAATGAATTCATGTTACAGATCCTTCATGGACTCTTTTTCATAATGAATATAATTATTAAGAAAGAAACAAAAGTTAATTTCAAGGTTATTGCATGAAAAATAGTCCTGGCAACATCAAGAGCAACCTAATTAACGTGTGGTGATTAGAAAGTCTCATTATTTAGGAATTAAACAAGTTGCCTTTTGTACGAAATTCAAACCATGATGAATGACTCCTTTGGCTGACGGATTTAAATAGATTTAGAGTTTTAAAGGTGTTTGTACTTGTTTCATTCAATTAATATAATAGGTCGTTTAGCCGCATGTGTTATATTCTATGATCAATGTATCAAAAAGTGTGTTTTGAATCAAAAGAGGAGACTTGCTAACCAGAAATGATGAGAGGAACTTTCTATTTTTGATTTCAACAATTAATATCAATAGGAAATACAATTCAAATTCAAGGACTCTATTGTTTATTAAATTGAATGAATTCATGATACAGATCGTTCATGGACTCTTTTTCATAATGAATATAATTATTAAGAACGAAACAAAAGTTAATTTCAAGGTTATTGCATGAAAAATAGTACGGGCAACAACAAGAGCAGCCTAATTAACGTGCGGTGATTTGAAAGTCTCATTATTTAGGAATTAAACAAGTTGACTTTTGTAAGAAATTCAAACCATGATGAATGACTCGTTTGGCTTACGGATTTAAATAGATTTGGAGTTTTAAAGGTGTTTGTACTTGTTTTATTCAATTAATATAATAGGTCGTTTAGCCGCATGTGTTATATTCTATGATCAATGTATCAAAAAGTGTGTTTTCAATCAAAAAAGGAGACTTGCTAACCAGAAATAATGAGAGGAACTTTCTATTTTTGATTTGAACAATTGATATAAATAGGAAATACAATTCAAATTCAAGGACTCCATTGTTTATTAAATTGAATGAATTCATGTTACAGATCCTTCATGGACTCTTTTTCATAATGAATATAATTATTAAGAAAGAAACAAAAGTTAATTTCAAGGTTATTGCATGAAAAATAGTCCTGGCAACATCAAGAGCAACCTAATTAACGTGTGGTGATTAGAAAGTCTCATTATTTAGGAATTAAACCAGTAGACTTTTGTACGAAATGCAAGCCATGATGAATGACTCCTTTGGCTAATGGATGGAAATAAATTTAGAGTTTTAATGGTCTCTATGCTTGTTTCGTTCAATTAACATACTAGGTTGCTTAGCCGCATGTGTTATATTCCATGATCAATGTATCAAAAAGTGTGTTTGGAATCAAAAGAGGAGGCTTGCTAACCAGAAAAGATGGGAGGAACTCTCTATTTTTGAATTCAACAATTAATATCAATAGGAAATACAATTCAAAATCAAGGACTCCATTGTTTTTTAAATTGAATGAATTCATGTTACAGATCGTTCATGGACTCTTTTTCATAATGAATATAATTATTAAGAAAGAAATAAAAGTTAATTTCAAGGTTATTGCATGAAAAATAGTCCCGGCAGAAACAAGAGCAGCCTAATTAACGTGTGGTGATTAGAAAGTCTCATTATTTAGGAATTAAACCAGTAGACTTTTGTATGAAATGCAAGCCATGATGAATGATTCCTTTGGCTGATGGATTTAAATAGATTTATAGTTTTAAAGGTGTTTCTACTTGTTTCATTCAATTAATATAATAGTTTGTTTAGCCGCATGTGTTATATTCTATGAGCAATGTATCAAAAAGTGTGTTTTGAAACAAAAGAGGAGACTTGCTAACCAGAAATGATGAGAGGAGCTTTCTATTTTTGATTTCAACAATTAATATCAATAGGAAATACAATTCAAATTCAAGGACTCTATTGTTTATTAAATTGAATGAATTCGTGATACAGATCGTTCATGGACTCTTTCTCATAATGAATATAATTATTAAGAAAGAAACAAAAGCTAATTTCAAGGTTATTGCATGAAAAATAGAACCGGCAACAACAAGAGCAGCCTAATTAACTTGCTGTGATTTGAAAATCTTATTATTTAGGAATTAAACACGTTGACTTTTGTACGAAATTCAAACCGTGATTAATGACTCCTTTGGCTGACGAATTTAAATAGATTTAGAGTTTTAAAGGTGTTTGTACTTGTTTCATTCAATTAATATAATAGGTCGTTTAGCCGCATGTGTTATATTCTATGATCAACGTATCAAAAAGTGTGTTTTCAATCAAAAGAGGAGACTTGCTAACCAGAAATGATGAGAGGAACTTTCTATTTTTTATTTCAACAATTGATATCCATAGGAAATACAATTCAAATTCAAGGACTCCATTGTTTATTAAATTGAATGAATTCATGTTACAGATCATTCATGGACTCTTTTTCATTATGAATATAATTATTAAGAAAGAAACAATAGTTAATTTCAAGGTTATTGCATGAAAAATAGTCCTGGCAACATCAAGAGCAACCTAATTAACGTGTGGTGATTAGAAAGTCTCATTATTTAGGAATTAAACCAGTTAACATTTGTACGAAATGCAAACCATGTTGAATGACTCCTTTGGCTGATGGATTGAAATAGATTTAGAGTTTTAATGGTCTTTACACTTTATTTCATTCAATTAACATACTAAGTTGCTTAGCCGCATGTGTTATATTCCATGATCAATGTATCAAAAAGTGTGTTTGGAATCAAAAGAGGAGGCTTGGTAACCAGAAAAGATGGGAGCATTCTCTATTTTTGAATTCAACAATTAATATCAATAGGAAATACAATTCAAAATCAAGGACTCCATTGTTTTTAAAATCGAATGAATTCATGTTACAAATCATTCATGGACTCTTTTTCATAATGAATATAATTATTAAGAAAGAAACAAAAGTTAATTTCAAGGTTCTTTAATGAAAAATAGTTCCGGCAACAAAAAGAGCAGCCTAATTAACGTGTGGTGATTAGAAAGTCTCATTATTTAGGAATTAAACAAGTTGACTTTTGTACGAAATTCAAACCATGATGAATGACTCCTTTGGCTGAAGGATTTAAATAGATTTAGAGTTTTAAAGGTGTTTGTACTTGTTTCATTCAATTAATATAATAGGTCGTTTAGCCGCATGTGTTATATTCTATGATCAATGTATCAAAAAGTGTGTTTTCAATCAAAAGAGGAGACTTGCTAACCAGAAATGATGAGAGGAACTTTCTATTTTTTATTTCAACAATTCATATCAATAGGAAATACAATTCAAATTCAAGGAATCTATTGTTTACTAAATTGAATGAATTCATGTTACAGATCGTTCATGGACTCTTTTTCATAATGAATATAATTATTAAGATAGAAACAAAAGTTAATTTCAAGGTTCTTTAATGAAAAATAGTTCCGGCAACAAAAAGAGCAGCCTAATTAACGTGTGGTGATTAGAAAGTCTCATTATTTACGAATTAAACTAGTACACTTTTGTACGAAATGCAAACCATGATGAATAACTCCTTTGACTGATGGATTTAAATAGATTTAGAATTTTAAAGGTGTTTGTACTTGTTTCATTCAATTAATATAATAGTTTGTTTAGCCGCATTTGTTATATTCTATGATTAATGTATCAAAAAGTGTGTTTTGAATCAAAAGAGGAGACTTGCTAACCAGAAATGATGAGAGGAACTTTCTATTTTTTATTTCAACAATTAATATCAATAGGAAATACAATTCAAATTCAAGGACTCTATTGTTTATTAAATTGAATGAATTCATGATACAGATCGTTCATGGACTCTTTTTCATAATGAATATAATTATTAAGAAAGAAACAAAAGTTAATTTCAAGGTTATTGCATGAAAAAAATAGTACCGGCAACAACAAGAGCAGCCTAATTAACGTGCGGTGATTTGAAAGTTTCATTATTTAAGAATTATACAAGTTGACTTTTGTAAGAAATTCAAACCATGATGAATGACTCGTTTGGCTTACGGATTTAAATAGATTTGGAGGTTTAAAGGTGTTTGTACTTGTTTTATTCAATTAATATAATAGGTAGTTTAGCCGCATGTGTTATATTCTATGATCAATGTATCAAAAAGTGTGTTTTTCAATCAAAAGAGGAGACTTGCTAACCAGAAAATAATGAGAGGAACTTTCTATTTTTTGATTTCAACAATTGATATACATAGGAAATACAATTTCAAATTCAAGGACTCCATTGTTTATTAAATTGAATGAATTCATGTTACAGATCGTTCATAGACTCTTTTTCATAATGAATATAATTATTAAGAAAAAAACAAAAGTTAATTTCAAGGTTATTGCATGAAAAATAGTCCTGGCAACAACAAGAGCAACCTAATTAACGTGTGTGGTGATTATAAAGTCTCATTATTTAGGAATTAAACCAGTTAACATTTGTACGAAATGCAAACCATGTTGAATGACTCCTTTGGCTAATGGATGGAAATAGATTTAGAGTTTTAATGGTCTTTATGCTTGTTTCGTTCAATTAACATACTAGGTTGCCTAGCCGCATGTGTTTATATTCCATGATCAATGTATCAAAAAAAGTGTGTTTGGAATCAAAAGAGGAGGCTTGCTAACCAGAAAAGATGGGAGGAACTCTCTATTTTTCAATTCAACAATTAATATCAATAGGAAATACAATTCAAAATCAAGGACTCCATTGTTTTTTAAATTGAATGAATTCATGTTACAGGTCGTTCATGGACTCTTTTTTCAGAATGAATATAATTATTAAGAAAGAAACAAAAGTTAATTTCAAGGTTATTGCATGAAAATATAGTGGCGGCAACAACAAGAGCAGCCTAATTAACGTGTGGTGATTAGAAAGTCTCATTATTTACGAATTAAACCAGTACACTTTTGTACGAAATGCAAACCATGATGAATGACTCCTTTGACTGATGGATTTAAATAGATTTAGAGTTTTAAAGGTGTTTGTACTTGTTTCATTCAATTAATATAATAGTTCGTTTAGCCGCATGTGTTATATTCTATGATTAATGTATCAAACAAGTGTGTTTTGAATCAAAAGAGGAGACTTGCTAACCAGAAATGATGAGAGGAACTTTCTATTTTTTATTTCAACAATTAATATCAATAGGAAATACAATTCAAATTCAAGGACTCTATTGTTTATTAAATTGAATGAATTCATGATACAGATCATTCATGGACTCTTTTTCATAATGAATATAATTATTAAGAAAGAAACAAAAGTTAATTTCAAGGTTATTGCATGAAAAATAGTACTGGCAACAACAACAAGAGCAGCCTAATTAACTTGCTGTGATTTGAAAGTCTGATTATTTAGGAATTAAACACGTTGACTTTTGTACGAAATTCAAACCGTGATGAATCACTCCTTTGGCTGACGAATTTAAATAGATTTAGAGTTTTAAAGGTGTTTGTACTTGTTTCATTCAATTAATATAATAGGTCGTTTAGCCGCATGTGTTATATTCTATGATGAATGTATCAAAAAGTGTGTTTTCAATCAAAAGAGGAGACTTGCTAACCAGAAATGATGAGAGGAACTTTCTATTTTTGATTTCAACAATTAATATCAATAGGAAATACAATTCAAATTCAAGGACTCTATTGTTTATTAAATTGAATGAATTCATGATACAGATCGTTCATGGACTCTTTTTCATAATGAATATAATTATTAAGAAAGAAACAAAAGTTAATTTCAAGGTTATTGCATGAAAAATAGTACCGGCAACAACAAGAGCAGCCTAATTAACGTGCGGTGATTTGAAAGTTTCATTATTTAAGAATTATACAAGTTGACTTTTGTAAGAAATTCAAACCATGATGAATGACTCGTTTGGCTTACGGATTTAAATAGATTTGGAGTTTTAAAGGTGTTTGTACTTGTGTTTTATTCAATTAATATAATAGGTAGTTTAGCCGCATGTGTTATATTCTATGATCAATGTATCAAAAAGTGTGTTTTCAATCAAAAGAGGAGACTTGCTAACCAGAAAGAAATAATGAGAGGAACTTTCTATTTTTGATTTCAACAATTGATATACATAGGAAATACAATTCAAATTCAAGGACTCCATTGTTTATTAAATTGAATGAATTCATGTTACAGATCGTTCATAGACTCTTTTTCATAATGAATATAATTATTAAGAAAAAAACAAAAGTTAATTTCAAGGTTATTGCATGAAAAAAAATAGTCCTGGCAACAACAAGAGCAACCTAATTAACGTGTGGTGATTATAAAGTCTCATTATTTAGGAATTAAACCAGTTAACATTTGTACGAAATGCAAACCATGTTGAATGACTCCTTTGGCTAATGGATGGAAATAGATTTAGAGTTTTAATGGTCTTTATGCTTGTTTCGTTCAATTAACATACTAGGTTGCCTAGCCGCATGTGTTATATTCCATGATCAATGTATCAAAAAGTGTGTTTGGAATCAAAAGAGGAGGCTTGCTAACCAGAAAAGATGGGAGGAACTCTCTATTTTTTCAATTCAACAATTAATATCAATAGGAAATACAATTCAAAATCAAGGACTCCATTGTTTTTTAAATTGAATGAATTCATGTTACAGGTCGTTCATGGACTCTTTTTCAGAATGAATATAATTATTAAGAAAGAAACAAAAGTTAATTTCAAGGTTATTGCATGAAAAATAGTGGCGGCAACAACAAGAGCAGCCTAATTAACGTGTGGTGATTAGAAAGTCTCATTATTTACGAATTAAACCAGTACACTTTTGTACGAAAATGCAAACCATGATGAATGACTCCTTTGACTGATGGATTTAAATAGATTTAGAGTTTTTAAAGGTGTTTGTACTTGTTTCATTCAATTAATATAATAGTTCGTTTAGCCGCATGTGTTATATTCTATGATTAATGTATCAACAAGTGTGTTTTGAATCAAAAGAGGAGACTTGCTAACCAGAAATGATGAGAGGAACTTTCTATTTTTTATTTCAACAATTAATATCAATAGGAAATACAATTCAAATTCAAGGACTCTATTGTTTTATTAAATTGAATGAATTCATGATACAGATCATTCATGGACTCTTTTTCATAATGAATAATATAATTATTAAGAAAGAAACAAAAGTTAATTTCAAGGTTATTGCATGAAAAATAGTACTGGCAACAACAAGAGCAGCCTAATTAACTTGCTGTGATTTGAAAGTCTGATTATTTAGGAATTAAACACGTTGACTTTTGTACGAAATTCAAACCGTGATGAATCACTCCTTTGGCTGACGAATTTAAATAGATTTAGAGTTTTAAAGGTGTTTGTACTTGTTTCATTCAATTAATATAATAGGTCGTTTAGCCGCATGTGTTATATTCTATGATGAATGTATCAAAAAGTGTGTTTTCAATCAAAAGAGGAGACTTGCTAACCAGAAATGATGAGAGGAACTTTCTATTTTTTATTTCAACAATTCATATCAATAGGAAATACAATTCAAATTCAAGGAATCTATTGTTTACTAAATTGAATGAATTCATGTTACAGATCGTTCATGTACTCTTTTTCATAATGAATATAATTATTAAGAAAGAAACAAAAGTTAATTTCAAGGTTCTTTAATGAAAAATAGTTCCGGCAACAAAAAGAGCAGCCTAATTAACGTGTGGTGATTAGAAAGTCTCATTATTTACGAATTAAACCAGTACACTTTTGTACGAAATGCAAACCATGATGAATGACTCCTTTGACTGATGGATTTAAATAGATTTAGAGTTTTAAAGGTGTTTGTACTTGTTTCATTCAATTAATATAATAGTTCGTTTAGCCGCATGTGTTATATTCTATGATTAATGTATCAAAAAGTGTGTTTTGAATCAAAAGAGGAGACTTGCTAACCATAAATGATGAGAGGAACTTTCTATTTTTTATTTCAACAATTAATATCAATAGGAAATACAATTCAAATTCAAGGACTCTATTGTTTATTAAATTGAATGAATTCATGATACAGATCGTTCATGGACTCTTTTTCATAATGAATATAATTATTAAGAAAGAAACAAAAGTTAATTTCAAGGTTATTGCATGAAAAATAGTACCGGCAACAACAAGAGCAGCCTAATTAACGTGCGGTGATTTGAAAGTTTCATTATTTAAGAATTATACAAGTTGACTTTTGTAAGAAATTCAAACCATGATGAATGACTCGTTTGGCTTACGGATTTAAATAGATTTGGAGGTTTAAAGGTGTTTGTACTTGTTTTATTCAATTAATATAATAGGTAGTTTAGCCGCATGTGTTATATTCTATGATCAATGTATCAAAAAGTGTGTTTTCAATCAAAAGAGGAGACTTGCTAACCAGAAATAATGAGAGGAACTTTCTATTTTTTGATTTCAACAATTGATATACATAGGAAAATACAATTCAAATTCAAGGACTCCATTGTTTATTAAATTGAATGAATTCATGTTACAGATCGTTCATAGACTCTTTTTCATAATGAATATAATTATTAAGAAAAAAACAAAAGTTAATTTCAAGGTTATTGCATGAAAAATAGTCCTGGCAACAACAAGAGCAACCTAATTAACGTGTGGTGATTATAAAGTCTCATTATTTAGGAATTAAACCAGTTAACATTTGTACGAAATGCAAACCATGTTGAATGACTCCTTTGGCTAATGGATGGAAATAGATTTAGAGTTTTAATGGTCTTTATGCTTGTTTCGTTCAATTAACATACTAGGTTGCCTAGCCGCATGTGTTATATTCCATGATCAATGTATCAAAAAGTGTGTTTGGAATCAAAAGAGGAGGCTTGCTAACCAGAAAAGATGGGAGGAACTCTCTATTTTTCAATTCAACAATTAATATCAATAGGAAATACAATTCAAAATCAAGGACTCCATTGTTTTTTAAATTGAATGAATTCATGTTACAGGTCGTTCATGGACTCTTTTTCAGAATGAATATAATTATTAAGAAAGAAACAAAAGTTAATTTCAAGGTTATTGCATGAAAATAGTGGCGGCAACAACAAGAGCAGCCTAATTAACGTGTGGTGATTAGAAAGTCTCATTATTTACGAATTAAACCAGTACACTTTTTGTACGAAAATGCAAACCATGATGAATGACTCCTTTGACTGATGGATTTAAATAGATTTAGAGTTTTAAAGGTGTTTGTACTTGTTTCATTCAATTAATATAATAGTTCGTTTAGCCGCATGTGTTATATTCTATGATTAATGTATCAACAAGTGTGTTTTGAATCAAAAGAGGAGACTTGCTAACCAGAAATGATGAGAGGAACTTTCTATTTTTTATTTCAACAATTAATATCAATAGGAAATACAATTCAAATTCAAGGACTCTATTGTTTATTAAATTGAATGAATTCATGATACAGATCATTCATGGACTCTTTTTCATAATGAATATAATTATTAAGAAAGAAACAAAAGTTAATTTCAAGGTTATTGCATGAAAAATAGTACTGGCAACAACAAGAGCAGCCTAATTAACTTGCTGTGATTTGAAAGTCTGATTATTTAGGAATTAAAACACGTTGACTTTTGTACGAAATTCAAACCGTGATGAATCACTCCTTTGGCTGACGAATTTAAATAGATTTAGAGTTTTAAAGGTGTTTGTACTTGTTTCATTCAATTAATATAATAGGTCGTTTAGCCGCATGTGTTATATTCTATGATGAATGTATCAAAAAGTGTGTTTTTCAATCAAAAGAGGAGACTTGCTAACCAGAAATGATGAGAGGAACTTTCTATTTTTTATTTCAACAATTCATATCAATAGGAAATACAATTCAAATTCAAGGAATCTATTGTTTACTAAATTGAATGAATTCATGTTACAGATCGTTCATGTACTCTTTTTCATAATGAATATAATTATTAAGAAAGAAACAAAAGTTAATTTCAAGGTTCTTTAATGAAAAATAGTTCCGGCAACAAAAAGAGCAGCCTAATTAACGTGTGGTGATTAGAAAGTCTCATTATTTACGAATTAAACCAGTACACTTTTGTACGAAATGCAAACCATGATGAATGACTCCTTTGACTGATGGATTTAAATAGATTTAGAGTTTTAAAGGTGTTTGTACTTGTTTCATTCAATTAATATAATAGTTCGTTTAGCCGCATGTGTTATATTCTATGATTAATGTATCAAAAAGTGTGTTTTGAATCAAAAGAGGAGACTTGCTAACCATAAATGATGAGAGGAACTTTCTATTTTTTATTTCAACAATTAATATCAATAGGAAATACAATTCAAATTCAAGGACTCTATTGTTTATTAAATTGAATGAATTCATGATACAGATCGTTCATGGACTCTTTTTCATAATGAATATAATTATTAAGAAAGAAACAAAAGTTAATTTTCAAGGTTATTGCATGAAAAATAGTACCGGCAACAACAACAAGAGCAGCCTAATTAACGTGCGGTGATTTGAAAGTTTCATTATTTAAGAATTATACAAGTTGACTTTTGTAAGAAATTCAAACCATGATGAATGACTCGTTTGGCTTACGGATTTAAATAGATTTTTGGAGGTTTAAAGGTGTGTTTGTACTTGTTTTATTCAATTAATATAATAGGTAGTTTAGCCGCATGTGTTATATTCTATGATCAATGTATCAAAAAGTGTGTTTTCAATCAAAAGAGGAGACTTGCTAACCAGAAATAATGAGAGGAACTTTCTATTTTTGATTTCAACAATTGATATACATAGGAAATACAATTCAAATTCAAGGACTCCATTGTTTATTAAATTGAATGAATTCATGTTACAGATCGTTCATAGACTCTTTTTCATAATGAATATAATTATTAAGAAAAAAACAAAAGTTAATTTCAAGGTTATTGCATGAAAAATAGTCCTGGCAACAACAAGAGCAACCTAATTAACGTGTGGTGATTATAAAGTCTCATTATTTAGGAATTAAACCAGTTAACATTTGTACGAAATGCAAACCATGTTGAATGACTCCTTTGGCTAATGGATGGAAATAGATTTAGAGTTTTAATGGTCTTTATGCTTGTTTCGTTCAATTAACATACTAGGTTGCCTAGCCGCATGTGTTATATTCCATGATCAATGTATCAAAAAGTGTGTTTGGAATCAAAAGAGGAGGCTTGCTAACCAGAAAAGATGGGAGGAACTCTCTATTTTTCAATTCAACAATTAATATCAATAGGAAATACAATTCAAAATCAAGGACTCCATTTGTTTTTTAAATTGAATGAATTCATGTTACAGGTCGTTCATGGACTCTTTTTCAGAATGAATATAATTATTAAGAAAGAAACAAAAGTTAACTTCAAGGTTATTGCATGAAAAATAGTGGCGGCAACAACAAGAGCAGCCTAATTAACGTGTGGTGATTAGAAAGTCTCATTATTTACGAATTAAACCAGTACACTTTTGTACGAAATGCAAACCATGATGAATGACTCCTTTGACTGATGGATTTAAATAGATTTAGAGTTTTAAAGGTGTTTGTACTTGTTTCATTCAATTAATATAATAGTTCGTTTAGCCGCATGTGTTATATTCTATGATTAATGTATCAAAAAGTGTGTTTTGAATCAAAAGAGGAGACTTGCTAACCAGAAATGATGAGAGGAACTTTCTATTTTTTATTTCAACAATTAATATCAATGGGAAATACAATTCAAATTCAAGGAGTCTATTGTTTATTAAATTGAATGAATTCATGATACAGATCGTTCATGGACTCTTTTTCATAATGAATATAATTATTAAGAAAGAAACAAAAGTTAATTTCAAGGTTATTGCATGAAAAATAGTACTGGCAACAACAAGAGCAGCCTAATTAACTTGCTGTGATTTGAAAGTCTGATTATTTAGGAATTAAACACGTTGACTTTTGTACGAAATTCAAACCGTGATGAATGACTCCTTTGGCTGACGAATTTAAATAGATTTAGAGTTTTAAAGGTGTTTGTACTTGTTTCATTCAATTAATATAATAGGTCGTTTAGCCGCATGTGTTATATTCTATGATGAATGTATCAAAAAGTGTGTTTTCAATCAAAAGAGGAGACTTGCTAACCAGAAATGATGAGAGGAACTTTCTATTTTTTATTTCAACAATTCATATCAATAGGAAATACAATTCAAATTCAAGGAATCTATTGTTTACTAAATTGAATGAATTCATGTTACAGGTCGTTCATGGACTCTTTCTCATAATGAATATAATTATTAAGAAAGAAACAAAAGCTAATTTCAAGGTTATTGCATGAAAAATAGAACCGGCAACAACAAGAGCAGCCTAATTAACTTGCTGTGATTTGAAAATCTTATTATTTAGGAATTAAACACGTTGACTTTTGTACGAAATTCAAACCGTGATTAATGACTCCTTTGGCTGACGAATTTAAATAGATTTAGAGTTTTAAAGGTGTTTGTACTTATTTCATTCAATTAATATAATAGGTCGTTTAGCCGCATGTGTTATATTCTATGATCAACGTATCAAAAAGTGTGTTTTCAATCAAAAAAGAGGAGACTTGCTAACCAGAAATGATGAGAGGAACTTTCTATTTTTTTTTATTTCAACAATTGATATCCATAGGAAAATACAATTCAAATTCAAGGACTCCATTGTTTATTAAATTGAATGAATTCATGTTACAGATCATTCATGGACTCTTTTTCATTATGAATATAATTATTAAGAAAGAAACAATAGTTAATTTCAAGGTTATTGCATGAAAAATAGTCCTGGCAACATCAAGAGCAACCTAATTAACGTGTGGTGATTAGAAAGTCTCATTATTTAGGAATTAAACCAGTTAACATTTGTACGAAATGCAAACCATGTTGAATGACTCCTTTGGCTGATGGATTGAAATAGATTTAGAGTTTTAATGGTCTTTACACTTTATTTCATTCAATTAACATACTAAGTTGCTTAGCCGCATGTGTTATATTCCATGATCAATGTATCAAAAAGTGTGTTTGGAATCAAAAGAGGAGGCTTGGTAACCAGAAAAGATGGGAGCATTCTCTATTTTTGAATTCAACAATTAATATCAATAGGAAATACAATTCAAAATCAAGGACTCCATTGTTTTTAAAATCGAATGAATTCATGTTACAAATCATTCATGGACTCTTTTTCATAATGAATATAATTATTAAGAAAGAAACAAAAGTTAATTTCAAGGTTCTTTAATGAAAAATAGTTCCGGCAACAAAAAGAGCAGCCTAATTAACGTGTGGTGATTAGAAAGTCTCATTATTTAGGAATTAAACAAGTTGACTTTTGTACGAAATTCAAACCATGATGAATGACTCCTTTGGCTGAAGGATTTAAATAGATTTAGAGTTTTAAAGGTGTTTGTACTTGTTTCATTCAATTAATATAATAGGTCGTTTTAGCCGCATGTGTTATATTCTATGATCAATGTATCAAAAAGTGTGTTTTCAATCAAAAGAGGAGACTTGCTAACCAGAAATGATGAGAGGAACTTTCTCTATTTTTTTATTTCAACAATTCATATCAATAGGAAATACAATTCAAATTCAAGGAATCTATTGTTTACTAAATTGAATGAATTCATGTTACAGATCGTTCATGGACTCTTTTTCATAATGAATATAATTATTAAGATAGAAACAAAAGTTAATTTCAAGGTTCTTTAATGAAAAATAGTTCCGGCAACAAAAAAGAGCAGCCTAATTAACGTGTGGTGATTAGAAAGTCTCATTATTTACGAATTAAACTAGTACACTTTTGTACGAAATGCAAACCATGATGAATAACTCCTTTGACTGATGGATTTAAATAGATTTAGAATTTTAAAGGTGTTTGTACTTGTTTCATTCAATTAATATAATAGTTTGTTTAGCCGCATTTGTTATATTCTATGATTAATGTATCAAAAAGTGTGTTTTGAATCAAAAGAGGAGACTTGCTAACCAGAAATGATGAGAGGAACTTTCTATTTTTTATTTCAACAATTAATATCAATAGGAAATACAATTCAAATTCAAGGACTCTATTGTTTATTAAATTGAATGAATTCATGATACAGATCGTTCATGGACTCTTTTTCATAATGAATATAATTATTAAGAAAGAAACAAAAGTTAATTTCAAGGTTATTGCATGAAAAATAGTACCGGCAACAACAAGAGCAGCCTAATTAACGTGCGGTGATTTGAAAGTTTCATTATTTAAGAATTATACAAGTTGACTTTTGTAAGAAATTCAAACCATGATGAATGACTCGTTTGGCTTACGGATTTAAATAGATTTGGAGGTTTTAAAGGTGTTTGTACTTGTTTTATTCAATTAATATAATAGGTAGTTTAGCCGCATGTGTTATATTCTATGATCAATGTATCAAAAAGTGTGTTTTCAATCAAAAGAGGAGACTTGCTAACCAGAAATAATGAGAGGAACTTTCTATTTTTGATTTCAACAATTGATATACATAGGAAAATACAATTCAAATTCAAGGACTCCATTGTTTATTAAATTGAATGAATTCATGTTACAGATCGTTCATAGACTCTTTTTCATAATGAATATAATTATTAAGAAAAAAACAAAAGTTAATTTCAAGGTTATTGCATGAAAAATAGTCCTGGCAACAACAAGAGCAACCTAATTAACGTGTGGTGATTATAAAGTCTCATTATTTAGGAATTAAACCAGTTAACATTTGTACGAAATGCAAACCATGTTGAATGACTCCTTTGGCTAATGGATGGAAATAGATTTAGAGTTTTAATGGTCTTTATGCTTGTTTCGTTCAATTAACATACTAGGTTGCCTAGCCGCATGTGTTATATTCCATGATCAATGTATCAAAAAGTGTGTGTTTGGAATCAAAAGAGGAGGCTTGCTAACCAGAAAAGATGGGAGGAACTCTCTATTTTTCAATTCAACAATTAATATCAATAGGAAATACAATTCAAAATCAAGGACTCCATTGTTTTTTAAATTGAATGAATTCATGTTACAGGTCGTTCATGGACTCTTTTTCAGAATGAATATAATTATTAAGAAAGAAACAAAAGTTAATTTCAAGGTTATTGCATGAAAAATAGTGGCGGCAACAACAAGAGCAGCCTAATTAACGTGTGGTGATTAGAAAGTCTCATTATTTACGAATTAAACCAGTACACTTTTGTACGAAATGCAAACCATGATGAATGACTCCTTTGACTGATGGATTTAAATAGATTTAGAGTTTTAAAGGTGTTTGTACTTGTTTCATTCAATTAATATAATAGTTCGTTTAGCCGCATGTGTTATATTCTATGATTAATGTATCAACAAGTGTGTTTTTGAATCAAAAGAGGAGACTTGCTAACCAGAAATGATGAGAGGAACTTTCTATTTTTTATTTCAACAATTGATATCCATAGGAAATACAATTCAAATTCAAGGACTCCATTGTTTATTAAATTGAATGAATTCATGATACAGATCGTTCATGGACTCTTTTTCATAATGAATATAATTATTAAGAAAGAAACAAAAGTTAATTTCAAGGTTATTGCATGAAAAAAATAGTACCGGCAACAACAAGAGCAGCCTAATTAATGTGCGGTAATTTGAAAGTTTCATTATTTAAGAATTATACAAGTTGACTTTTGTAAGAAATTCAAACCATGATGAATGACTCGTTTGGCTTACGGATTTAAATAGATTTGGAGGTTTAAAGGTGTTTGTACTTGTTTTATTCAATTAATATAATAGGTAGTTTAGCCGCATGTGTTATATTCTATGATCAATGTATCAAAAAGTGTGTGTTTTCAATCAAAAGAGGAGACTTGCTAACCAGAAATAATGAGAGGAACTTTCTATTTTTGATTTCAACAATTGATATACATAGGAAATACAATTCAAATTCAAGGACTCCATTGTTTATTAAATTGAATGAATTCATGTTACAGATCGTTCATAGACTCTTTTTCATAATGAATATAATTATTAAGAAAAAAACAAAAGTTAATTTCAAGGTTATTGCATGAAAAATAGTCCTGGCAACAACAAGAGCAACCTAATTAACGTGTGGTGATTATAAAGTCTCATTATTTAGGAATTAAACCAGTTAACATTTGTACGAAATGCAAACCATGTTGAATGACTCCTTTGGCTAATGGATGGAAATAGATTTAGAGTTTTAATGGTCTTTATGCTTGTTTCGTTCAATTAACATACTAGGTTGCCTAGCCGCATGTGTTATATTCCATGATCAATGTATCAAAAAGTGTGTTTGGAATCAAAAGAGGAGGCTTGCTAACCAGAAAAGATGGGAGGAACTCTCTATTTTTCAATTCAACAATTAATATCAATAGGAAATACAATTCAAAATCAAGGACTCCATTGTTTTTTAAATTGAATGAATTCATGTTACAGGTCGTTCATGGACTCTTTTTCAGAATGAATATAATTATTAAGAAAGAAACAAAAGTTAATTTCAAGGTTATTGCATGAAAAATAGTGGCGGCAACAACAAGAGCAGCCTAATTAACGTGTGGTGATTAGAAAGTCTCATTATTTACGAATTAAACCAGTACACTTTTGTACGAAATGCAAACCATGATGAATGACTCCTTTGACTGATGGATTTAAATAGATTTAGAGTTTTTAAAGGTGTTTGTACTTGTTTCATTCAATTAATATAATAGTTCGTTTAGCCGCATGTGTTATATTCTATGATTAATGTATCAACAAGTGTGTTTTGAATCAAAAGAGGAGACTTGCTAACCAGAAATGATGAGAGGAACTTTCTATTTTTTTTATTTCAACAATTAATATCAATAGGAAATACAATTCAAATTCAAGGACTCTATTGTTTATTAAATTGAATGAATTCATGATACAGATCATTCATGGACTCTTTTTCATAATGAATATAATTATTAAGAAAGAAACAAAAGTTAATTTCAAGGTTATTGCATGAAAAAAATAGTACTGGCAACAACAAGAGCAGCCTAATTAACTTGCTGTGATTTGAAAGTCTGATTATTTAGGAATTAAACACGTTGACTTTTGTACGAAATTCAAACCGTGATGAATCACTCCTTTGGCTGACGAATTTAAATAGATTTAGAGTTTTTAAAAGGTGTTTGTACTTTGTTTCATTCAATTAATATAATAGGTCGTTTAGCCGCATGTGTTATATTCTATGATGAATGTATCAAAAAGTGTGTTTTCAATCAAAAGAGGAGACTTGCTAACCAGAAATGATGAGAGGAACTTTCTATTTTTTATTTCAACAATTCATATCAATAGGAAATACAATTCAAATTCAAGGAATCTATTGTTTACTAAATTGAATGAATTCATGTTACAGATCGTTCATGTACTCTTTTTCATAATGAATATAATTATTAAGAAAGAAACAAAAGTTAATTTCAAGGTTCTTTAATGAAAAATAGTTCCGGCAACAAAAAAAGAGCAGCCTAATTAACGTGTGGTGATTAGAAAGTCTCATTATTTACGAATTAAACCAGTACACTTTTGTACGAAATGCAAACCATGATGAATGACTCCTTTGACTGATGGATTTAAATAGATTTAGAGTTTTAAAGGTGTTTGTACTTGTTTCATTCAATTAATATAATAGTTCGTTTAGCCGCATGTGTTATATTCTATGATTAATGTATCAAAAAAAGTGTTTTTGAATCAAAAGAGGAGACTTGCTAACCATAAATGATGAGAGGAACTTTCTATTTTTTATTTCAACAATTAATATCAATAGGAAATACAATTCAAATTCAAGGACTCTATTGTTTATTAAATTGAATGAATTCATGATACAGATCGTTCATGGACTCTTTTTCATAATGAATATAATTATTAAGAAAGAAACAAAAGTTAATTTCAAGGTTATTGCATGAAAAATAGTACCGGCAACAACAAGAGCAGCCTAATTAACGTGCGGTGATTTGAAAGTTTCATTATTTAAGAATTATACAAGTTGACTTTTGTAAGAAATTCAAACCATGATGAATGACTCGTTTGGCTTACGGATTTAAATAGATTTGGAGGTTTAAAGGTGTTTGTACTTGTTTTATTCAATTAATATAATAGGTAGTTTAGCCGCATGTGTTATATTCTATGATCAATGTATCAAAAAGTGTGTTTTCAATCAAAAGAGGAGACTTGCTAACCAGAAATAATGAGAGGAACTTTCTATTTTTGATTTCAACAATTGATATACATAGGAAATACAATTCAAATTCAAGGACTCCATTGTTTATTAAATTGAATGAATTCATGTTACAGATCGTTCATAGACTCTTTTTCATAATGAATATAATTATTAAGAAAAAAAACAAAAGTTAATTTCAAGGTTATTGCATGAAAAATAGTCCTGGCAACAACAAGAGCAACCTAATTAACGTGTGGTGATTATAAAGTCTCATTATTTAGGAATTAAACCAGTTAACATTTGTACGAAATGCAAACCATGTTGAATGACTCCTTTGGCTAATGGATGGAAATAGATTTAGAGTTTTAATGGTCTTTATGCTTGTTTCGTTCAATTAACATACTAGGTTGCCTAGCCGCATGTGTTTATATTCCATGATCAATGTATCAAAAAGTGTGTTTGGAATCAAAAGAGGAGGCTTGCTAACCAGAAAAGATGGGAGGAACTCTCTATTTTTCAATTCAACAATTAATATCAATAGGAAATACAATTCAAAATCAAGGACTCCATTGTTTTTTTAAATTGAATGAATTCATGTTACAGGTCGTTCATGGACTCTTTTTCAGAATGAATATAATTATTAAGAAAGAAACAAAAGTTAATTTCAAGGTTATTGCATGAAAAATAGTGGCGGCAACAACAAGAGCAGCCTAATTAACGTGTGGTGATTAGAAAGTCTCATTATTTACGAATTAAACCAGTACACTTTTGTACGAAATGCAAACCATGATGAATGACTCCTTTGACTGATGGATTTAAATAGATTTAGAGTTTTAAAGGTGTTTGTACTTGTTTCATTCAATTAATATAATAGTTCGTTTAGCCGCATGTGTTATATTCTATGATTAATGTATCAACAAGTGTGTTTTGAATCAAAAGAGGAGACTTGCTAACCAGAAATGATGAGAGGAACTTTCTATTTTTTATTTCAACAATTGATATCCATAGGAAATACAATTCAAATTCAAGGACTCCATTGTTTATTAAATTGAATGAATTCATGATACAGATCGTTCATGGACTCTTTTTCATAATGAATATAATTATTAAGAAAGAAACAAAAGTTAATTTCAAGGTTATTGCATGAAAAATAGTACCGGCAACAACAAGAGCAGCCTAATTAACGTGCGGTAATTTGAAAGTTTCATTATTTAAGAATTATACAAGTTGACTTTTGTAAGAAATTCAAACCATGATGAATGACTCGTTTGGCTTACGGATTTAAATAGATTTGGAGGTTTAAAGGTGTTTGTACTTGTTTTATTCAATTAATATAATAGGTAGTTTAGCCGCATGTGTTATATTCTATGATCAATGTATCAAAAAGTGTGTTTTCAATCAAAAGAGGAGACTTGCTAACCAGAAATAATGAGAGGAACTTTCTATTTTTGATTTCAACAATTGATATACATAGGAAATACAATTCAAATTCAAGGACTCCATTGTTTATTAAATTGAATGAATTCATGTTACAGATCGTTCATAGACTCTTTTTCATAATGAATATAATTATTAAGAAAAAAACAAAAGTTAATTTCAAGGTTATTGCATGAAAAATAGTCCTGGCAACAACAAGAGCAACCTAATTAACGTGTGGTGATTATAAAGTCTCATTATTTAGGAATTAAACCAGTTTAACATTTGTACGAAATGCAAACCATGTTGAATGACTCCTTTGGCTAATGGATGGAAATAGATTTAGAGTTTTAATGGTCTTTATGCTTGTTTCGTTCAATTAACATACTAGGTTGCCTAGCCGCATGTGTTATATTCCATGATCAATGTATCAAAAAGTGTGTTTGGAATCAAAAGAGGAGGCTTGCTAACCAGAAAAGATGGGAGGAACTCTCTATTTTTCAATTCAACAATTAATATCAATAGGAAATACAATTCAAAATCAAGGACTCCATTGTTTTTTAAATTGAATGAATTCATGTTACAGGTCGTTCATGGACTCTTTTTCAGAATGAATATAATTATTAAAGAAAGAAACAAAAGTTAATTTCAAGGTTATTGCATGAAAAATAGTGGCGGCAACAACAAGAGCAGCCTAATTAACGTGTGGTGATTAGAAAGTCTCATTATTTACGAATTAAACCAGTACACTTTTGTACGAAATGCAAACCATGATGAATGACTCCTTTGACTGATGGATTTAAATAGATTTAGAGTTTTAAAGGTGTTTGTACTTGTTTCATTCAATTAATATAATAGTTCGTTTAGCCGCATGTGTTATATTCTATGATTAATGTATCAACAAGTGTGTTTTGAATCAAAAGAGGAGACTTGCTAACCAGAAATGATGAGAGGAACTTTCTATTTTTTATTTCAACAATTAATATCAATAGGAAATACAATTCAAATTCAAGGACTCTATTGTTTATTAAATTGAATGAATTCATGATACAGATCATTCATGGACTCTTTTTCATAATGAATATAATTATTAAGAAAGAAACAAAAGTTAATTTCAAGGTTATTGCATGAAAAAAATAGTACTGGCAACAACAAGAGCAGCCTAATTAACTTGCTGTGATTTGAAAGTCTGATTATTTAGGAATTAAACACGTTGACTTTTGTACGAAATTCAAACCGTGATGAATCACTCCTTTGGCTGACGAATTTAAATAGATTTAGAGTTTTAAAGGTGTTTGTACTTGTTTCATTCAATTAATATAATAGGTCGTTTAGCCGCATGTGTTATATTCTATGATGAATGTATCAAAAAGTGTGTTTTCAATCAAAAGAGGAGACTTGCTAACCAGAAATGATGAGAGGAACTTTCTCTATTTTTTATTTCAACAATTCATATCAATAGGAAATACAATTCAAATTCAAGGAATCTATTGTTTACTAAATTGAATGAATTCATGTTACAGATCGTTCATGTACTCTTTTTCATAATGAATATAATTATTAAGAAAGAAACAAAAGTTAATTTCAAGGTTCTTTAATGAAAAATAGTTCCGGCAACAAAAAGAGCAGCCTAATTAACGTGTGGTGATTAGAAAGTCTCATTATTTACGAATTAAACCAGTACACTTTTGTACGAAATGCAAACCATGATGAATGACTCCTTTGACTGATGGATTTTAAAATAGATTTAGAGTTTTAAAGGTGTTTGTACTTGTTTCATTCAATTAATATAATAGTTCGTTTAGCCGCATGTGTTATATTCTATGATTAATGTATCAAAAAGTGTGTTTTGAATCAAAAGAGGAGACTTGCTAACCATAAATGATGAGAGGAACTTTCTATTTTTTATTTCAACAATTAATATCAATAGGAAATACAATTCAAATTCAAGGACTCTATTGTTTATTAAATTGAATGAATTCATGATACAGATCGTTCATGGACTCTTTTTCATAATGAATATAATTATTAAGAAAGAAACAAAAGTTAATTTCAAGGTTATTGCATGAAAAAATAGTACCGGCAACAACAAGAGCAGCCTAATTAACGTGCGGTGATTTGAAAGTTTCATTATTTAAGAATTATACAAGTTGACTTTTTGTAAGAAATTCAAACCATGATGAATGACTCGTTTGGCTTACGGATTTAAATAGATTTGGAGGTTTAAAGGTGTTTGTACTTGTACTTGTTTTATTCAATTAATATAATAGGTAGTTTAGCCGCATGTGTTATATTCTATGATCAATGTATCAAAAAGTGTGTTTTCAATCAAAAGAGGAGACTTGCTAACCAGAAATAATGAGAGGAACTTTCTATTTTTGATTTCAACAATTGATATACATAGGAAATACAATTCAAATTCAAGGACTCCATTGTTTATTAAATTGAATGAATTCATGTTACAGATCGTTCATAGACTCTTTTTCATAATGAATATAATTATTAAGAAAAAAACAAAAGTTAATTTCAAGGTTATTGCATGAAAAATAGTCCTGGCAACAACAAGAGCAACCTAATTAACGTGTGGTGATTATAAAAAGTCTCATTATTTAGGAATTAAACCAGTTAACATTTGTACGAAATGCAAACCATGTTGAATGACTCCTTTGGCTAATGGATGGAAATAGATTTAGAGTTTTAATGGTCTTTATGCTTGTTTCGTTCAATTAACATACTAGGTTGCCTAGCCGCATGTGTTATATTCCATGATCAATGTATCAAAAAAAGTGTGTTTGGAATCAAAAGAGGAGGCTTGCTAACCAGAAAAGATGGGAGGAACTCTCTATTTTTCAATTCAACAATTAATATCAATAGGAAATACAATTCAAAATCAAGGACTCCATTGTTTTTTAAATTGAATGAATTCATGTTACAGGTCGTTCATGGACTCTTTTTCAGAATGAATATAATTATTAAGAAAGAAACAAAAGTTAATTTCAAGGTTATTGCATGAAAAATAGTGGCGGCAACAACAAGAGCAGCCTAATTAACGTGTGGTGATTAGAAAGTCTCATTATTTACGAATTAAACCAGTACACTTTTGTACGAAATGCAAACCATGATGAATGACTCCTTTGACTGATGGATTTAAATAGATTTAGAGTTTTTTTAAAGGGTGTTTGTACTTGTTTCATTCAATTAATATAATAGTTCGTTTAGCCGCATGTGTTATATTCTATGATTAATGTATCAACAAGTGTGTTTTGAATCAAAAGAGGAGACTTGCTAACCAGAAATGATGAGAGGAACTTTCTATTTTTTATTTCAACAATTAATATCAATAGGAAATACAATTCAAATTCAAGGACTCTATTGTTTATTAAATTGAATGAATTCATGATACAGATCATTCATGGACTCTTTTTCATAATGAATATAATTATTAAGAAAGAAACAAAAGTTAATTTCAAGGTTATTGCATGAAAAATAGTACTGGCAACAACAAGAGCAGCCTAATTAACTTGCTGTGATTTGAAAGTCTGATTATTTAGGAATTAAACACGTTGACTTTTGTACGAAATTCAAACCGTGATGAATCACTCCTTTGGCTGACGAATTTAAATAGATTTAGAGTTTTAAAGGTGTTTGTACTTGTTTCATTCAATTAATATAATAGGTCGTTTAGCCGCATGTGTTATATTCTATGATGAATGTATCAAAAAGTGTGTTTTCAATCAAAAGAGGAGACTTGCTAACCAGAAATGATGAGAGGAACTTTCTATTTTTTATTTCAACAATTCATATCAATAGGAAATACAATTCAAATTCAAGGAATCTATTGTTTACTAAATTGAATGAATTCATGTTACAGATCGTTCATGTACTCTTTTTCATAATGAATATAATTATTAAGAAAGAAACAAAAGTTAATTTCAAGGTTCTTTAATGAAAAATAGTTTCCGGCAACAAAAAGAGCAGCCTAATTTAACGTGTGGTGATTAGAAAGTCTCATTATTTACGAATTAAACCAGTACACTTTTGTACGAAATGCAAACCATGATGAATGACTCCTTTGACTGATGGATTTAAATAGATTTAGAGTTTTAAAGGTGTTTGTACTTGTTTCATTCAATTAATATAATAGTTCGTTTAGCCGCATGTGTTATATTCTATGATTAATGTATCAAAAAAGTGTGTTTTGAATCAAAAGAGGAGACTTGCTAACCATAAATGATGAGAGGAACTTTCTATTTTTTATTTCAACAATTAATATCAATAGGAAATACAATTCAAATTCAAGGACTCTATTGTTTTTATTAAATTGAATGAATTCATGATACAGATCGTTCATGGACTCTTTTTCATAATGAATATAATTATTAAGAAAGAAACAAAAGTTAATTTCAAGGTTATTGCATGAAAAATAGTACCGGCAACAACAAGAGCAGCCTAATTAACGTGCGGTGATTTGAAAGTTTCATTATTTAAGAATTATACAAGTTGACTTTTGTAAGAAATTCAAACCATGATGAATGACTCGTTTGGCTTACGGATTTAAATAGATTTGGAGTTTTAAAGGTGTTTGTACTTGTTTTATTCAATTAATATAATAGGTCGTTTAGCCGCATGTGTTATATTCTATGATCAATGTATCAAAAAGTGTGTTTTCAATCAAAAGAGGAGACTTGCTAACCAGAAATAATGAGAGGAACTTTCTATTTTTGATTTCAACAATTGATATACATAGGAAATACAATTCAAATTCAAGGACTCCATTGTTTATTAATTTGAATGAATTCATGTTACAGATCGTTCATGGACTCTTTTTCATAATGAATATAATTATTAAGAAAAAAACAAAAGTTAATTTCAAGGTTATTGCATGAAAAATAGTCCTGGGAACAACATGAGCAACCTAATTAACGTGTGGTGATTAGAAAGTCTCATTATTTAGGAATTAAACCAGTTAACATTTGTACGAACCATGTTGAATGACTCCTTTGGCTGATGGATGGAAATAGATTTAGAGTTTTAATGGTCTTTATGCTTGTTTCGTTCAATTAACATACTAGGTTGCTTAGCCGCATGTGTTATATTCCATGATCAATGTATCAAAAAGTGTGTTTGGAATCAAAAGAGGAGGCTTGCTAACCAGAAAAGATGGGAGGAACTCTCTATTTTTCAATTCAACAATTAATATCAATTGGAAATACAATTCAAAATCAAGGACTCCATTGTTTTTTAAATTGAATGAATTCATGTTACAGATCGTTCATGGACTCTTTTTCAGAATGAATATAATTATTAAGAAAGAAACAAAAGTTAATTTCAAGGTTATTGCATGAAAAATAGTGGCGGCAACAACAAGAGCAGCCTAATTAACGTGTGGTGATTAGAAAGTCTCATTATTTATGAATTAAACCAGTACACTTTTGTACGAAATGCAAACCATGATGAATGACTCCTTTGACTGATGGATTTAAATAGATTTAGAGTTTTAAAGGTGTTTGTACTTGTTTCATTCAATTAATATAATAGTTCGTTTAGCCGCATGCGTTATATTCTATGATTAATGTATCAAAAAGTGTGTTTTGAATCAAAAGAGGAGACTTGCTAACCAGAAATGATGAGAGAAACTTTCTATTTTTTATTTCAACAATTAATATCAATAGGAAATACAATTCAAATTCAAGGAGTCTATTGTTTATTAAATTGAATGAATTCATGATACAGATCGTTCATGGACTCTTTTTCATAATGAATATAATTATTAAGAAAGAAACAAAAGTTAATTTCAAGGTTATTGCATGAAAAATAGTACCGGCAACAAGAAGAGCAGCCTAATTAACTTGCTGTGATTTGAAAGTCTGATTATTTAGGAATTAAACAGGTTGACTTTTGTACAAAATTCAAACCGTGAAGAATCACTCCTTTGGCTGACGAATTTAAATAGATTTAGAGTTTTAAAGGTGTTTGTACTTGTTTCATTCAATTAATATAATAGGTCGTTTAGCCGCATGTGTTATATTCTATGATGAACGTATCAAAAAGTGTGTTTTCAATCAAAAGAGGAGACTTGCTAACCAGAAATGATGAGAGGAACTTTCTATTTTTTATTTCAACAATTGATATCCATAGGAAATAAAATTCAAATTCAAGGACTCCATTGTTTATTAAATTGAATGAATTCATGTTACAGATCGTTCATGGACTCTTTTTCATAATGAATATAATTATTAAGAAAGAAACAACAGTTAATTTCAAGGTTATTGCATGAAAAATAGTCCTGGCAACAACAAGAGCAACCTAATTAACGTGTGGTGATTAGAAAGTCTCATTATTTAGGAATTAATCCAGTTAACATTTGTACGAAATGCAAACCATGTTGAATGACTCCTTTGGCTGATGGATGGAAATAGATTTAGAGTTTTAATGGTCTTTATGCTTGTTTCGTTCAATTAACATACTAGGTTGCTTAGCCGCATGTGTTATATTCCATGATCATTGTATCAAAAAGTGTGTTTGGAATCAAAAGAGGAGGCTTGCTAACCAGAAAAGATGGGAGGAACTCTCTATTTTTGAATTCAACAATTAATATCAATAGGAAATACAATTCAAAATCAAGGACTCCATTGTTTTTTAAATTGAATGAATTCATGTTACAGATCGTTCATGGACTCTTTTTCATAATGAATATAATTATTAAGAAAGAAATAAAAGTTAATTTCAAGGTTATTGCATTCAAAATAGTCCCGGCAGAAACAAGAGCAGCCTCATTAACGTGTGGTGATTAGAAAGTCTCATTATTTAGGAATTAAACCAGTAAACTTTTGTACGAAATGCAAGCCATGATGAATGACTCCATTGGCTGATGGATTTAAATAGATTTATAGTTTTAAAGGTGTTTCTACTTCTTTTATTCAATTAATATAATATTTTGTTTAGCCGTATGTGTTATATTCTATGAGCAATGTATCAAAAAGTGTGTTTTGAATCAAAAGAGGAGACTTGCTAACCAGAAATGATGAGAGGAACTTTCTATTTTTGATTTCAACAATTAATATCAATAGGAAAGATAATTCAAATTAAAGGACTCTATTGTTTATTAAATTGAATGAATTCATGATACAGATTGTTCATGGACTCTTTCTCATGATGAATATAATTATTAAGAAAGAAACAAAAGTTAATTTCAAGGTTATTGCATGAAAAATATTCCCGGCAGCAACAAGAGCAGCATAATTAACGTGTGGTGATTACAAAGTCTCATTATTTAGGAATTTAACTAGTAGTCTTTTGTAGGAAATTCAAACCATGATGGATGACTCCTTTGGCTGATGGATTGAAATAATTTAGAGTTTTAAAGGTGTTTGTTCTTGTTTCATTCAATTAATATAATAGTTTTTTTAGCCGCATGTGTTATATTCTATGATCAATGTATCAAAAAGTGTGTTTTGAATCAAAAGAGGAGACTTGCTAACCCGAAATGATGAGAGGAACTTTCAATTTTTGATTTCCGCAATTAATATCAATAGGAAATACAATTCAAATTCCAGGACTCTATTGTTTATTAAATTGAATCAATTCATGATACAAATCGTTCATGGACTCTTTTTCATAATGAATATAATTATTAAGAAAGAAACAAAAATTAATTTCAAGGTTCTTTAATGAAAAATAGTTCCGGCAACAAAAAGAGCAGCCTAATTAACGTGTGGTGATTAGAAAGTCTCATTATTTAGGAATTAAACAAGTTGACTTTTGTACGAAATTCAAACCATGATGAATGACTCCTTTGGCTGACGGATTAAATAGATTTAGAGTTTTAAAGGTGTTTGTACTTGTTTCATTCAATTAATATAATAGGTCGTTTAGCCGCATTTGTTATATTCTATCATCAATGTATCAAAAAGTGTGTTTTCAATCAAAAGAGGAGACTTGCTAACCAGAAATGATGAGAGGAACTTTCTATTTTTTATTTCAACAATTCATATCAATAGGAAATACAATTCAAATTCAAGGAATCTATTGTTTACTAAATTGAATGAATTCATGTTACAGATCGTTCATGGACTCTTTTTCATAATGAATATAATTATTAAGAAAGAAACAAAAGTTAATTTCAAGGTTCTTTAATGAAAAATAGTTCCGGCAACAAAAAGAGCAGCCTAATTAACGTGTGGTGATTAGAAAGTCTCATTATTTAGGAATTAAACCAGTACACTTTTGTACGAAATGCAAACCATGATGAATGACTCCTTTGACTGATGGATTTAAATAGATTTAGAGTTTTAAAGGTGTTTGTACTCGTTTCATTCAATTAATATAATAGTTTTTTTAGCCGCATGAGTTATATTCTATGAGCAATGTATCAAAAAGTGTGTTTTGAATCAAAAGAGGAGACTTGCTAACCAGAAATGATCAGAGGAACTTTCTATTTTTGATTTCAACAATTGATATCCATAGGAAATACAATTCAAATTCAAGGACTCCATTGTTTATTAAATTGAATGAATTCATGATACAGATCGTTCATGGACTCTTTTTCATAATGAATATAATTATTAAGAAAGAAACAAAAGTTAATTTCAAGGTTTTGCATGAAAAATAGTACCAACAAGAACAAGCGCATCCTAATTAACGTGCGGTGATTTGAAAGTCTCATTATTTAGGAATTAAACAAGTTGACTTTTGTAAGAAATTCAAACCATGATGAATGACTCGTTTGGCTTACGGATTTAAATAGATTTAGAGTTTTAAAGGTGTTTGTACTTGTTTTATTCAATGAATATAATAGGTCGGTTAGCCGCATGTGTTATATTCTATGACCAATGTATCAAAAAGTGTGTTTTCAATCAAAAGGGGAGACTTGCTAACCAAAAATAATGAGAGGAACTTTCTATTTTTGATTTCAACAATTGATATAAATAGGAAATACAATTCAAATTCAAGGACTCCATTGTTTATTAAATTGAATGAATTCATGTTACAAATCGTTCATGGACTCTTTTTCATAATGAATATAATTATTAAGAAAGAAACAAAAGTTAATTTCAAAGTTGGTGCATGAAAAATAGTCCTGGCAACAACAAGAGCAACCTAATTAACGTGTGGTGATTAGAAAGTCTCATTATTTAGGAATTAAACCAGTTAACATTTGTACGAAATGCAAACCATGTTGAATGACTCCTTTGGCTGATGGATGGAAATAAATTTAGAGTTTTAATGGTCTTTATGCTTGTTTAGTTCAATTAACATACTAGGTTGCTTAGCCGCATGTGTTATATTCCATGATCAATTTATCAAAAAGTGTGTTTGGAATAAAAAAAGGAGGCTTGCTAACCAAAAAAGATGGGAGGAACTCTCTATTTTTGAATTCAACAATTAATATCAATAGGAAATACAATTCAAAATCAAGGACTCCATTGTTTTTTAAATTGAATGAATTCATGTTACAGATCGTTCATGGACTCTTTTTCATAATGAATATAATTATTAAGAAAGAAATAAAAGTTAATTTCAAGGTTATTGCATTCAAAATAGTCCCGGCAGAAACAAGAGCAGCCTAATTAACGTGTGGTGATTAGAAAGTCTCATTATTTAGGAATTAAACCAGTAGACTTGTGTACGAAATGCAAGCCATGATGAATGACTCATTTGGCTGATGGATTTAAATAGATTTAGAGTTTTAAAGGTGTTTCTACTTGTTTCGTTCAATTAATATAATAGTTTGTTTAGCCGCATGTGTTATATTCTATGAGCAATGTATCAAAAAGTGTGTTTTGAATCAAAAGAGGAGACTTGCTAACCATAAATGATGACAGGAACTTTCTATTTTTTATTTCAACAATTAATATCAATAGGAAATACAATTCAAATTCAAGGACTCTATTGTTTATTAAATTGAATGAATTCATGATATAGATCGTTCATGGACTCTTTCTCATAATGAATATAATTATTAAGAAAGAAACAAAAGTTAATTTCAACGTTATTGCATGAAAAATTGTACCGGCAACAACAAGAGCAGCCTAATTAACTTGCTGTGATTTGAAAGTCTGATTATTTAGGAATTAAACACGTTGACTTTTGTACGAAATTCAAACCATGATGAATGACTCCTTTGGCTGACGAATTTAAATAGATTTAGAGTTTTAAAGGTGTTTGTACTTGTTTCATTCAATTAATATAATAGTTTGTTTAGCCGCATGTGTTATATTCTATGATCAATGTATCAAAAAGTGTGTTTTGAATCAAAAGAGGAGACTTGCTAACCAGAAATGATGAGAGGAACTTTCTATTTTTGATTTCAACAATTGATATCCATAGGAAATACAATTCAAATTCAAGGACTCCATTGTATATTAAATTGAATGAATTCATGTTACAGATCGTTCATGGACTCTTTTTCATTATGAATATAATTATTAAGAAAGAAACAATAGTTAATTTCAAGGTTATTGCATGAAAAATAGTCCTGGCAACATCAAGAGCAACCTAATTAACGTGTGGTGATTAGAAAGTCTCATTATTTAGGAATTAAACCAGTTAACATTTGTACGAAATGCAAACCATGTTGAATGACTCCTTTGGCTGATGGATTGAAATAGATTTAGAGTTTTAATGGTCTTTACACTTTATTTCATTCAATTAAAATAATAAGATGCTTTGCCGCATGTGTTATATTCCATGATCAATGTATCAAAAAGTGTGTTTGGAATCAAAAGAGGAGGCTTGCTAACCAGAAAAGATGGGAGGAACTCTCTAGTTTTGAATTCAACAATTAATATCAATAGGAAATACAATTCAAAATCAAGGACTCCATTGTTTTTTAAATCGAATGAATTCATGTTACAAATCGTTCATGGACTCTTTTTCATAATGAATATAATTATTAAGAAAGAAACAAAAGTTAATTTCAAGGTTATTCCATGAAAAATATTACCGGCAGCAACAAGAGCAGCCTAATTAACGTGTGGTGATTACAAAGTCTCATTATTTAGGAATTTAACTAGTAGACTTTTGTAGGAAATTCAAACCATGATGAATGACTCATTTGGTTGATGGATTGAAATAATTTAGAGTTTTAAAGGTGTTTGTACTTGTTTCATTCAATTAATATAATAGGTCGTTTAGCCGTATGTGTTATATTCTGTGATCAATGTATCAAAAAGTGTGTTTTCAATCAAAAGAGGAGACTTGCTAACCAGAAGTGATGAGAGGAACTTTCTATTTTTGATTTCAACAATTGATATCCATAGGAAATACAATTCAAATTCAATGACTCCATTGTTTATTAAATTGAATGAATTCATGTTACAGATCGTTCATGGACTCTTTTTCATTATGAATATAATTATTAAGAAAGAAACAATAGTTAATTTCAAGATTATTGCATGAAAAATAGTCCTGGCAACATCAAGAGCAACCTAATTAACGTGTGTGTGGTGATTAGAAAGTCTCATTATTTAGGAATTAAACCAGTTAACATTTGTACGAAAGGCAAACCATGTTGAATGACTCCTTTGGCTGATGCATTGAAATAGATTTAGAGTTTTAATGGTCTTTACACTTTATTTTTCTTTCAATTAACATACTAAGATGCTTAGCCGCATGTGTTATATTCCATGATCAATGTATCAAAAAGTGTGTTTGGAATCAAAAGAGGAGGCTTGCTAACCAGAAAAGATGGGAGGAACTCTCTAGTTTTGAATTCAACAATTAATATCAATAGGAAATACAATTCAAAATCAAGGACTCCATTGTTTTTTAAATCGAATGAATTCATGTTACAAATCGTTCATGGACTCTTTTTCATAATGAATATAATTATGAAGAAAGAAACAAAAGTTAATTTCAAGGTTATTCCATGAAAAATATTACCGGCAGCAACAAGAGCAGCCTAATTAACGTGTGGTGATTACAAAGTCTCCTTATTTAGGAATTTAACTAGTAGACTTTTGTAGGAAATTCAAACCATGATGAATGACTCCTTTGGCTGATGAATTGAAATAATTTAGAGTTTTAAAGGTGTTTGTACTCGTTTCATTCAATTAATATAATAGTTTTTTTAGCCGCATGAGTTATATTCTATGAGCAATGTATCAAAAAGTGTGTTTTGAATCAAAAGAGGAGACTTGCTAACCAGAAATGATGAGAGGAACTTTCTATTTTTGATTTCAACAATTGATATCCATAGGAAATACAATTCAAATTCAAGGACTCCATTGTTTATTAAATTGAATGAATTCATGATACAGATCGTTCATGGACTCTTTTTCATAATGAATATAATTATTAAGAAAGAAACAAAAGTTAATTTCAAGGTTATTGCATGAAAAAAAATAGTACCAACAAGAACAAGCGCATCCTAATTAACGTGCGGTGATTTGAAAGTCTCATTATTTAGGAATTAAACAAGTTGACTTTTGTAAGAAATTCAAACCATGATGAATGACTCGTTTGGCTTACGGATTTAAATAGATTTAGAGTTTTAAAAGGTGTTTGTACTTGTTTTATTCAATGAATATAATAGGTCGGTTAGCCGCATGTGTTATATTTTCTATGACCAATGTATCAAAAAAGTGTGTTTTCAATCAAAAGGGGAGACTTGCTAACCAAAAATAATGAGAGGAACTTTCTATTTTTGATTTCAACAATTTATATAAATAGGAAATACAATTCAAATTCAAGGACTCCATTGTTTTATTAAATTGAATGAATTCATGTTACAGATCGTTCATGGACTCTTTTTCATAATGAATATAATTATTAAGAAAGAAACAAAAGTTAATTTCAAGGTTGGTGCATGAAAAATAGTCCTGGCAACAACAAGAGCAACCTAATTAACGTGTGGTGATTAGAAAGTCTCATTATTTAGGAATTAAACCAGTTAACATTTGTACGAATGCAAACCATGTTGAATGACTCCTTTGGCTGATGGATGGAAATAAATTTAGAGTTTTAATGGTCTTTATGCTTGTTTTAGTTCAATTAACATACTAGGTTGCTTAGCCGCATGTGTTATATTCCATGATCAATGTATCAAAAAGTGTGTGTTTGGAATCAAAAGAGGAGGCTTGCTAACCAGAAAAGATGGGAGGAACTCTCTATTTTTGAATTCAACAATTAATATCAATAGGAAATACAATTCAAAATCAAGGACTCCATTGTTTTTTAAATTGAATGAATTCATGTTACAGATCGTTCATGGACACTTTTTCATAATGAATATAATTATTAAGAAAGAAATAAAAGTTAATTTCAAGGTTATTGCATGAAAAATAGTCCCGGCAGAAACAAAAGCAGCCTAATTAACGTGTGGTGATTAGAAAGTCTCATTATTTAGGAATTAAACCAGTAGACTTTTGTACGAAATGCAAGCCATGATGAATGACTCCTTTGGCTGATGGATTTAAATAGATTTAGAGTTTTAAAGGTGTTTCTACTTGTTTCGTTCAATTAATATAATAGTTTGTTTAGCCGCATGTGTTATATTCTATGAGCAATGTATCAAAAAGTGTGTTTTGAATCAAAAGAGGAGACTTGCTAACCATAAATGATGACAGGAACTTTCTATTTTTTATTTCAACAATTAATATCAATAGGAAATACAATTCAAATTCAAGGACTCTATTGTTTATTAAATTGAATGAATTCATGATATAGATCGTTCATGGACTCTTTCTCATAATGAATATAATTATTAAGAAAGAAACAAAAGTTAATTTCAACGTTATTGCATGAAAAATTGTACCGGCAACAACAAGAGCAGCCTAATTAACTTGCTGTGATTTGAAAGTCTGATTATTTAGGAATTAAACACGTTGACTTTTGTACGAAATTCAAACCATGATGAATGACTCCTTTGGCTGACGAATTTAAATAGATTTAGAGTTTTTAAAGGTGTTTGTACTTGTTTCATTCAATTAATATAATAGGTCGTTTAGCCGCATGTGTTATATTCTGTGATCAATGTATCAAAAAGTGTGTTTTCAATCAAAAGAGGAGACTTGCTAACCAGAAATGATGAGAGGAACTTTCTATTTTTGATTTCAACAATTGATATCCATAGGAAATACAATTCAAATTCAAGGACTCCATTGTGTATATTAAATTGAATGAATTCATGTTACAGATCGTTCATGGACTCTTTTTCATTATGAATATAATTATTAAGAAAGAAACAATAGTTAATTTCAAGGTTATTGCATGAAAAATAGTCCTGGCAACATCAAGAGCAACCTAATTAACGTGTGGTGATTAGAAAGTCTCATTATTTAGGAATTAAACCAGTTAACATTTGTACGAAATGCAAACCATGTTGAATGACTCCTTTGGCTGATGGATTGAAATAGATTTAGAGTTTTAATGGTCTTTACACTTTATTTCATTCAATTAAAATAATAAGTTGCTTTGCCGCATGTGTTATATTCCATGATCAATGTATCAAAAAGTGTGTTTGGAATCAAAAGAGGAGGCTTGCTAACCAGAAAAGATGGGAGGAACTCTCTAGTTTTGAATTCAACAATTAATATCAAAAGGAAATACAATTCAAAATCAAGGACTCCATGTTTTTTTTAAAATCGAATGAATTCATGTTACAAATCGTTCATGGACTCTTTTTCATAATGAATATAATTATTAAGAAAGAAACAAAAGTTAATTTCAAGGTTATTCCATGAAAAAAATATTACCAGCAGCAGCAACAAGAGCAGCCTAATTAATGTGTGGTGATTACAAAGTCTCATTATTTAGGAATTTAACTAGTAGACTTTTGTAGGAAATTCAAACCATTATGAATGACTCATTTGGTTGATGGATTGAAATAATTTAGAGTTTTAAAGGTGTTTGTACTTGTTTCATTCAATTAATATAATAGTTTGTTTAGCCGCATGTGTTATATTCTATGATCAATGTATCAAAAAGTGTGTTTTGAATCAAAAGAGGAGACTTGCTAACCAGAAATGATGAGAGGAACTTTCTATTTTTGATTTCAACAATTGATATCCATAGGAAATACAATTCAAATTCAAGGACTCCATTGTTTATTAAATTGAATGAATTCATGTTACAGATCGTTCATGGACTCTTTTTCATTATGAATATAATTATTAAGAAAGAAACAATAGTTAATTTCAAGATTATTGCATGAAAAATAGTCCTGGCAACATCAAGAGCAACCTAATTAACGTGTGGTGATTAGAAAGTCTCATTATTTAGGAATTAAACCAGTTAACATTTGTACGAAAGGCAAACCATGTTGAATGACTCCTTTGGCTGATGCATTGAAATAGATTTAGAGTTTTAATGGTCTTTACACTTTATTTCATTCAATTAACATACTAAGATGCTTAGCCGCATGTGTTATATTCCATGATCAATGTATCAAAAAGTGTGTTTGGAATCAAAAGAGGAGGCTTGCTAACCAGAAAAGATGGGAGGAACTCTCTAGTTTTGAATTCAACAATTAATATCAATAGGAAATACAATTCAAAATCAAGGACTCCATTGTTTTTTAAATCGAATGAATTCATGTTACAAATCGTTCATGGACTCTTTTTCATAATGAATATAATTATGAAGAAAGAAACAAAAGTTAATTTCAAGGTTATTCCATGAAAAATATTACCGGCAGCAACAAGAGCAGCCTAATTAACGTGTGGTGATTACAAAGTCTCCTTATTTAGGAATTTAACTAGTAGACTTTTGTAGGAAATTCAAACCATGATGAATGACTCCTTTGGCTGATGAATTGAAATAATTTAGAGTTTTTAAAGGTGTTTGTACTCGTTTCATTCAATTAATATAATAGTTTTTTTAGCCGCATGAGTTATATTCTATGAGCAATGTATCAAAAAGTGTGTTTTGAATCAAAAGAGGAGACTTGCTAACCAGAAATGATGAGAGGAACTTTCTATTTTTGATTTCAACAATTGATATCCATAGGAAATACAATTCAAATTCAAGGACTCCATTGTTTATTAAATTGAATGAATTCATGATACAGATCGTTCATGGACTCTTTTTCATAATGAATATAATTATTAAGAAAGAAACAAAAGTTAATTTCAAGGTTATTGCATGAAAAATAGTACCAACAAGAACAAGCGCATCCTAATTAACGTGCGGTGATTTGAAAGTCTCATTATTTAGGAATTAAACAAGTTGACTTTTGTAAGAAATTCAAACCATGATGAATGACTCGTTTGGCTTACGGATTTAAATAGATTTAGAGTTTTAAAGGTGTTTGTACTTGTTTTATTCAATGAATATAATAGGTCGGTTAGCCGCATGTGTTATATTCTATGACCAATGTATCAAAAAGTGTGTTTTCAATCAAAAGGGGAGACTTGCTAACCAAAAATAATGAGAGGAACTTTCTATTTTTGATTTCAACAATTTATATAAATAGGAAATACAATTCAAATTCAAGGACTCCATTGTTTATTAAATTGAATGAATTCATGTTACAGATCGTTCATGGACTCTTTTTCATAATGAATATAATTATTAAGAAAGAAACAAAAGTTAATTTCAAGGTTGGTGCATGAAAAATAGTCCTGGCAACAACAAGAGCAACCTAATTAACGTGTGGTGATTAGAAAGTCTCATTATTTAGGAATTAAACCAGTTAACATTTGTACGAATGCAAACCATGTTGAATGACTCCTTTGGCTGATGGATGGAAATAAATTTAGAGTTTTAATGGTCTTTATGCTTGTTTAGTTCAATTAACATACTAGGTTGCTTAGCCGCATGTGTTATATTCCATGATCAATGTATCAAAAAGTGTGTTTGGAATCAAAAGAGGAGGCTTGCTAACCAGAAAAGATGGGAGGAACTCTCTATTTTTGAATTCAACAATTAATATCAATAGGAAATACAATTCAAAATCAAGGACTCCATTGTTTTTTAAATTTAAATGAATGAATTCATGTTACAGATCGTTCATGGACTCTTTTTCATAATGAATATAATTATTAAGAAAGAAATAAAAGTTAATTTCAAGGTTATTGCATGAAAAATAGTCCCGGCAGAAACAAAAGCAGCCTAATTAACGTGTGGTGATTAGAAAGTCTCATTATTTAGGAATTAAACCAGTAGACTTTTGTACGAAATGCAAGCCATGATGAATGACTCCTTTGGCTGATGGATTTAAATAGATTTAGAGTTTTAAAGGTGTTTCTACTTGTTTCGTTCAATTAATATATAATAGTTTGTTTAGCCGCATGTGTTATATTCTATGAGCAATGTATCAAAAAGTGTGTTTTGAATCAAAAGAGGAGACTTGCTAACCATAAATGATGAGAGGAACTTTCTATTTTTTATTTCAACAATTAATATCAATAGGAAATACAATTCAAATTCAAGGACTCTATTGTTTTTATTAAATTGAATGAATTCATGATATAGATCGTTCATGGACTCTTTCTCATAATGAAATATAATTATTAAGAAAGAAACAAAAGTTAATTTCAAGGTTATTGCATGAAAAATTGTACCGGCAACAACAAGAGCAGCCCTAATTAACTTGCCGTGATTTGAAAGTCTGATTATTTAGGAATTAAACACGTTGACTTTTGTACGAAATTCAAACCATGATGAATGACTCCTTTGGCTGACGAATTTAAATAGATTTAGAGTTTTAAAGGTGTTTATACTTGTTTCATTCAATTAATATAATAGGTCGTTTAGCCGCATGTGTTATATTCTGTGATCAATGTATCAAAAAGTGTGTTTTCAATCAAAAGAGGAGACTTGCTAACCAGAAATGATGAGAGGAACTTTCTATTTTTGATTTCAACAATTGATATCCATAGGAAATACAATTCAAATTCAATGACTCCATTGTTTATTAAATTGAATGAATTCATGTTACAGATCGTTCATGGACTCTTTTTCATAATGAATATAATTATTAAGAAAGAAACAAAAGTTAATTTCAAGGTTATTCCATGAAAAATATTACCGGCAGCAACAAGAGCAGCCTAATTAACGTGTGGTGATTACAAAGTCTCCTTATTTAGGAATTTAACTAGTAGACTTTTGTAGGAAATTCAAACCATGATGAATGACTCCTTTGGCTGATGAATTGAAATAATTTAGAGTTTTAAAGGTGTTTGTACTCGTTTCATTCAATTAAATATAATAGTTTTTTTTAGCCGCATGAGTTATATTCTATGAGCAATGTATCAAAAAGTGTGTTTTGAATCAAAAGAGGAGACTTGCTAACCAGAAATGATGAGAGAGGAACTTTCTATTTTTGATTTCAACAATTGATATCCATAGGAAATACAATTCAAATTCAAGGACTCCATTGTTTATTAAATTGAATGAATTCATGATACAGATCGTTCATGGACTCTTTTTCATAATGAATATAATTATTAAGAAAGAAACAAAAGTTAATTTCAAGGTTATTGCATGAAAAATAGTACCAACAAGAACAAGCGCATCCTAATTAACGTGCGGTGATTTGAAAGTCTCATTATTTAGGAATTAAACAAGTTGACTTTTGTAAGAAATTCAAACCATGATGAATGACTCGTTTGGCTTACGGATTTAAATAGATTTAGAGTTTTAAAGGTGTTTGTACTTGTTTTATTCAATGAATATAATAGGTCGGTTAGCCGCATGTGTTATATTCTATGACTATGACCAATGTATCAAAAAGTGTGTTTTCAATCAAAAAGGGAGACTTGCTAACCAAAAATAATGAGAGGAACTTTCTATTTTTGATTTCAACAATTTATATAAATAGGAAATACAATTCAAATTCAAGGACTCCATTGTTTATTAAATTGAATGAATTCATGTTACAGATCGTTCATGGACTCTTTTTCATAATGAATATAATTATTAAGAAAGAAACAAAAGTTAATTTCAAGGTTGGTGCATGAAAAATAGTCCTGGCAACAACAAGAGCAACCTAATTAACGTGTGGTGATTAGAAAGTCTCATTATTTAGGAATTAAACCAGTTAACATTTGTACGAATGCAAACCATGTTGAATGACTCCTTTGGCTGATGGATGGAAATAAATTTAGAGTTTTAATGGTCTTTATGCTTGTTTAGTTCAATTAACATACTAGGTTGCTTAGCCGCATGTGTTATATTCCATGATCAATGTATCAAAAAGTGTGTTTGGAATCAAAAGAGGAGGCTTGCTAACCAGAAAAGATGGGAGGAACTCTCTATTTTTGAATTCAACAATTAATATCAATAGGAAATACAATTCAAAATCAAGGACTCCATTGTTTTTTAAATTGAATGAATTCATGTTACAGATCGTTCATGGACACTTTTTCATAATGAATATAATTATTAAGAAAGAAATAAAAGTTAATTTCAAGGTTATTGCATGAAAAATAGTCCCGGCAGAAACAAAAGCAGCCTAATTAACGTGTGGTGATTAGAAAGTCTCATTATTTAGGAATTAAACTAGTAGACTTTTGTACGAAATGCAAGCCATGATGAATGACTCCTTTGGCTGATGGATTTAAATAGATTTAGAGTTTTAAAGGTGTTTCTACTTGTTTCGTTCAATTAATATAATAGTTTGTTTTAGCCGCATGTGTTATATTCTATGAGCAATGTATCAAAAAGTGTGTTTTGAATCAAAAGAGGAGACTTGCTAACCATAAATGATGACAGGAACTTTCTATTTTTTTATTTCAACAATTAATATCAATAGGAAATACAATTCAAATTCAAGGACTCTATTGTTTATTAAATTGAATGAATTCATGATATAGATCGTTCATGGACTCTTTCTCATAATGAATATAATTATTAAGAAAGAAACAAAAGTTAATTTCAACGTTATTGCATGAAAAATTGTACCGGCAACAACAAGAGCAGCCTAATTAACTTGCTGTGATTTGAAAGTCTGATTATTTAGGAATTAAACACGTTGACTTTTGTACGAAATTCAAACCATGATGAATGACTCCTTTGGCTGACGAATTTAAATAGATTTAGAGTTTTAAAGGTGTTTGTACTTGTTTCATTCAATTAATATAATAGGTCGTTTAGCCGCATGTGTTATATTCTGTGATCAATGTATCAAAAAGTGTGTTTTCAATCAAAAGAGGAGACTTGCTAACCAGAAATGATGAGAGGAACTTTCTATTTTTGATTTCAACAATTGATATCCATAGGAAATACAATTCAAATTCAAGGACTCCATTGTATATTAAATTGAATGAATTCATGTTACAGATCGTTCATGGACTCTTTTTCATTATGAATATAATTATTAAGAAAGAAACAATAGTTAATTTCAAGGTTATTGCATGAAAAATAGTCCTGGCAACATCAAGAGCAACCTAATTAACGTGTGGTGATTAGAAAAGTCTCTCATTATTTAGGAATTAAACCAGTTAACATTTGTACGAAATGCAAACCATGTTGAATGACTCCTTTGGCTGATGGATTGAAATAGATTTAGAGTTTTAATGGTCTTTATGCTTGTTTAGTTCAATTAACATACTAGGTTGCTTAGCCGCATGTGTTATATTCCATGATCAATGTATCAAAAAGTGTGTTTGGAATCAAAAGAGGAGGCTTGCTAACCAGAAAAGATGGGAGGAACTCTCTAGTTTTGAATTCAACAATTAATATCAATAGGAAATACAATTCAAAATCAAGGACTCCATTGTTTTTTAAATCGAATGAATTCATGTTACAAATCGTTCATGGACTCTTTTTCATAATGAATATAATTATTAAGAAAGAAACAAAAGTTAATTTCAAGGTTATTCCATGAAAAATATTACCAGCAGCAACAAGAGCAGCCTAATTAATGTGTGGTGATTACAAAGTCTCATTATTTAGGAATTTAACTAGTAGACTTTTGTAGGAAATTCAAACCATTATGAATGACTCATTTGGTTGATGGATTGAAATAATTTAGAGTTTTAAAGGTGTTTGTACTTGTTTCATTCAATTAATATAATAGTTTGTTTAGCCGCATGTGTTATATTCTATGATCAATGTATCAAAAAGTGTGTTTTGAATCAAAAGAGGAGACTTGCTAACCAGAAATGATGAGAGGAACTTTCTATTTTTGATTTCAACAATTGATATCCATAGGAAATACAATTCAAATTCAATGACTCCATTGTTTATTAAATTGAATGAATTCATGTTACAGATCGTTCATGGACTCTTTTTCATTATGAATATAATTATTAAGAAAGAAACAATAGTTAATTTCAAGATTATTGCATGAAAAATAGTCCTGGCAACATCAAGAGCAACCTAATTAACGTGTGGTGATTAGAAAGTCTCATTATTTAGGAATTAAACCAGTTAACATTTGTACGAAAGGCAAACCATGTTGAATGACTCCTTTGGCTGATGCATTGAAATAGATTTAGAGTTTTAATGGTCTTTACACTTTATTTCATTCAATTAACATACTAAGATGCTTAGCCGCATGTGTTATATTCCATGATCAATGTATCAAAAAGTGTGTTTGGAATCAAAAGAGGAGGCTTGCTAACCAGAAAAGATGGGAGGAACTCTCTAGTTTTGAATTCAACAATTAATATCAATAGGAAATACAATTCAAAATCAAGGACTCCATTGTTTTTTAAATCGAATGAATTCATGTTACAAATCGTTCATGGACTCTTTTTCATAATGAATATAATTATGAAGAAAGAAACAAAAGTTAATTTCAAGGTTATTCCATGAAAAATATTACCGGCAGCAACAAGAGCAGCCTAATTAACGTGTGGTGATTACAAAGTCTCCTTATTTAGGAATTTAACTAGTAGACTTTTGTAGGAAATTCAAACCATGATGAATGACTCCTTTGGCTGATGAATTGAAATAATTTAGAGTTTTAAAGGTGTTTGTACTCGTTTCATTCAATTAATATAATAGTTTTTTTAGCCGCATGAGTTATATTCTATGAGCAATGTATCAAAAAGTGTGTTTTGAATCAAAAGAGGAGACTTGCTAACCAGAAATGATGAGAGGAACTTTCTATTTTTGATTTCAACAATTGATATCCATAGGAAATACAATTCAAATTCAAGGACTCCATTGTTTATTAAATTGAATGAATTCATGATACAGATCGTTCATGGACTCTTTTTCATAATGAATATAATTATTAAGAAAGAAACAAAAGTTAATTTCAAGGTTATTGCATGAAAAATAGTACCAACAAGAACAAGCGCATCCTAATTAACGTGCGGTGATTTGAAAGTCTCATTATTTAGGAATTAAACAAGTTGACTTTTGTAAGAAATTCAAACCATGATGAATGACTCGTTTGGCTTACGGATTTAAATAGATTTAGAGTTTTAAAGGTGTTTGTACTTGTTTTATTCAATGAATATAATAGGTCGGTTAGCCGCATGTGTTATATTCTATGACCAATGTATCAAAAAGTGTGTTTTCAATCAAAAGGGGAGACTTGCTAACCAAAAATAATGAGAGGAACTTTCTATTTTTGATTTCAACAATTTATATAAATAGGAAATACAATTCAAATTCAAGGACTCCATTGTTTATTAAATTGAATGAATTCATGTTACAGATCGTTCATGGACTCTTTTTCATAATGAATATAATTATTAAGAAAGAAACAAAAGTTAATTTCAAGGTTGGTGCATGAAAAAATAGTCCTGGCAACAACAAGAGCAACCTAATTAACGTGTGGTGATTAGAAAAGTCTCATTATTTAGGAATTAAACCAGTTAACATTTGTACGAATGCAAACCATGTTGAATGACTCCTTTGGCTGATGGATGGAAATAAATTTAGAGTTTTAATGGTCTTTATGCTTGTTTAGTTCAATTAACATACTAGGTTGCTTAGCCGCATGTGTTATATTCCATGATCAATGTATCAAAAAGTGTGTTTGGAATCAAAAGAGGAGGCTTGCTAACCAGAAAAGATGGGAGGAACTCTCTATTTTTGAATTCAACAATTAATATCAATAGGAAATACAATTCAAAATCAAGGACTCCATTGTTTTTTAAATTGAATGAATTCATGTTACAGATCGTTCATGGACTCTTTTTCATAATGAATATAATTATTAAGAAAGAAATAAAAGTTAATTTCAAGGTTATTGCATGAAAAATAGTCCCGGCAGAAACAAAAGCAGCCTAATTAACGTGTGGTGATTAGAAAGTCTCATTATTTAGGAATTAAACCAGTAGAGACTTTTGTACGAAATGCAAGCCATGATGAATGACTCCTTTGGCTGATGGATTTAAATAGATTTAGAGTTTTAAAGGTGTTTCTACTTGTTTCGTTCAATTAATATAATAGTTTGTTTAGCCGCATGTGTTATATTCTATGAGCAATGTATCAAAAAGTGTGTTTTGAATCAAAAGAGGAGACTTGCTAACCATAAATGATGAGAGGAACTTTCTATTTTTTATTTCAACAATTAATATCAATAGGAAATACAATTCAAATTCAAGGACTCTATTGTTTATTAAATTGAATGAATTCATGATATAGATCGTTCATGGACTCTTTCTCATAATGAATATAATTATTAAGAAAGAAACAAAAGTTAATTTCAACGTTATTGCATGAAAAAATTGTACCCGGCAACAACAAGAGCAGCCTAATTAACTTGCTGTGATTTGAAAGTCTGATTATTTAGGAATTAAACACGTTGACTTTTGTACGAAATTCAAACCATGATGAATGACTCCTTTGGCTGACGAATTTAAATAGATTTAGAGTTTTAAAGGTGTTTGTACTTGTTTCATTCAATTAATATAATAGGTCGTTTAGCCGCATGTGTTATATTCTGTGATCAATGTATCAAAAAGTGTGTTTTCAATCAAAAGAGGAGACTTGCTAACCAGAAATGATGAGAGGAACTTTCTATTTTTGATTTCAACAATTGATATCCATAGGAAATACAATTCAAATTCAAGGACTCCATTGTATATTAAATTGAATGAATTCATGTTACAGATCGTTCATGGACTCTTTTTCATTATGAATATAATTATTAAGAAAGAAACAATAGTTAATTTCAAGGTTATTGCATGAAAAATAGTCCTGGCAACATCAAGAGCAACCTAATTAACGTGTGGTGATTAGAAAGTCTCATTTATTTAGGAATTAAACCAGTTAACATTTGTACGAAATGCAAAACCATGTTGAATGACTCCTTTGGCTGATGGATTGAAATAGATTTAGAGTTTTAATGGTCTTTACACTTTATTTCATTCAATTAAAATAATAAGATGCTTTGCCGCATGTGTTATATTCCATGATCAATGTATCAAAAAGTGTGTTTGGAATCAAAAGAGGAGGCTTGCTAACCAGAAAAGATGGGAGGAACTCTCTAGTTTTGAATTCAACAATTAATATCAATAGGAAATACAATTCAAAATCAAGGACTCCATTGTTTTTTAAATCGAATGAATTCATGTTACAAATCGTTCATGGACTCTTTTTCATAATGAATATAATTATTAAGAAAGAAACAAAAGTTAATTTCAAGGTTATTCCATGAAAAATATTACCAGTAGCAACAAGAGCAGCCTAATTAACGTGTGGTGATTACAAAGTCTCATTATTTAGGAATTTAACTAGTAGACTTTTGTAGGAAATTCAAACCATGATGAATGACTCCTTTGGCTGATGAATTGAAATAATTTAGAGTTTTAAAGGTGTTTGTACTCGTTTCATTCAATTAATATAATAGTTTTTTTAGCCGCATGAGTTATATTCTATGAGCAATGTATCAAAAAGTGTGTTTTGAATCAAAAGAGGAGACTTGCTAACCAGAAATGATGAGAGGAACTTTCTATTTTTGATTTCAACAATTGATATCCATAGGAAATACAATTCAAATTCAATGACTCCATTGTTTATTAAATTGAATGAATTCACGTTACAGATCGTTCATGGACTCTTTTTCATTATGAATATAATTATTAAGAAAGAAACAATAGTTAATTTCAAGATTATTGCATGAAAAATAGTCCTGGCAACATCAAGAGCAACCTAATTAACATGTGGTGATTAGAAAGTCTCATTATTTAGGAATTAAACCAGTTAACATTTGTACGAAAAGCAAACCATGTTGAATGACTCCTTTGGCTGATGCATTGAAATAGATTTAGAGTTTTAATGGTCTTTACACTTTATTTCATTCAATTAACATACTAAGATGCTTAGCCGCATGTGTTATATTCAATGATCAATGTATCAAAAAGTGTGTGTTTGGAATCAAAAGAGGAGGCTTGCTAACCAGAAAAAGATGGGAGGAACTCTCTAGTTTTGAATTCAACAATTAATATCAATAGGAAATACAATTCAAAATCAAGGACTCCATTGTTTTTTAAATCGAATGAATTCATGTTACAAATCGTTCATGGACTCTTTTTCATAATGAATATAATTATTAAGAAAGAAACAAAAGTTAATTTCAAGGTTTATTCCATGAAAAAATATACCCGGCAGCAACAAGAGCAGCCTAATTAACGTGTGGTGATTACAAAGTCTCCTTATTTAGGAATTTAACTAGTAGACTTTTGTAGGAAATTCAAACCATGATGAATGACTCCTTTGGCTGATGAATTGAAATAATTTAGAGTTTTAAAGGTGTTTGTACTCGTTTCATTCAATTAATATAATAGTTTTTTTAGCCGCATGAGTTATATTCTATGAGCAATGTATCAAAAAGTGTGTTTTGAATCAAAAGAGGAGACTTGCTAACCAGAAATGATGAGAGGAACTTTCTATTTTTGATTTCAACATTTGATATCCATAGGAAATACGATTCAAATTCAAGGACTCCATTTTTTATTAAATTGAATGAATTCATGTTACAGATCGTTCATGGACTCTTTTTCATAATAAATATAATTATTAAGAAAGAAACAAAAGTTAATTTGAAGGTTCTTTAATGAAAAATAATTCTGGCAACAAAAAGAGCAGCCTAATTAACGTATAGTGATTAGAAAGTCTCATTATTTAGGAATTAAACCAGTAGACTTTTGTAGGAAATGCAAACCATGATGAATGACTCCTTTAACTGATGGATTTAAATAGATTTAGACTTTTAAAGGTGTTTGTACTTGTTTCATTCAATTAATATTATAGTTCGTTTAGCCGCATGTGTTATATTCTATGATTAATGTATCAAAAAGTGTGTTTTGAATCAAAAGAGGAGACTTGCTAGCCAGAAATAATGAGAGGAACTTTCTATTTTTGATTTCAACAATTGATATAAATAGGAAATACAATTCAAATTCAAGGACTCCATTGTTTATTAAATTGAATGAATTCATGTTACAGATCGTTCATGGACTCTTTTTCATAATGAATATAATTATTAAGAAAGAAACAAAAGTTAATTTCAAGGTTCTTTAATGAAAAATAGTTCCGGGAACAAAAAGAGCAGCCTAATTAACGTGTGGTGATTAGAATGTCTCATTATTTAGGAATTAAACAAGTTGAGTTTTGTACGAAATTTAAACCATGATGAATGACTCCTTTGGCTGACAAATTTAAATAGATTTAGAGTTTTAAAGGTGTTTGTACTTGTTTCATTCAATTAATATAATAGTTCGTTTAGCCGCATGTGTTATATTCTATGATCAACGTATCAAAAAGTGTGTTTTCAATCAAAAGAGGAGACTTGCTAACAAGAAATGTTGAGAGGAACTTTCTATTTTTGATTTCAACAATTGATATCCATAGGAAATACAATTCAAATTCAAGGACTCCATTGTTTATTAAATTGAATGAATTCATGTTACAGATCGTTCATGGACTCTTTTTCATTATGAATATAATTATTAAGAAAGAAACAAAAGTTAATTTCAAGGTTATTAAATGAAAAATAGTCCTGGCAACAACAAGAGCAACCTAATTAACATGTGGTGATTAGAAAGTCTCATTATTTAGGAATTAAACCAGTTAACATTTGTACGAAATGCAAACCATGTTGAATGACTCCTTTGGCTGATGGATTGAAATAGATTTAGAGTTTTAATGGTCTTTACACTTTATTTCATTCAATCAACATAATAAGATGCTTAGCCGCATGTGTTATATTCCATGATCAATGTATCAAAAAGTGTGTTTGGAATCAAAAGAGGAGGCTTGCTAACCAGAAAAGATGGGAGGAACTCTCTGGTTTTGAATTCAACAATTAATATCAATAGGAAATACAATTCAAAATCAAGGACTCCATTGTTTTTTAAATCGAATGAATTCATGTTACAAATCGTTCATGGACTCTTTTTCATAATGAATATAATTATTAAGAAAGAAACAAAATTTAATTTCAAGGTTATTCCATGAAAAATATTACCGGCAGCAACAAGAGCAGCCTAATTAACGTGTGGTGATTACAAAGTCTCATTATTTAGGAATTTAACTAGTAGACTTTTGTAGGAAATTCAAACCATGATGAATTACTCCTTTGGCTGATGGATTCAAATAATTTAGAGTTTTAAAGGTGTTTGTACTCGTTTCATTCAATTAATATAATAGTTTTTTTAGCCGCATGAGTTATATTCTATGAGCAATGTATCAAAAAGTGTGTTTTGAATCAAAAGAGGAGACTTGCTAACCCGAAATGATGAGAGGAACTTTCTATTTTTGATTTCAACAATTAATATCAATAGGAAATACAATTCAAATTCAAGGACTCTATTGTTTATTAAATTGAATCAATTCATGATACAAATCGTTCATGGACTCTTTTTCATAATGAATATAATTATTAAGAAAGAAACAAAAGTAAATTTCAAGGTTCTTTAATGAAAAATAGTTCCGGGAACAAAAAGAGCAGCCTAATTAACGTGTGGTGATTAGAAAGTCTCATTATTTAGGAATTAAACAAGTTGAGTTTTGTACGAAATTCAAACCATGATGAATGACTCCTTTGGCTGACGAATTTAAATAGATTTAGAGTTTTAAAGGTGTTTGTACTTGTTTCATTCAATTAATATAATAGGTCGTTTAGCCGCATGTGTTATATTCTATGATCAACGTATCAAAAATTGTGTTTTCAATCAAAAGAGGAGACTTGCTAAACAAAAATGTTGGGAGGAACTTTCTATTTTTGATTTCAACAATTGATATCCATAGGAAATACAATTCAAATTCAAGGACTCCATTATTTATTAAATTGAATGAATTCATGTTACAGATCGTTCATGGACTCTTTTTCATTATGAATATAATTATTAAGAAAGAAACAAAAGTTAATTTCAAGGTTATTGAATGAAAAATAGTCCTGGCGACATTAAGAGCAACCTAATTAACGTGTGGTGATTAGAAAGTCTCATTATTTAGGAATTAAACTAGTTAACATTTTTACGAAATGCAAACCGTGTTGAATGACTCCTTTGGCTGATGCATTGAAATAGATTTAGAGTTTTGATGGTCTTTACACTTTATTTCATTCAATTAACATACTAAGATGCTTAGCTGCATGTGTTATATTCCATGATCAATGTATCAAAAAGTGTGTTTGGAATCAAAAGAGGAGGCTTGCTAACTAGAAAAGATGGGAGGAACTCTCTATTTTTGAATTCAACAATTAATATCAATAGGAAATACAATTCAAAATCAAGGACTCCATTGTTTTTTAAATTGAATGAATTCATGTTACAAATCGTTCATGGACTCTTTTTCATAATGAATATAATTATTAAGAAAGAAACAAAAGTTAATTTCAAGGTTATTGCATGAAAAATATTCCCGACAGCAACAAGAGCAGCCTAATTAACGTGTGGTGATTACAAAGTCTCATTATTTAGGAATTTAACTAGTAGACTTTTGTAGGAAATTCCTACCATGATGAATGACTCCTTTGGTTGATGGATTGAAATAATTTAGAGTTTTAAAGGTGTTTGTACTTGTTTCATTCAATTAATATAATAGTTTGTTTAGCCGCATGCGTTATATTCTATGATCAATGTATCAAAAAGTGTGTTTTGAATCAAAAGAGGAGACTTGCTAACCAGAAATGATGAGAGGAACTTTCTATTTTTGATTTCAACAATTGATATCCATAGGAAATACAATTCAAATTCAAGGACTCCATTGTTTATTAAATTGAATGAATTCATGTTACAGATCGTTCATGGACTCTTTTTCATTATGAATATAATTATTAAGAAAGAAACAATAGTTAATTTCAAGATTATTGCATGAAAAATAGTCCTGGCAACATCAAGAGCAACCTAATTAACGTGTGGTGATTAGAAAGTCTCATTATTTAGGAATTAAACCAGTTAACATTTGTACGAAATGCAAACCATGTTGAATGATTCCTTTGGCTGATGCATTGAAATAGATTTAGAGTTTTAATGGTCTTTACACTTTATTTCATTCAATTAACATACTAAGATGCTTGGCCGCATGTGTTATATTCCATGATCAATGTATCAAAAAGTGTGTTTGGAATCAAAAGAGGAGGCTTGCTAACCAGAAAAGATGGGAGGAAATGTCTAGTTTTGAATTCAACAATTAATATCAATAGGAAATAAAATTCAAAATCAAGGACTCCATTGTTTTTTAAATCGAATGAATTCATGTTACAAATCATTCATGGACTCTTTTTCATAATGAATATAATTATTAAGAAAGAAACAAAAGTTAATTTCAAGGTTATTGCATGAAAAATATTCCCGGCAGCAACAAGAGCAGCCTAGTTAACGTGTGGTGATTACAAAGTCTCATTATTTAGGAATTTAACTAGTAGACTTTTGTAGGAAATTCCTACCATGATGAATGACTCCTTTGGTTGATGGATTGAAATAATTTAGAGTTTTAAAGGTGTTTGTACTTGTTTCATTCAATTAATATAATAGTTTGTTTAGCCGCATGTGTTATATTCTATGATCAATGTATCAAAAAGTGTGTTTTGAATCAAAAGAGGAGACTTGCTAACCAGAAATGATGAGAGGAACTTTCTATTTTTGATTTCAACAATTGATATCCATAGGAAATACAATTCAAATTCAAGGACTCCATTGTTTATTAAATTGAATGAATTCATGTTACAGATCGTTCATGGACTCTTTTTCATAATAAATATAATTATTAAGAAAGAAACAAAAGTTAATTTCAAGGTTCTTTAATGAAAAATAATTCTGGCAACAAAAAGAGCAGCCTAATTAACGTATAGTGATTAGAAAGTCTCATTATTTAGGAATTAAACCAGTAGACTTTTGTAGGAAATGCAAACCATGATGAACGACTCCTTTAGTTGATGGATTTAAATAGATTTAGACTTTTAAAGGTGTTTGTACTTGTTTCATTCAATTAATATTATAGTTCGTTTAGCCGCATGTGTTATATTCTATGATCAACGTATCAAAAAGTGTGTTTTCAATCAAAAGAGGAGACTTGCTAACCAGAAATGTTGAGAGGAACTTTCTATTTTTGATTTCAACAATTGATATCCATAGGAAATACAATTCAAATTCAAGGACTCCATTGTTTATTAAATTGAATGAATTCATGTTACAGATCGTTCATGGACTCTTTTTCATAATGAATATAATTATTAAGAAAGAAACAATAGTTAATTTCAAGGTTCTTTAATGAAAAATAGTTTCGGGAACAAAAAGAGCAGCCTAATTAACGTGTGCTAATTAGAAAGTCTCATTATTTAGGAATTAAACAAGTTGAGTTTTGTACGAAATTTAAACCATGATGAATGACTCCTTTGGCTGACGAATTTAAATAGATTTAGAGTTTTAAAGGTGTTTGTACTTGTTTCATTCAATTAATATAATAGGTCGTTTAGCCGCATGTGTTATATTCGATGATCAACGTATCAAAAAGTGTGTTTTCAATCAAAAGAGGAGACTTGCTAACCAGAAATGTTGAGAGGAACCTTCTATTTTTGATTTCAACAATTGATATCCATAGGAAATACAATTCAAATTCACTGACTCCATTGTTTATTAAATTGAATGAATTCATGTTACAGATCGTTCATGGACTCTTTTTCATAATGAATATAATTATTAAGAAAGAAACAAAAGTTAATTTCAAGGTTATTGCATGAAAAATAGTCCTGGCAAAAACAAGAGCAACCTAATTAACATGTGGTGATTAGAAAGTCTCATTATTTAGGAATTAAACCAGTTAACATTTGTACAAAATGCAAACCATGTTGAATGACTCCTTTGGCTGATGGATTGAAATAGATTTAGAGTTTTAATGGTCTTTACACTTTATTTCATTCAATTAACATACTAAGATGCTTAGCCGCATGTGTTATATTCCATGATCAATGTATCAAAAAGTGTGTTTGGAATCAAAAGAGGAGGCTTGCGAACCAGAAAAGATGGGAGGAACTCTCTAGTTTTGAATTCAACAATTAATATCAATAGGAAATACAATTCAAAATCAAGGACTCCATTGTTTTTTAAATCGAATGAATTCATTTTACAAATCGTTCATGGACTCTTTTTCATAATGAATATAATTATTAAGAAAGAAACAAAAGTTAATTTCAAGGTTGGTGCATGAAAAATAGTCCTGGCAACAACAAGAGCAACCTAATTAACGTGTGGTGATTAGAAAGTCTCATTATTTAGGAATTTAACTAGTAGACTTTTGTAGGAAATTCAAACCATGATGAATGACTCCTTTGGCTGATGGATTGAAATAATTTAGAGTTTTAAAGGTGTTTGTACTCGTTTCATTCAATTAATATAATAGTTTTTTTAGCCGCATGAGTTATATTCTATGAGCAATGTATCAAAAAGTGTGTTTTGAATCAAAAGAGGAGACTTGCTAACCCGAAATGATGAGAGGAACTTTCTATTTTTGATTTCAACAATTAATATCAATAGGAAATACAATTCAAAATCAAGGACTCCATTATTTTTTAAATCGAATGAATTCATGTTACAAATCGTTCATGGACTCTTTTTGATAACGAATATAATTATTAAGAAAGAAACAAAAGTTAATTTCAAGGTTATTCCATGAAAAATATTACCGGCAGCAACAAGAGCAGCCTAATTAACGTGTGGTGATTACAAAGTCTCATTATTTAGGAATTTAACTAGTAGACTTTTGTAGGAAATTCAAACCATGATGAATTACTCCTTTGGCTGATGGATTCAAATAATTTAGAGTTTTAAAGGTGTTTGTACTCGTTTCATTCAATTAATATAATAGTTTTTTTAGCCGCATGAGTTATATTCTATGAGCAATGTATCAAAAAGTGTGTTTTGAATCAAAAGAGGAGACTTGCTAACCCGAAATGATGAGAGGAACTTTCTATTTTTGATTTCAACAATTAATATCAATAGGAAATACAATTCAAAATCAAGGACTCCATTATTTTTTAAATCGAATGAATTCATGTTACAAATCGTTCATGGACTCTTTTTGATAACGAATATAATTATTAAGAAAGAAACAAAAGTTAATTTCAAGGTTATTCCATGAAAAATATTACCGGCAGCAACAAGAGCAGCCTAATTAACGTGTGGTGATTACAAAGTCTCATTATTTAGGAATTTAACTAGTAGACTTTTGTAGGAAATTCAAACCATGATGAATGACTCCTTTGGCTGATGGATTGAAATAATTTAGAGTTTTAAAGGTGTTTGTACTCGTTTCATTCAATTAATATAATAGTTTTTTTAGCCGCATGAGTTATATTCTATGAGCAATGTATCAAAAAGTGTGTTTTGAATCAAAAGAGGAGACTTGCTAACCCGAAATGATGAGAGGAACTTTCTATTTTTGATTTCAACAATTAATATCAATAGGAAATACAATTCAAAATCAAGGACTCCATTATTTTTTAAATCGAATGAATTCATGTTACAAATCGTTCATGGACTCTTTTTGATAACGAATATAATTATTAAGAAAGAAACAAAAGTTAATTTCAAGGTTATTCCATGAAAAATATTACCGGCAGCAACAAGAGCAGCCTAATTAACGTGTGGTGATTACAAAGTCTCATTATTTAGGAATTTAACTAGTAGACTTTTGTAGGAAATTCAAACCATGATGAATTACTCCTTTGGCTGATGGATTCAAATAATTTAGAGTTTTAAAGGTGTTTGTACTCGTTTCATTCAATTAATATAATAGTTTTTTTAGCCGCATGAGTTATATTCTATGAGCAATGTATCAAAAAGTGTGTTTTGAATCAAAAGAGGAGACTTGCTAACCCGAAATGATGAGAGGAACTTTCTATTTTTGATTTCAACAATTAATATCAATAGGAAATACAATTCAAAATCAAGGACTCCATTATTTTTTAAATCGAATGAATTCATGTTACAAATCGTTCATGGACTCTTTTTGATAACGAATATAATTATTAAGAAAGAAACAAAAGTTAATTTCAAGGTTATTCCATGAAAAATATTACCGGCAGCAACAAGAGTAGCCTAATTAACGTATGGTGATTACAAAGTCTCATTATTTAGGAATTTAACTAGTAGACTTTTGTAGGAAATTCAAACCATGATGAATGACTCCTTTGGCTGATGGATTCAAATAATTTAGAGTTTTAAAGGTGTTTGTACTCGTTTCATTCAATTAATATAATAGTTTTTTTAGCCGCATGAGTTATATTCTATGAGCAATGTATCAAAAAGTGTGTTTTGAATCAAAAGAGGAGACTTGCTAACCCGAAATGATGAGAGGAACTTTCTATTTTTGATTTCAAAAATTAATATCAATAGGAAATACAATTCAAATTCAAGGACTCTATTGTTTATTAAATTGAATCAATTCATGATACAAATCGTTCATGGACTCTTTTTCATAATGAATATAATTATTAAGAAAGAAACAAAAGTTAATTTCAAGGTTCTTTAATGAAAAATAGCTCCGGGAACAAAAAGAGCAGCCTAATTAACGTGTGGTGATTAGAAAGTCTCATTATTTAGGAATTAAAGAAGTTGAGTTTTGTACGAAATTCAAACCATGATGAATGACTCCTTTGGCTGACGAATTTAAATAGATTTAGAGTTTTAAAGGTGTTTGTACTTGTTTCATTCAATTAATATAATAGGTCGTTTAGCTGCATGTGTTATATTCTATGATCAACGTATCAAAAAGTGTGTTTTCAATCAAAAGAGGAGACTTGCTAACCAGAAATGTTGAGAGGAACTTTCTATTTTTGATTTCAACAATTGATATCCATAGGAAATACAATTCAAATTCAAGGACTCCATTGTTTATTAAATTGAATGAATTCATGTTACAGATCGTTCATGGACTCTTTTTCATTATGAATATAATTATTAAGAAAGAAACAATAGTTAATTTTAAGGTTATTGCATGAAAAATAGTCCTGGCGACATCAAGAGCAACCTAATTAACGTGTGGTGATTAGAAAGTCTCATTATTTAGGAATTAAACCAGTTAACATTTGTACGAAATGCAAACCATGTTGAATGACTCCTTTGGCTGATGCATTGAAATAGATTTAGAGTTTTAATGGTCTTTACACTTTATTTCATTCAATTAACATACTAAGATGCTTAGCCGCATGTATTATATTCCATGATCAATGTATCAAAAAGTGTGTTTGGAATCAAAAGAGGAGGCTTGCTAACCAGAAAAGATGGGAGGAACTCTCTATTTTTGAATTCAACAATTAATATCAATAGGAAATACAATTCAAAATCAAGGACTCCATTGTTTTTTAAATTGAATGAATTCATGTTACAAATCGTTCATGGACTCTTTTTCATAATGAATATAATTATTAAGAAAGAAACAAAAGTTAATTTCAAGGTTATTGCATGAAAAATATTCGCGGCAGCAACAAGAGCAGCCTAATTAACGTGTGGTGATTACAAAGTCTCATTATTTAGGAATTTAACTAGTAGACTTTTGTAGGAAATTCCTACCATGATGAATGACTCCTTTGGTTGATGGATTGAAATAATTTAGAGTTTTAAAGGTGTTTGTACTTGTTTCATTCAATTAATATAATAGTTTGTTTAGCCGCATGGGTTATATTCTATGATCAATGTATCAAAAAGTGTGTTTTGAATCAAAAGAGGAGACTTGCTAACCAGAAATGATGAGAGGAACTTTCTATTTTTGATTTCAACAATTGATATCCATAGGAAATACAATTCAAATTCAAGGACTCCATTGTTTATTAAATTGAATGAATTCATGTTACAGATCGTTCATGGACTCTTTTTCATTATGAATATAATTATTAAGAAAGAAACAAAAGTTAATTTCAAGGTTCTTTAATGAAAAATAATTCTGGCAACAAAAAGAGCAGCGTAATTAACGTATAGTGATTAGAAAGTCTCATTATTTAAGAATTAAACCAGTAGACTTTTCTAGGAAATGCAAACCATGATGAATGACTCCTTTAACTGATGGATTTAAATAGATTTAGACTTTTAAAGGTGTTTGTACTTGTTTCATTCAATTAATATTATAGTTCATTTAGCCGCATGTGTTATATTCTATGATTAATGTATCAAAAAGTGTGTTTTGAATCAAAAGAGGAGACTTGCTAGCCAGAAATAATGAGAGGAACTTTCTATTTTTGATTTCAACAATTGATATAAATAGGAAATACAATTCAAATTAAAGGACTCCATTGTTTATTAAGTTGAATGAATTCATGTTACAGATTGTTCATGGACTCTTTTTCATAATGAATATAATTATTAAGAAAGAAACAAAAGTTAATTTCAAGGTTATTGCATGAAAAATAGTCCTGGCAACAACAAGAGCAACCTAATTAACGTGTGGTGATTAGAAAGTCTCATTATTTAGGAATTAAACCAGTTAACACTTGTACGAAATGCAAACCATGTTGAATGACTCCTTTGGCTGATGGATGGAAATAGATTTAGAGTTTTAATGGTCTTTACACTTTAATTCATTCAATTCACATACTAAGATGCTTAGCCGCATGTGTTATATTCCATGATCAATGTATCAAAAAGTGTGTTTGGAATCAAAAGAGGAGGCTTGCTAACCAGAAAAGATGGGAGGAACTCTCTAGTTTTGAATTCAATAATTAATATCAATAGGAAATACAATTCAAAATCAAGGACTCCATTATTTTTTAAATTGAATGAATTCATGTTACAAATCGTTCATGGACTCTTTTTCATAATGAATATAATTATTAAGAAAGAAACAAAAGTTAATTTCAAGGTTATTGCATGAAAAATATTGCCGGTAGCAACAAGAACAGCCTAATTAACGTGTGGTGATTACAAAGTCTCATTATTTAGGAATTTAACTAGTAGACTTTTGTAGGAAATTCCTACCATGATGAATGACTCCTTTGGTTGATGGATTGAAATAATTTAGAGTTTTAAAGGTGTTTGTACTTGTTTCATTCAATTAATATAATAGTTTGTTTAGCCGCATGTGTTATATTCTATGATCAATGTATCAAAAAGTGTGTTTTGAATCAAAAGAGGAGACTTGCTAACCAGAAATGATGAGAGGAACTTTCTATTTTTGATTTCAACAATTGATATCCATAGGAAATACAATTCAAATTCAAGGACTCCATTGTTTATTAAATTGAATGAATTCATGTTACAGATCGTTCATGGACTCTTTTTCATTATGAATATAATTATTAAGAAAGAAACAATAGTTAATTTCAAGATTATTGCATGAAAAATAGTCCTGGCAACATCAAGAGCAACCTAATTAACGTGTGGTGATTAGAAAGTCTCATTATTTAGGAATTAAACCAGTTAACATTTGTACGAAATGCAAACCATGTTGAATGACTCCTTTGGCTGATGCATTGAAATAGATGTAGAGTTTTAATGGTCTTTATGCTTGTTTAGTTCAATTAACATACTAGGTTGCTTAGCCGCATGTGTTATATTCCATGATCAATGTATCAAAAAGTGTGTTTGGAATCAAAAGAGGAGGCTTGCTAACCAGAAAAGATGGGAGGAACTCTCTAATTTTGAATTCAACAATTAATATCAATAGGAAATACAATTCAAAATCAAGGACTCCATTGTTTTTTAAATCGAATGAATTCATGATACAAATCGTTCATGGACTCTTTTTCATAATGAATATAATTATTAAGAAAGAAACAAAAGTTAATTTCAAGGTTATTCCATGAAAAATATTATCGGCAGCAACAAGAGCAGCCTAATTAACGTGTGGTGATTACAAAGTCTCATTATTTAGGAATTTTACTAGTAGACTTTTGTAGGAAATTCAAACCATGATGAATGACTCCTTGGGCTGATGGATTCAAATAATTTAGAGTTTTAAAGGTGTTTGTAATCGTTTCATACAATTAATATAATAGTTTTTTTAGCCGCATGAGTTATATTCTATGAGCAATGTATCAAAAAGTGTGTTTTGAATCAAAAGAGGAGACTTGCTAACCCGAAATGATGAGAGGAACTTTCTATTTTTGATTTCAACAATTAATATCAATAGGAAATACAATTCAAATTCAAGGACTCTATTGTTTATTAAATTGAATCAATTCATGATACAAATCGTTCATGGACTCTTTTTCATAATGAATATAATTATTAAGAAAGAAACAAAAGTTAATTTCAAGGTTCTTTAATGAAAAATAGTTCCGGGAACAAAAAGAGCAGCCTAATTAACGTGTGGTGATTAGAAAGTCTCATTATTTAGGAATTAAAGAAGTTGAGTTTTGTACGAAATTCAAACCATGATGAATGACTCCTTTGGCTGACGAATTTAAATAGATTTAGAGTTTTAAAGGTGTTTGTACTTGTTTCATTCAATTAATATAATAGGTCGATTAGCCGCATGTGTTATATTCTATGATCAACGTATCAAAAAGTGTGTTTTCAATCAAAAGAGGAGACTTGCTAACCAGAAATGTTGAGAGGAACTTTCTATTTTTGATTTCAATAATTGATATCCATAGGAAATACAATTCAAATTCAAGGACTCCATTGTTTATTAAATTGAATGAATTCATGTTACAGATCGTTCATGGACTCTTTTTCATTATGAATATAATTATTAAGAAAGAAACAATAGTTAATTTCAAGGTTATTGAATGAAAAATAGTCCTGGCGACATCAAGAGCAACCTAATTAAAGTGTGGTGATTAGAAAGTCTCATTATTTAGGAATTAAACCAGTTAACATTTGTACGAAATGCAAACCATGTTGAATGACTCCTTTGGCTGATGCATTGAAATAGATTTAGAGTTTTAATGGTCTTTACACTTTATTTCATTCAATTAACATACTAAGATGCTTAGCCGCATGTGTTATATTCCATGATCAATGTATCAAAAAGTGTGTTTGGAATCAAAAGAGGAGGCTTGCTAACCAGAAAAGATGGGAGGAACTCTCTATTTTTGAATTCAACAATTAATATCAATAGGAAATACAATTCAAAATCAAGGACTCCATTGTTTTTTAAATTGAATGAATTCATGTTACAAATCGTTCATGGACTCTTTTTCATAATGAATATAATTATTAAGAAAGAAACAAAAGTTAATTTCAAGGTTATTGCATGAAAAATATTTCCGGCAGCAACAAGAGCAGCCTAATTAACGTGTGGTGATTAGAAAGTCTCATTATTTAAGAATTAAACCAGTAGACTTTTCTAGGAAATGCAAAACCATGATGAATGACTCCTTTAACTGATGGATTTAAATAGATTTAGACTTTTAAAGGTGTTTGTACTTGTTTCATTCAATTAATATTATAGTTCATTTAGCCGCATGTGTTATATTCTATGATTAATGTATCAAAAAGTGCGTTTTGAATCAAAAGAGGAGACTTGCTAGCCAGAAATAATGAGAGGAACTTTCTATTTTTGATTTCAACAATTGATATAAATAGGAAATACAATTCAAATTCAAGGACTCCATTGTTTATTAAATTGCATGAATTCATGTTACAGATCGTTCATGGACTCTTTTTCATAATGAATATAATTATTAAGAAAGAAACAAAAGTTAATTTCAAGGTTATTGCATGAAAAATAGTCCTAGCAACAACAAGAGCAACCTAATTAACGTGTGGTGATTAGAAAGTCTCATTATTTAGGAATTAAACCAGTTAACATTTGTACGAAATGCAAACCATGTTGAATGACTCCTTTGGCTGATGGATGGAAATAGATTTAGAGTTTTAATGGTCTTTATGCTTGTTTCGTTCAATTAACATACTAGGTTGCTTAGCCGCATGTGTTATATTCCATGATCAATGTATCAAAAAGTGTGTTTGGAATCAAAAGAGGAGGCTTGCTAACCAGAAAAGATGGGAGGAACTCTCTATTTTTGAATTCAACAATTAATATCAGTAGGAAATACAATTCAAAATCAAGGACTCCATTGTTTTTTAAATTGAATGAATTCATGTTACAAATCGTTCATGGACTCTTTTTCATAATGAATATAATTATTAAGAAAGAAACAAAAGTTAATTTCAAGGTTATTGCATGAAAAAAATATTCCCCCGGCAGCAACAAGAGCAGCCTAATTAACGTGTGGTGATTACAAAGTCTCATTATTTAGGAATTTAACTAGTAGACTTTTGTAGGAAATTCCTACCATGATGAATGACTCCTTTGGTTGATGGATTGAAATAATTTAGAGTTTTAAAGGTGTTTGTACTTGTTTCATTCAATTAATATAATAGTTTGTTTAGCCGCATGGGTTATATTCTATGATCAATGTATCAAAAAGTGTGTTTTGAATCAAAAGAGGAGACTTGCTAACCAGAAATGATGAGAGGAATCTTTCTATTTTTGATTTCAACAATTGATATCCATAGGAAATACAATTCAAATTCAAGGACTCCATTGTTTATTAAGTTGAATGAATTCATATTACAGATCGTTCATGGACTCTTTTTCATAATAAATATAATTATTAAGAAAGAAACAAAAGTTAATTTCAAGGTTCTTTAATGAAAAATAATTCTGGCAACAAAAAGAGCAGCCTAATTAACGTATAGTGATTAGAAAGTCTCATTATTTAAGAATTAAACCAGTAGACTTTTCTAGGAAATGCAAAACCATGATGAATGACTACTTTAAGTGATGGATTTAAATAGATTTAGACTTTTAAAGGTGTTTGTACTTGTTTCATTCAATTAATATTATAGTTCATTTAGCCGCATGTGTTATATTCTATGATTAATGTATCAAAAAGTGCGTTTTGAATCAAAAGAGGAGACTTGCTAGCCAGAAATAATGAGAGGAACTTTCTATTTTTGATTTCAACAATTGATATAAATAGGAAATACAATTCAAATTCAAGGACTCCATTGTTTATTAAATTGCATGAATTCATGTTACAGATCGTTCATGGACTCTTTTTCATAATGAATATAATTATTAAGAAAGAAACAAAAGTTAATTTCAAGGTTATTGCATGAAAAATAGTCCTAGCAACAACAAGAGCAACCTAATTAACGTGTGGTGATTAGAAAGTCTCATTATTTAGGAATTAAACCAGTTAACATTTGTACGAAATGCAAACCATGTTGAATGACTCCTTTGGCTGATGGATGGAAATAGATTTAGAGTTTTAATGGTCTTTATGCTTGTTTCGTTCAATTAACATACTAGGTTGCTTAGCCGCATGTGTTATATTCCATGATCAATGTATCAAAAAGTGTGTTTGGAATCAAAAGAGGAGGCTTGCTAACCAGAAAAGATGGGAGGAACTCTCTATTTTTGAATTCAACAATTAATATCAATAGGAAATACAATTCAAAATCAAGGACTCCATTGTTTTTTAAATTGAATGAATTCATGTTACAGATCGTTCATGGACTCTTTTTCATAATGAATATAATTATTAAGAAAGAAATAAAGTTAATTTCAAGGTTATTGCATGAAAAATAGTCCCGGCAGAAACAAGAGCAGCCTAATTAACGTGTGGTGATTAGAAAGTCTCATTATTTAGGAATTAAACCAGTAGATTTTTGTACGAAATGCTAGCCATGATGAATGACTCCTTTGGCTGATGGATTTAAATAGATTTAGAGTTTTAAAGGTGTTTCTACTTGTTTCATTCAATTAATATAATAGTTGGTTTAGCCGCATGTGTTATATTCCATGAGCAATGTATCAAAAAGTGTGTTTTGAATCAAAAGAGGAGACTTGCTAACCAGAAATGATGAGAGGAACTTTCTATTTTTGATTTCAACAATTAATATCAATAGGAAATACAATTCAAATTCAAGGACTCTATTGTTTATTAAATTGAATGAATTCATGATACAGATCGTTCATGGACTTTTTCTCATAATGAATATAATTTTTAAGAAAGAAACAAAAGTTAATTTCAAGGTTATTGCATGAAAAATAGTCCTGGCAACAACAAGAGCAACCTAATTAACGTGTAGTGATTAGAAAAGTCTCATTATTTAGGAATTAAACCAGTTAACACTTGTACGAAATGCAAACCATGTTGAATGACTCCTTTTGGCTGATGCATTGAAATAGATTTAGAGTTTTAATGGTCTTTACACTTTATTTCATTCAATTAACATACTAAGATGCTTAGCCGCATGTGTTATATTCCATGATCAATGTATCAAAAAGTGTGTTTTGAATCAAAAGAGGAGGCTTGCTAACCAGAAAAGATGGGAGGAGGAACTCTCTATTTTTGAATTCAACAATTAATATCAAGAGGAAATACAATTCAAAATCAAGGACTCCATTGTTTTTTAAATTGAATGAATTCATGTTACAAATCGTTCATGGACTCTTTTTCATAATGAATATAATTATTAAGAAAGAAAACAAAAGTTAATTTCAAGGTTATTGCATGAAAAATATTCCCGGCAGCAACAAGAGCAGCCTAATTAACGTGTGGTGATTACAAAGTCTCATTATTTAGGAATTTAACTAGTAGACTTTTGTAGGAAAATCCAAACCATGATGAATGACTCCTTTGGCTGATGGATTGAAATAGATTTAGAGTTTTAAAGGTGTTTTTGTACTTGTTTCATTCAATTAATATAATAGTTTGTTTAGCCGCATGTGTTATATTCTATGATCAATGTATCAAAAAGTGTGTTTTGAATCAAAAGAGGAGACTTGCTAACCAGAAATGATGAGGAGGAACTCTCTATTTTTGATTTCAACAATTAATATCAATAGGAAATACAATTCAAAATTCAAGGACTCCATTGTTTTTTAAATTGAATGAATTCATGTTACAGATCGTTCATGGACTCTTTTTCATAATAAATATAATTATTAAGAAAGAAACAAAAGTTAATTTCAAGGTTATTTAATGAAAAATAATTCTGGCAGAAAAAAGAGCAGCTTAATTAACGTATAGTGATTAGAAGAAAGTCTCATTATTTAAAAATTAAACCAGTAGATTTTTCTAGGAAATGCAAAACCATGATGAATGACTCCTTTGGCTGATGGATTTAAATAGATTTAGAGTTTTAAAGGTGTTGTACTTGTTTCATTCAATTAATATAATAGTTGGTTTAGCCGCATGTGTTATATTCTATGATTAATGTATCAAAAAGTGTGTTTTGAATCAAAAGAGGAGACTTGCTAACCAGAAATAATGAGAGGAACTTTCTATTTTTGATTTCAACAATTGATATAAATAGGAAATACAATTCAAATTCAAGGACTCCATTGTTTATTAAATTGAATGAATTCATGATACAGATCGTTCATGGACTTTTTTCATAATGAATATAATTTTTAAGAAAGAAACAAAAGTTAATTTCAAGGTTATTGCATGAAAAAAATAGTCCTGGCAACAACAAGAGCAACCTAATTAACGTGTGGTGATTAGAAAGTCTCATTATTTAGGAATTAAACCAGTTAACATTTGTACGAAATGCAAACCATGTTGAATGACTCCTTTGGCTGATGGATGGAAATAGATTTAGAGTTTTAATGGTCTTTACACTTTATTTCATTCAATTAACATACTAAGATGCTTAGCCGCATGTGTTATATTCCATGATCAATGTATCAAAAAGTGTGTTTGGAATCAAAAGAGGAGGCTTGCTAACCAGAAAAGATGGGAGGAACTCTCTATTTTTGAATTCAACAATTAATATCAATAGGAAATACAATTCAAAATCAAGGACTCCATTGTTTTTTAAATTGAATGAATTCATGTTACAAATCGTTCATGGACTCTTTTTCATAATGAATATAATTATTAAGAAAGAAACAAAAGTTAATTTCAAGGTTATTGCATGAAAAATATTCCCGGCAGCAACAAGAGCAGCCTAATTAACGTGTGGTGATTACAAAGTCTCATTATTTAGGAATTTAACTAGTAGACTTTTGTAGGAAATTCCTACCATGATGAATGACTCCTTTGGTTGATGGATTGAAATAATTTAGAGTTTTAAAGGTGTTTGTACTTGTTTCATTCAATTAATATAATAGTTTGTTTAGCCGCATGTGTTATATTCTATGATCAATGTATCAAAAAGTGTGTTTTGAATCAAAAGAGGAGACTTGCTAACCAGAAATGATGAGAGGAACTTTCTACTTTTGATTTCAACAATTGATATCCATAGGAAATACAATTCAAATTCAAGGACTCCATTGTTTATTAAATTGAATGAATTCATATTACAGATCGTTCATGGACACTTTTTCATAATAAATATAATTATTAAGAAAGAAACAAAAGTTAATTTCAAGGTTCTTTAATGAAAAATAATTCTGGCAACAAAAAGAGCAGCCTAATTAACGTATAGTGATTAGAAAGTCTCATTATTTAGGAATTAAACCAGTAGACTTTTCTAGGATATGCAAACCATGATGAATGACACCTTTAACTGATGGATTTCAATAGATTTAGACTTTTAAAGGTGTTTGTACTTGTTTCATTGAATTAATATTATAGTTCGTTTAGCCGCATGTGTTATATTCTATGATTAATGTATCAAAAAGTGTGTTTTGAATCAAAAGAGGAGACTTGCTAGCCAGAAATAATGAGAGGAACTTTCTATTTTTGATTTCAACAATTGATATAAATAGGAAATACAATTCAAATTCAAGGACTCCATTGTTTATTAAGTTGAATGAATTCATGTTACAGATTGTTCATGGACTCTTTTTCATAATGAATATAATTATTAAGAAAGAAACAAAAGTTAATTTCAAGGTTATTGCATGAAAAATAGTCCTGGCAACAACAAGAGCAACCTAATTAACGTGTGGTGATTAGAAAGTCTCATTATTTAGGAATTAAACCAGTTAACATTTGTACGAAATGCAAACCATGTTGAATGAATCCTTTGGCTGATGGATGGAAATAGATTTAGAGTTTTAATGGTCTTTATGCTTGTTTCGTTCAATTGACATACTAGGTTGCTTAGCCGCATGTGTTATATTCCATGATCAATGTATCAAAAAGTGTGTTTGGAATCAAAAGAGGAGGCTTGCTAACCAGAAAAGATGGGAGGAACTCTCTATTTTTGAATTCAACAATTAATATCAATAGGAAATACAATTCAAAATCAAGGACTCCATTGTTTTTTAAATTGAATGAATTCATGTTACAGATCGTTCATGGACTCTTTTTCATAATGAATATAATTATTAAGAAAGAAATAAAAGTTAATTTCAAGGTTATTGCATGAAAAATAGTCCCGGCAGAAACAAGAGCAGCCTAATTAACGTGTGGTGATTAGAAAGTCTCATTATTTAGGAATTAAACCAGTAGATTTTTGTACGAAATGCTAGCCATGATGAATGACTCCTTTGGCTGATGGATTTAAATAGATTTAGAGTTTTAAAGGTGTTTCTACTTGTTTCATTCAATTAATATAATAATTGGTTTAGCCGCATGTGTTATATTCCATGAGCAATGTATCAAAAAGTGTGTTTTGAATCAAAAGAGGAGACTTGCTAACCAGAAATGATGAGAGGAACTTTCTATTTTTGATTTCAACAATTAATATCAATAGGAAATACAATTCAAATTCAAGGACTCTATTGTTTATTAAATTGAATGAATTCATGATACAGATCGTTCATGGACTTTTTCTCATAATGAATATAATTATTAAGAAAGAAACAAAAGTTAATTTCAAGGTTATTGCATGAAAAATAGTCCTGGCAACAACAAGAGCAACCTAATTAACGTGTGGTGATTAGAAAGTCTCATTATTTAGGAATTAAACCAGTTAACACTTGTACGAAATGCAAACCATGTTGAATGACTCCTTTGGCTGATGCATTGAAATAGATTTAGAGTTTTAATGGTCTTTACACTTTATTTCATTCAATTAACATACTAAGATGCTTAGCCGCATGTGTTATATTCCATGATCAATGTATCAAAAAGTGTGTTTGGAATCAAAAGAGGAGGCTTGCTAACCAGAAAAGATGGGAGGAACTCTCTATTTTTGAATTCAATAATTAATATCAATAGGAAATACAATTCAAAATCAAGGACTCCATTGTTTTTTAAATTGAATGAATTCATGTTACAAATCGTTCATGGACTCTTTTTCATAATGAATATAATTATTAAGAAAGAAACAAAAGTTAATTTCAAGGTTATTGCATGAAAAATATTCCCGGCAGCAACAAGAGCAGCCTAATTAACTTGTGGTGATTACAAAGTCTCATTATTTAGGAATTTAACTAGTAGACTTTTGTAGGAAAGTCCTACCATGATGAATGACTCCTTTGGTTGATGGATTGAAATAATTTCGAGTTTTAAAGGTGTTTGTACTTGTTTCATTCAATTAATATAATAGTTTGTTTAGCCGCATGTATTATATTCTATGATCAATGTATCAAAAAGTGTGTTTTGAATCAAAAGAGGAGACTTGCTAACCAGAAATGATGAGAGGAGTTTTCTATTTTTGATTTCAACAATTGATATCCATAGGAAATACAATTCAAATTCAAGGACTCCATTGTTTATTAAATTGAATGAATTCATGTTACAGATCGTTCAGGGACTCTTTTTCATAATAAATATAATTATTAAGAAAGAAACAAAAGTTAATTTCAAGGTTCTTTAATGAAAAATAATTCTGGCAACAAAAAGAGCAGCCTAATTAACGTATAGTGATTAGAAAGTCTCATTATTTAAAAATTAAACCAGTAGACTTTTGTAGGAAATGCAAACCATGATGAATGACTCCTTTAACTGATGGATTTAAATAGATTTAGACTTTTAAAGGTGTTTGTACTTGTTTCATTGAATTAATATTATAGTTCGTTTAGCCGCATGTGTTATATTCTCTGATTAATCTATCAAAAAGTGTGTTTTGAATCAAAAGAGGAGACTTGCTAGCCAGAAATAATGAGAGGAACTTTCTATTTTTGATTTCAACAATTGATATAAATAGCAAATACAATTCAAATTCAAGGACTCCATTGTTTATTAAATTGAATGAATTCATGTTACAGATCGTTCATGGACTCTTTTTCATAATGAATATAATTATTAAGAAAGAAACAAAAGTTAATTTCAAGGTTCTTTAATGAAAAATAGTTCTGGGAACAAAAAGAGCAGCCTAATTAACGTGTGGTGATTAGAAAGTCTCATTATTTAAGAATTAAACAAGTTGAGTTTTGTACGAAATTTAAACCATGATGAATGACTCCTTTGGCTGACGAATTTAAATAGATTTAGAGTTTTAAAGGTGTTTGTACTTGTTTCATTCAATTAATATAATAGGTCGTGTAGCCGCATGTGTTATATTCTATGATCAACGTATCAAAAAGTGTGTTTTCAATCAAAAGAGGAGACTTGCTAACCAGAAATGTTGAGAGGAACTTTCAATTTTTGATTTCAACAATTGATATCCATAGGAAATACAATTCAAATTCAAGGACTCCATTGTTTATTAAATTGAATGAATTCATGTTACAGATCATTCATGGACTCTTTTTCATTATGAATATAATTATTAAGAAAGAAACAATAGTTAATTTCAAGGTTATTGCATGAAAAATAGTCCTGGCAACATCAAGAGCAACCTAATTAACGTGTGGTGATTAGAAAGTCTCATTATTTAGGAATTAAACCAGTTAACATTTGTACGAAATGCAAACCATGTTGAATGACTCCTTTGGCTGATGCATTGAAATAGATTTAGAGTTTTAATGGTCTTTACACTTTATTTCATTCGATTAACATACTAAGATGCTTAGCCGCATGTGTTATATTCCATGATCAATGTATCAAAAAGTGTGTTTGGAATCAAAAGAGGAGGCTTGCTAACCAGAAAAGATGGGAGGAACTCTCTATTTTTGAATTCAACAATTAATATCAATAGGAAATACAATTCAAAATCAAGGACTCCATTGTTTTTTAAATTGAATGAATTCATGTTACAAATCGTTCATGGACTCTTTTTCATAATGAATATAATTATTAAGAAAGAAACAAAAGTTAATTTCAAGGTTATTGCATGAAAAATATTCCTGGCAGCAACAAGAGCAGCCTAATTAACGTGTGGTGATTACAAAGTCTCATTATTTAGGAATTTAACTAGTAGACTTTTGTAGTAAATTCCTACCATGATGAATGACTCCTTTGGTTGATGGATTGAAATAATTTAGAGTTTTAAAGGTGTTTGTACTTGTTTCATTCAATTAATATAATAGTTTGTTTAGCCGCATGGGTTATATTCTATGATCAATGTATCAAAAAGTGTGTTTTGAATCAAAAGAGGAGACTTGCTAACCAGAAATGATGAGAGGAACTTTCTATTTTTGATTTCAACAATTGATATCCATAGGAAATACAATTCAAATTCAAGGACTCCATTGTTTATTAAATTGAATGAATTCATATTACAGATCGTTCATGGACTCTTTTTCATAATAAATATAATTATTAAGAAAGAAACAAAAGTTAATTTCAAGGTTCTTTAATGAAAAATAATTCTGGCAACAAAAAGAGCAGCCTAATTAACGTATAGTGATTAGAAAGTCTCATTATTTAAGAATTAAACCAGTAGACTTTTCTAGGAAATGCAAAACCATGATGAATGACTACTTTAACTGATGGATTTAAATAGATTTAGACTTTTAAAGGTGTTTGTACTTGTTTCATTCAATTAATATTATAGTTCGTTTAGCCGCATGTGTTATATTCTATGATTAATGTATCAAAAAGTGTGTTTTGAATCAAAAGAGGAGACTTGCTAGCCAGAAATAATGAGAGGAACTTTCTATTTTTGATTTCAACAATTGATATAAATAGGAAATACAATTCAAATACAAGGACTCCATTGTTTATTAAGTTGAATGAATTCATGTTACAGATTGTTCATGGACTCTTTTTCATAATGAATATAATTATTAAGAAAGAAACAAAAGTTAATTTCAAGGTTATTGCATGAAAAATAGTCCTGGCAACAACAAGAGCAACCTAATTAACGTGTGGTGATTAGAAAGTCTCATTATTTAGGAATTAAACCAGTTAACATTTGTACGAAATGCAAACCATGTTGAATGAATCCTTTGGCTGATGGATGGAAATAGATTTGGAGTTTTAATGGTCTTTATGCTTGTTTCGTTCAATTAACATACTAGGTTGCTTAGCTGCATGTGTTATATTCCATGATCAATGTATCAAAAAGTGTGTTTCGAATCAAAAGAGAAGGCTTGCTAACCAGAAAAGATGGGAGGAACTCTTTATTTTTGAATTCAACAATTAATATCAATAGGAAATACAATTCAAAATCAAGGACTCCATTGTTTTTTAAATTGAATGAATTCATGTTACAGATCGTTCATGGACTCTTTTTCATAATGAATATAATTATTAAGAAAGAAATAAAAGTTAATTTCAAGGTTATTGCATGAAAAATAGTCCCGGCAGAAACAAGAGCAGCCTAATTAACGTGTGGTGATTAGAAAGTCTCATTATTTAGGAATTAAACCAGTAGATTTTTGTACGAAATGCTAGCCATGATGAATGACTCCTTTGGCTGATGGATTTAAATAGATTTAGAGTTTTAAAGGTGTTTCTACTTGTTTCATTCAATTAATATAATAGTTGGTTTAGCCGCATGTGTTATATTCCATGAGCAATTTATCAAAAAGTGTGTTTTGAATCAAAAGAGGAGACTTGCTAACCAGAAATGATGAGAGGAACTTTCTATTTTTGATTTCAACAATTAATATCAATAGGAAATACAATTCAAATTTCAAGGACTCTATTGTTTATTAAATTGAATGAATTCATGATACAGATCGTTCATGGATTTTTCTCATAATGAATATAATTATTAAGAAAGAAACAAAAGTTAATTTCAAGGTTATTGCATGAAAAATAGTCCTGACAACAACAAGAGCAACCTAATTAACGTGTGGTGATTAGAAAGTCTCATTATTTAGGAATTAAACCAGTTAACATTTGTACGAAATACAAACCATGTTGAATGACTCCTTTGGCTGATGGATGGAAATAGATTTAGAGTTTTAATGGTCTTTATGCTTGTTTCGTTCAATTAGCATACTAGGATGCTTAGCCGCATGTGTTATATTCCATGATCAATGTATCAAAAAGTGTGTTTGGAATCAAAAGAGGAGGCTTGCTAACCAGAAATGATGAGAGGAACGTTCTATTTTTGATTTCAACAATTAATATCAATAGGAAATACAATTCAAATTCAAGGACTCTATTGTTTTTTAAATCGAATGAATTCATGCTACAAATCATTCATGGACTCTTTTTCATAATGAATATAATTATTAAGAAAGAAACAAAAGTTAATTTCAAGGTTATTGCATGAAAAATATTCCCGGCAGCAACAAGAGCAGCCTAATTAACGTGTGGTGATTACAAAGTCTCATTATTTAGGAATTTAACTAGTAGACTTTTGTAGGAAATTCAAACCATGATGAATGATTCCTTTGGCTGATGGATTGAAATAATTTAGAGTTTTAAAGGTGTTTGTACTTGTTTCATTCAATTAATATAATAGTTTTTTTAGCCGCATATGTTATATTCTATGAGCAATGCATCAAAAAGTGTGTTTTGAATCAAAAGAGGAGACTTGCTAACCAGAAATGATGAGAGGAACTTTCTATTTTTGATTTCAACAATTGATATCCATAGGAAATACAATTCAAATTCAAGGACTCCATTGTTTATTAAATTGAATGAATTCATGTTACAGATCGTTCATGGACTCTTTTTCATAATAAATATAATTATTAAGAAAGAAACAAAAGTTAATTTCAAGGTTCTTTAATGAAAAATAATTCTGGCAACACAAAGAGCAGCCTAATTAACGTATAGTGATTAGAAAGTCTCATTATTTAAGAATTAAACCAGTAGACTTTTCTAGGAAATGCAAACCATGATGAATGACTCCTTTAACTGATGGATTTAAATAGATTTAGACTTTTAAAGGTGTTTGTACTTGTTTCATTCAATTAATATTATAGTTCGTTTAGCCGCATGTGTTATATTCTATGATTAATGTATCAAAAAGTGTGTTTTGAATCAAAAGAGGAGACTTGCTAGCCAGAAATAATGAGAGGAACTTTCTATTTTTGATTTCAACAATTGATATAAATAGGAAATACAATTCAAATTCAAGGACTCCATTGTTTATTAAATTGCATGAATTCATGTTACAGATCGTTCATGGACTCTTTTTCATAATGAATATAATTATTAAGAAAGAAACAAAAGTTAATTTCAATGTTATTGCATGAAAAATAGTCCTAGCAACAACAAGAGCAACCTAATTAACGTGTGGTGATTAGAAAGTCTCATTATTTAGGAATTAAACCAGTTAACATTTGTACGAAATGCAAACCATGTTGAATGACTCCTTTGGCTGATGGATGGAAATAGATTTAGAGTTTTAATGGTCTTTATGCTTGTTTCGTTCAATTAACATACTAGGTTGCTTAGCCGCATGTGTTATATTCCATGATCAATGTATCAAAAAGTGCGTTTGGAATCAAAAGAGGAGGCTTGCTAACCAGAAAAGATGGGAGGAACTCTCTATTTTTGAATTCAACAATTAATATCAATAGGAAATACAATTCAAAATCAAGGACTCCATTGTTTTTTAAATTGAATGAATTCATGTTACAGATCGTTCATGGACTCTTTTTCATAATGAATATAATTATTAAGAAAGAAATAAAAGTTAATTTCAAGGTTATTGCATGAAAAATAGTCCCGGCAGAAACAAGAGCAGCCTAATTAACGTGTGGTGATTAGAAAGTCTCATTATTTAGGAATTAAACCAGTAGACTTTTGTACGAAATGCTAGCCATATGAATGACTCCTTTGGCTGATGGATTTAAATAGATTTAGACTTTTAAAGGTGTTTCTACTTGTTTCATTCAATTAATATAATAGTTTGTTTAGCCGCATGTGTTATATTCTATGAGCAATGTATCAAAAAGTGTGTTTTGAATCAAAAGAGGAGACTTGCAAACCAGAAATGATGAGAGGAACTTTCTATTTTTGATTTCAACAATTAATATCAATAGGAAATACAATTCAAATTCAAGGACTCTATTGTTTATTAAATTGAATCAATTCATGATACAGATCGTTCATGGATTTTTCTCATAATGAATATAATTATTAAGAAAGAAACAAAAGTTAATTTCAAGGTTATTGCATGAAAAATAGTCCTGGCAACAACAAGAGCAACCTAATTAACGTGTGGTGATTAGAAAGTCTCATTATTTAGGAATTAAACCAGTTAACATTTGTACGAAATACAAACCATGTTGAATGACTCCTTTGGCTGATGGATGGAAATAGATTTAGAGTTTTAATGGTCTTTATGCTTGTTTCGTTCAATTAGCATACTAGGATGCTTAGCCGCATGTGTTATATTCCATGATCAATGTATCAAAAAGTGTGTTTGGAATCAAAAGAGGAGGCTTGCTAACCAGAAATGATGAGAGGAACTTTCTATTTTTGATTTCAACAATTAATATAAATAGGAAATACAATTCAAATTCAAGGACTCTATTGTTTTTTAAATCGAATGAATTCATGTTACAAATCATTCATGGACTCTTTTTCATAATGAATATAATTATTAAGAAAGAAACAAAAGTTAATTTCAAGGTTATTGCATGAAAAATATTCCCGGCAGCAACAAGAGCAGCCTAATTAACGTGTGGTGATTACAAAGTCTCATTATTTAGGAATTTAACTAGTAGACTTTTGTAGGAAATTCAAACCATGATGAATGATTCCTTTGGCTGATGGATTGAAATAATTTAGAGTTTTAAAGGTGTTTGTACTTGTTTCATTCAATTAATATAATAGTTTTTTTAGCCGCATATGTTATATTCTATGAGCAATGCATCAAAAAGTGTGTTTTGAATCAAAAGAGGAGACTTGCTAACCCGAAATGATGACAGGAACTTTCTATTTTTGATTTCAACAATTAATATCAATAGGAAATACAATTCAAATTGAAGGACTCTATTTTTTATTAAATTGAATGAACTCATGTTACAGATCGTTCATGGACTCTTTTTCATAATAAATATAATTATTAAGAACGAAACAAAAGTTAATTTCAAGGTTCTTTAATGAAAAATAATTCTGGCAACAAAAAGAGCAGCCTAATTAACGTATAGTGATTAGAAAGTCTCATTATTTAGGAATTAAACCAGTAGACTTTTGTAGGAAATGCAAACCATGATGAATGACTCCTTTGACTGATGGATTTAAATAGATTTAGACTTTTAAAGGTGTTTGTACTTGTTTCATTCAATTAATATTATAGTTCGTTTAGCCGCATGTGTTATATTCTATGATTAATGTATCAAAAAGTGTGTTTTGAATCAAAAGAGGAGACTTGTTAGCCAGAAATGATGAGAGGAACTTTCTATTTTTGATTTCAACAATTGATATAAATAGGAAATACAATTCAAATTCAAGGACTCCATTGTTTGTTAAATTGAATGAATTCATGTTACAGATCGTTCATGGACTCTTTTTCATAATGAATATAATTATTAAGAAAGAAACAAAAGTTAATTTCAAGGTTATTGCATGAAAAATAGTCCTGGCAACAACAAGAGCAACCTAATTAACGTGCTGTGGTGATTAGAAAGTCTCATTATTTAGGAATTAAACCAGTTAACATTTGTACGAAATGCAAACCATGTTGAATGACTCCTTTGGCTGATGGATGGAAATAGATTTAGAGTTTTAATGGTCTTTATGCTTGTTTCGTTCAATTAGCATACTAGGATGCTTAGCCGCATGTGTTATATTCCATGATCAATGTATCAAAAAGTGTGTTTGGAATCAAAAGAGGAGGCTTGCTAACCAGAAATGATGAGAGGAACTTTCTATTTTTGATTTCAACAATTAATATAAATAGGAAATACAATTCAAATTCAAGGACTCTATTGTTTTTTAAATCGAATGAATTCATGCTACAAATCATTCATGGACTCTTTTTCATAATGAATATAATTATTAAGAAAGAAACAAAAGTTAATTTCAAGGTTATTGCATGAAAAATATTCCCGGCAGCAACAAGAGCAGCCTAATTAACGTGTGGTGATTACAAAGTCTCATTATTTAGGAATTTAACTAGTAGACTTTTGTAGGAAATTCAAACCATGATGAATGATTCCTTTGGCTGATGGATTGAAATAATTTAGAGTTTTAAAGGTGTTTGTACTTGTTTCATTCGATTAATATAATAGGTCGTTTAGCCGCATGTGTTATATTCTATGAGCAATGTATCAAAAAGTGTGTTTTGAATCAAAAGAGGAGACTTGCTAACCCGAAATGATGACAGGAACTTTCTATTTTTGATTTCAACAATTAATATCAATAGGAAATACAATTCAAATTGAAGGACTCTATTTTTTATTAAATTGAATGAACTCATGTTACAGATCGTTCATGGACTCTTTTTCATAATAAATATAATTATTAAGAACGAAACAAAAGTTAATTTCAAGGTTCTTTAATGAAAAATAATTCTGGCAACAAAAAGAGCAGCCTAATTAACGTATAGTGATTAGAAAGTCTCATTATTTAGGAATTAAACCAGTAGACTTTTGTAGGAAATGCAAACCATGATGAATGACTCCTTTGACTGATGGATTTAAATAGATTTAGACTTTTAAAGGTGTTTGTACTTGTTTCATTCAATTAATATTATAGTTCGTTTAGCCGCATGTGTTATATTCTATGATTAATGTATCAAAAAGTGTGTTTTGAATCAAAAGAGGAGACTTGTTAGCCAGAAATGATGAGAGGAACTTTCTATTTTTGATTTCAACAATTGATATAAATAGGAAATACAATTCAAATTCAAGGACTCCATTGTTTGTTAAATTGAATGAATTCATGTTACAGATCGTTCATGGACTCTTTTTCATAATGAATATAATTATTAAGAAAGAAACAAAAGTTAATTTCAAGGTTATTGCATGAAATATAGTCCTGGCAACAACAAGAGCAACCTAATTAACGTGTGGTGATTAGAAAGTCTCATTATTTAGCAATTAAACCAGTTAACATTTGTACGAAATGCAAACCATGTTGAATGACTCCTTTGGCTGATGGATGGAAATAGATTTAGAGTTTTAATGGTCTTTATGCTTGTTTCGTTCAATTAACATACTAGGTTGCTTAGCCGCATGTGTTATATTCCATGATCAATGTATCACAAAGTGTGTTTGGAATCAAAAGAGGAGGCTTGCTAACCAGAAAAGATGGGAGGAACTCTCTATTTTTGAATTCAACAATTAATATCAATAGGATATACTATTCAAAATCAAGGACTCCATTGTTTTTTAAATTGAATGAATTCATGTTACAGATCGTTCATGGACTCTTTTTCATAATGAATATAATTATTAAGAAAGAAACAAAAGTTAATTTCAAGGTTATTGCATGAAAAATAGTCGCGGCAACAACAAGAGCAGCCTAATTAATGTGTGGTGATTAGAAAGTCTCATTATTTAGGAATTAAACCAGTAGACTTTTGTACGAAATGCAAACCATGATGAATGACTCCTTTGGCTGATCGATTTAAATAGATTTAGAGTTTTAAAGGTGTTTCTACTTGTTTCATTCAATTAATATAATAGTTCGTTTAGCCGCATGTGTTATATTCTATGATTAATGTATCAAAAAGTGTGTTTTGAATCAAAAGAGGAGACTTGCTAACCAGAAATGATGAGAGGAACTTTCTATTTTTGATTTCAACAATTAATATCAATAGGAAATACAATTCAAATTCAAGGACTCTATTGTTTATTAAATTGAATCAATTCATGATACAGATCGTTCATGGATTTTTCTCATAATGAATATAATTATTAAGAAAGAAACAAAAGTTAATTTCAAGGTTATTGCATGAAAAATAGTCCTGGCAACAACAAGAGCAACCTAATTAACGTGTGGTGATTAGAAAGTCTCATTATTTAGGAATTAAACCAGTTAACATTTGTACGAAATACAAACCATGTTGAATGACTCCTTTGGCTGATGGATGGAAATAGATTTAGAGTTTTAATGGTCTTTATGCTTGTTTCGTTCAATTAGCATACTAGGATGCTTAGCCGCATGTGTTATATTCCATGATCAATGTATCAAAAAGTGTGTTTGGAATCAAAAGAGGAGGCTTGCTAACCAGAAATGATGAGAGGAACTTTCTATTTTTGATTTCAACAATTAATATCAATAGGAAATACAATTCAAATTCAAGGACTCTATTGTTTTTTAAATCGAATGAATTCATGCTACAAATCATTCATGGACTCTTTTTCATAATGAATATAATTATTAAGAAAGAAACAAAAGTTAATTTCAAGGTTATTGCATGAAAAATATTCCCGGCAGCAACAAGAGCAGCCTAATTAACGTGTGGTGATTACAAAGTCTCATTATTTAGGAATTTAACTAGTAGACTTTTGTAGGAAATTCAAACCATGATGAATGATTCCTTTGGCTGATGGATTGAAATAATTTAGAGTTTTAAAGGTGTTTGTACTTGTTTCATTCAATTAATATATAATAGTTTTTTTTAGCCGCATATGTTATATTCTATGAGCAATGCATCAAAAAGTGTGTTTTGAATCAAAAGAGGAGACTTGCTAACCAGAAATGATGAGAGGAACTTTCTATTTTTGATTTCAACAATTGATATCCATAGGAAATACAATTCAAATTCAAGGACTCCATTGTTTATTAAATTGAATGAATTCATGTTACAGATCGTTCATGGACTCTTTTTCATAATAAATATAATTATTAAGAAAGAAACAAAAGTTAATTTCAAGGTTCTTTAATGAAAAATAATTCTGGCAACACAAAGAGCAGCCTAATTAACGTATAGTGATTAGAAAGTCTCATTATTTAAGAATTAAACCAGTAGACTTTTCTAGGAAATGCAAACCATGATGAATGACTCCTTTAACTGATGGATTTAAATAGATTTAGACTTTTAAAGGTGTTTGTACTTGTTTCATTCAATTAATATTATAGTTCGTTTAGCCGCATGTGTTATATTCTATGATTAATGTATCAAAAAGTGTGTTTTGAATCAAAAGAGGAGACTTGCTAGCCAGAAATAATGAGAGGAACTTTCTATTTTTGATTTCAACAATTGATATAAATAGGAAATACAATTCAAATTCAAGGACTCCATTGTTTATTAAATTGCATGAATTCATGTTACAGATCGTTCATGGACTCTTTTTCATAATGAATATAATTATTAAGAAAGAAACAAAAGTTAATTTCAATGTTATTGCATGAAAAATAGTCCTAGCAACAACAAGAGCAACCTAATTAACGTGTGGTGATTAGAAAGTCTCATTATTTAGGAATTAAACCAGTTAACATTTGTACGAAATGCAAACCATGTTGAATGACTCCTTTGGCTGATGGATGGAAATAGATTTAGAGTTTTAATGGTCTTTATGCTTGTTTCGTTCAATTAACATACTAGGTTGCTTAGCCGCATGTGTTATATTCCATGATCAATGTATCAAAAAGTGTGTTTTGGAATCAAAAGAGGAGGCTTGCTAACCAGAAAAGATGGGAGGAACTCTCTATTTTTGAATTCAACAATTAATATCAATAGGAAATACAATTCAAAATCAAGGACTCCATTGTTTTTTAAATTGAATGAATTCATGTTACAGATCGTTCATGGACTCTTTTTCATAATGAATATAATTATTAAGAAAGAAATAAAAGTTAATTTCAAGGTTATTGCATGAAAAAAATAGTCCCGGCAGAAACAAGAGCAGCCTAATTAACGTGTGGTGATTAGAAAGTCTCATTATTTAGGAATTAAACCAGTAGACTTTTGTACGAAATGCTAGCCATATGAATGACTCCTTTGGCTGATGGATTTAAATAGATTTAGACTTTTAAAGGTGTTTCTACTTGTTTCATTCAATTAATATAATAGTTTGTTTAGCCGCATGTGTTATATTCTATGAGCAATGTATCAAAAAGTGTGTTTTGAATCAAAAGAGGAGACTTGCAAACCAGAAATGATGAGAGGAACTTTCTATTTTTGATTTCAACAATTAATATCAATAGGAAATACAATTCAAATTCAAGGACTCTATTGTTTATTAAATTGAATGAATTCATGATACAGATCGTTCATGGACTCTTTCTCATAATGAATATAATTATTAAGAAAGAAACAAAAGTTAATTTCAAGGTTATTGCATGAAAAATAGTATCGGCAGCAACAAGAGCAGCCTAATTAACTTGCTGTGATTTGAAAGTCTGATTATTTAGGAATTAAACACGTTGACTTTTGTACGAAATTCAAACCATGATGAATGACTCCTTTGGCTGACGAATTTAAATAGATTTAGAGTTTTAAAGGTGTTTGTACTTGTTTCATTCAATTAATATAATAGGTCGTTTAGCCGCATGTGTTATATTCTATGATCAACGTATCAAAAAGTGTGTTTGGAATCAAAAGAGGAGGCTTGCTAACCAGAAATGATGAGAGGAACTTTCTATTTTTGATTTCAACAATTAATATCAATAGGAAATACAATTCAAATTCAAGGACTCTTGTTTTTTAAATCGAATGAATTCATGCTACAAATCTTTCATGGACTCTTTTTCATAAGGAATATAATTATTAAGAAAGAAACAAAAGTTAATTTCAAGGTTATTGCATGAAAAATATTCCCGGCAGCAACAAGAGCAGCCTAATTAACGTGTGGTGATTACAAAGTCTCATTATTTAGGAATTTAACTAGCAGACTTTTGTAGGAAATTCAAACCATGATGAATGATTCCTTTGGCTGATGGATTGAAATAATTTAGAGTTTTAAAGGTGTTTGTACTTGTTTCATTCGATTAATATAATAGGTCGTTTAGCCGCATGTGTTATATTCTATGAGCAATGTATCAAAAAGTGTGTTTTGAATCAAAAGAGGAGACTTGCTAACCCGAAATGATGACAGGAACTTTCTATTTTTGATTTCAACAATTAATATCAATAGGAAATACAATTCAAATTGAAGGACTCTATTTTTTATTAAATTGAATGAACTCATGTTACAGATCGTTCATGGACTCTTTTTCATAATAAATATAATTATTAAGAACGAAACAAAAGTTAATTTCAAGGTTCTTTAATGAAAAATAATTCTGGCAACAAAAAGAGCAGCCTAATTAACGTATAGTGATTAGAAAGTCTCATTATTTAGGAATTAAACCAGTAGACTTTTGTAGGAAATGCAAACCATGATGAATGACTCCTTTGACTGATGGATTTAAATAGATTTAGACTTTTAAAGGTGTTTGTACTTGTTTCATTCAATTAATATTATAGTTCGTTTAGCCGCATGTGTTATAATCTATGATTAATGTATCAAAAAGTGTGTTTTGAATCAAAAGAGGAGACTTGTTAGCCAGAAATAATGAGAGGAACTTTCTATTTTTGATTTCAACAATTGATATAAATAGGAAATACAATTCAAATTCAAGGACTCCATTGTTTATTAAATTGAATGAATTCATGTTACAGATCGTTCATGGACTCTTTTTCATAATGAATATAATTATTAAGAAAGAAACAAAAGTTAATTTCAAGGTTATTGCATGAAATATAGTCCTGGCAACAACAAGAGCAACCTAATTAACGTGTGGTGATTAGAAAGTCTCATTATTTAGCAATTAAACCAGTTAACATTTGTACGAAATGCAAACCATGTTGAATGACTCCTTTGGCTGATGGATGGAAATAGATTTAGAGTTTTAATGGTCTTTATGCTTGTTTCGTTCAATTAACATACTAGGTTGCTTAGCCGCATGTGTTATATTCCATGATCAATGTATCACAAAGTGTGTTTGGAATCAAAAGAGGAGGCTTGCTAACCAGAAAAGATGGGAGGAACTCTCTATTTTTGAATTCAACAATTAATATCAATAGGATATACTATTCAAAATCAAGGACTCCATTGTTTTTTAAATTGAATGAATTCATGTTACAGATCGTTCATGGACTCTTTTTCATAATGAATATAATTATTAAGAAAGAAACAAAAGTTAATTTCAAGGTTATTGCATGAAAAATAGTCGCGGCAACAACAAGAGCAGCCTAATTAATGTGTGGTGATTAGAAAGTCTCATTATTTAGGAATTAAACCAGTAGACTTTTGTACGAAATGCAAACCATGATGAATGACTCCTTTGGCTGATCGATTTAAATAGATTTAGAGTTTTAAAGGTGTTTCTACTTGTTTCATTCAATTAATATAATAGTTCGTTTAGCCGCATGTGTTATATTCTATGATTAATGTATCAAAAAGTGTGTTTTGAATCAAAAGAGGAGACTTGCTAACCAGAAATGATGAGAGGAACTTTCTATTTTTGATTTCAACAATTAATATCAATAGGAAATACAATTCAAATTCAAGGACTCTATTGTTTATTAAATTGAATCAATTCATGATACAGATCGTTCATGGACTTTTTTCTCATAATGAATATAATTATTAAGAAAGAAACAAAAGTTAATTTCAAGGTTATTGCATGAAAAATAGTATCTGGCAGCAACAACAAGAGCAACCTAATTAACGTGTGGTGATTAGAAAGTCTCATTATTTAGGAATTAAACCAGTTAACATTTGTACGAAATACAAACCATGTTGAATGACTCCTTTGGCTGATGGATGGAAATAGATTTAGAGTTTTAATGGTCTTTATGCTTGTTTCGTTCAATTAGCATACTAGGATGCTTAGCCGCATGTGTTATATTCCATGATCAATGTATCAAAAAGTGTGTTTGGAATCAAAAGAGGAGGCTTGCTAACCAGAAATGATGAGAGGAACTTTCTATTTTTGATTTCAACAATTAATATCAATAGGAAATACAATTCAAATTCAAGGACTCTATTGTTTTTTAAATCGAATGAATTCATGCTACAAATCATTCATGGACTCTTTTTCATAATGAATATAATTATTAAGAAAGAAACAAAAGTTAATTTCAAGGTTATTGCATGAAAAATATTCCCGGCAGCAACAAGAGCAGCCTAATTAACGTGTGGTGATTACAAAGTCTCATTATTTAGGAATTTAACTAGTAGACTTTTGTAGGAAATTCAAACCATGATGAATGATTCCTTTGGCTGATGGATTGAAATAATTTAGAGTTTTAAAGGTGTTTGTACTTGTTTCATTCAATTAATATAATAGTTTTTTTAGCCGCATGTGTTATATTCTATGAGCAATGCATCAAAAAAAGTGTGTTTTGAATCAAAAGAGGAGACTTGCTAACCAGAAATGATGACAGGAACTTTCTATTTTTGATTTCAACAATTGATATCAATAGGAAATACAATTCAAATTCAAGGACTCTATTTTTTATTAAATTGAATGAATTCATGTTACAGATCGTTCATGGACTCTTTTTTCATAATAAATATAATTATTAAAGAAACGAAACAAAAGTTAATTTCAAGGTTCTTTAATGAAAAATAATTCTGGCAACAAAAAGAGCAGCCTAATTAACGTATAGTGATGAGAAAGTCTCATTATTTAGGAATTAAACCAGTAGACTTTTGTAGGAAATGCAAACCATGATGAATGACTCCTTTGACTAATGGATTTAAATAGATTTAGAGTTTTAAAAGTGTTTGTACTTGTTTCATTCAATTAATATTATAGTTCGTTTAGCCGCATGTGTTATATTCTATGATTAATGTGTCAAAAAGTGTGTTTTCAATCGAAAGAGGACACTTGCTAGCCAGAAATGATGAGAGGAACTTTCTATTTTTGATTTGAACAATTAATATCAATAGGAAATACAATTCAAATTCAAGGACTCTATTGTTTATTAAATTGAATGAATTCATGATACAGATCGTTCATGGACTCTTTTTCATAATGAATATAATTATTAAGAAAGAAACAAAAGTTAATTTCAAGGTTATTGCATGAAAAATAGTATCGCCAACAACAAGAGCAGCCTAATTAACGTGCGGTGATTTGAAAGTCTGATTATTTAGGAATTAAACAAGTTGACTTATGTAAGAAATTCAAACCATGATGAATGACTCCTTTGCCTTACGGATTTAAATAGATTTAGAGTTTTAATGGTGTTTGTACTTGTTTTATTCAATGAATATAATAGGTCGTTTAGCCGCATGTGTTATATTCTATGATCAATGTATCAAAAAGTGTGTTTTCAGTCAAAAGAGGAGACTTGCTAACCAGAAATAATGAGAGGAACTTTCTATTTTTGATTTCAACAATTGATATCAATAGGAAATACAATTCAAATTCAAGGACTCCATTGTTTATTAAATTGAATGAATTCATGTTACAAATCGTTCATGGACTCTTTTTCATAATGAATATAATTATTAAGAAAGAAACAAAAGTTGATTTCAAGGTTATTGCATGAAAAATAGTCCTGGCAACAACAAGGGCTACCTAATTAACGTGTGGTGATTAGAAAGTCTCATTATTTAGGAATTAAACCAGTAGACTTTTTTAAGAAATGCAAACCATGAAAAATGACTCCTTTGGCTGATGGATTTAAATAGATTTAGAGTTTTAAAGGTGTTTGTACTTGTTTGATTCAATTAATATAATAGTGTGTTTAGCCGCATGTGTTATATTCTATGAGCAATGTATCAAAAAGTGTGTTTTGAATCAAAAGAGGAGACTTGCTAACCAGAAATGATGAGAGGAACTTTCTATTTTTGATTTCAACAATTAATATCAATAGGAAATACAATTCAAATTCAAGGACTCTATTGTTTATTAAATTGAATGAATTCATGATACAGATCGTTCATGGACTCTTTTTCATAATGAATATAATTATTAAGAAAGAAACAAAAGTTAATTTCAAGGTTATTGCATGAAAAATAGTGTCGCCAACAACAAGAGCAGCCTAATTATCGTGCGGTGATTTGAAAGTCTGATTATTTAGGAATTAAACAAGTTGACATTTGTACGAAATTCAAACCATGTTGAATGAATCCTTTGGCTGATGGATGGAAATAGATTTAGAGTTTTAATGGTCTTTATGCTTGTTTCATTCAATTAACATAATAGGTTGCTTAGCCGCATGTGTTATATTCCATGATCAATGTATCAAAAAGTGTGTTTGGAATCAAAAGAGGAGGCTTGCGAACAAGAAAATATGGGAGGAACTCTCTATTTTTGAATTCAACAATTAATATCAATAGGAAATACAATTCAAAATCAAGGACTCCATTGTTTTTTAAATTGAATGAATTCATGTTACAGATGGTTCACGGACTCTTTTTCATAAAGAATATAATTATTAAGAAAGAAATAAAAGTTAATTTCAAGGTTATTGCATGAAAAATAGTCCCGGCAGAAACAAGAGCAGCCTAATTAACATGTGGTGATTAGAAAGTCTCATTATTTAGGAATTAAACCAATGGACTTTTGTACGAAATGCAAGCCATGATGAATGACTCCTTTGGCTGATGGATTTAAATAGATTTAGAGTTTTAAAGGTGTTTGTACTTGTTTCATTCAATTAATATAATAGTGTGTTTAGCCGCATGTGTTATATTCTATGAGCAATGTATCAAAAAGTGTGTTTTGAATCAAAAGAGGAGACTTGCTAACCAGAAATGATGAGAGGAACTTTCTATTTTTGATTTCAACAATTAATATCAATAGGAAATACAATTCAAATTCAAGGACTCTATTGTTTATTAAATTGAATGAATTCATGATACAGATCGTTCATGGACTCTTTCTCATAATGAATATAATTATTAAGAAAGAATTAAAAGTTAATTTCAAGGTTATTGCATGAAAAATAGTACCAGCAACAAGAAGAGTAGCCCAATTAACTTGCTCTGATTTGAAAGTCTGATTATTTAGGAATTAAACAAGATGACTTTTGTACAAAATACAAACCATGATGAATGACTCCTTTGGCTGTCGAATTTAAATAGATTTAGAGTTTTAAAGGTGTTTGTACTTGTTTCATTCAATTAATATAATAGGTCGTTTAGCCGCATGTGTTATATTCTATGATCAATGTATCAAAAGGTGTGTTTTCAATCAAAAGAGGAGACTTGCTAACCAAAAATGATGAGAGGAACTTTCTATTTTTGATTTCAACAATTGATATCAATAGGAAATACAATTCAAATTCAAGGACTCCATTGTTTATTAAATTGAATGAATTCATGGTACAAATCGTTCATGGACTCTTTTTCATAATGAATATAATTATTAAGAAAGAAACAAAAGTTAATTTCAAGGTTATTGCATGAAAAATAGTCCGGCAACAACAAGAGCAGCCTAATTAATGTGTGGTGATTAGAAAGTCTCATTATTTAGGAATTAAACCAGTAGACTTTTTTAAGAAATGCAAACCATGAAAAATGACTCCTTTGGCAGATGGATTGAAATAGATTTAGAGTTTTAATGGTCTTTACACTTGTTTCATTCAATTAACATACTAGGTTGCTTAGCCGCATGTGTTATATTCCATGATCAATGTATCAAAAAGTTTGTTTGGAATCGAAAGAGGAGGCTTGCTAACCAGAAAAGATGGGAGGAACTTTCTATTTTTGATTTCAACAATTAATATCAATAGGAAATACAATTCAAATTCAAGGACTCTATTGTTTATTAAATTGAATGAATTCATGATACAGATCGTTCATGGACTCTTTTTCATAATGAATATAATTATTAAGAAAGAAACAAAAGTTAATTTCAAGGTTATTGCATGAAAAATAGTACCGGTAACAACAAGGGCAGCCTAATTAACGTGTGGGGATTTGAAAGTCTGATTATTTAGGAATTAAACAAATTGACTTTTGTATGAAATTCAAACCATGATGAATGACTCCTTTTGCTGACGGATTTAAATAGATTTAGAGTTTTAAAGGGGTTTGTACGTGTTTCATTCACTTAATATAATAAGTCGTTTAGCCGCATGTGTTATATTCTATGATCAATGTATCAAAAAGTGTTTTTTCAATCAAAAGAGGAAACTTGCTAACCAGAAATGATGAGAGGAACTTTCTATTTTTGATTTCAACAATTCATATCAATAGGAAATACAATTCAAATTCAAGGACTCTATTGTTTACTAAATTGAATGAATTCATGATACATATCGTTCATGGACTCTTTTTCATAATGAATATAATTTTTAAGAAAGAAAAAAAAGTTAATTTCATGGTTATTGCATGAAAAATAGTACCGGCAACAACAAGGGCAGCCAAATTAACGTGCGGTGATTTGAAAGTCTGATTATTTAGGAATTAAACAAGTTGACTTTTGTACGAAATTCAAACCATGATGAATGACTCCTTTGGCTGACGGATTTAAATAGATTTAGAGTTTTAAAGGTGTTTGTACTTGTTTCATTCAATTAATATAATAGGTCGTTTAGCCGCATGTGTTATATTCTATGATCAATGTATCAAAAAGTGTGTTTTCAATCAAAAGAGGATACTTGCCAACCAGAAATAATGAGAGGAACTTTCTATTTTTGATTTCAACAATTGATATCAATAGGAAATACAATTCAAATTCAAGGACTCCATTGTTTATTAAATTGAATGAAATCATGTTACAGATCGTTCATTGACTCTTTTTCATAATGAATATAATTATTAAGAAAGAAATAAAAGTTAATTTCAAGGTTATTGCATGAAAAATAGTCTCGACAGAAACAAGAGCAGCCTAATTAACGTGTGGTGATTAGAAAGTCTCATTATTTAGGAATTAAACCAGTAGACTTTTGTACGAAATGCAAGCCATGATGAATGACTCCTTTGGCTGATGGATTTAAATAGATTTAGAGTTTTAAAGGTGTTTGTACTTGTTTGATTCAATTAATATAATAGTGTGTTTAGCCACATCTGTTATATTCTATGAGGAATGTATCAAAAAGTGTGTTTTGAATCAAAAGAAGAGACTTGCTAAGCAGAAATGATGAGAGGAACATTCTATTTTTGATTTCAACAATTAATATCAATAGGAAATACAATTCAAATTCAAGGACTCCATAGTTTTTTTAAATTGAATGAATTCATGATACAGATCGTTCATCTACTCTTTTTCATTATGAATATAATTATTAAGAAAGAAACAAAAGTTAATTTCAAGGTTATTGCATGAAAAATAGTCCTGGCAACAACAAGAGCAACCTAATTAACGTGTGGCGATTAGAAAGTCTCATTGTTTAGGGATTAAACCAGTTAACATTTGTACGAAATGCAAACCATGTTGAATGACTCCTTTGGCTGATGGATTGAAATAGATTTAGAGTTTTAATGGTCTTTACTTTTTATTTCATTCAATTAACATACTAAGTTGCTTAGCCGCATGTGTTATATTCCGTGATCAATGTATCAAAAAGTGTGTTTGGAATCAAAAAGGAGGCTTGCTAACCAGAAAAGATGGGAGGAACTCTCTATTTTTGAATTCAACTATTAATATCAATAGGAAATACAATTCAAAATCAAGGACTCCATTGTTTTATAAATTGAATGAATTCATGTTACAAATCGTTCATGGACTCTTTTTCATAATGAATATAATTATTAAGAAAGAAACAAAAGTTAATTTCAACGTTATTGCATGAAAAATATTCCCAGCAGCAACAAGAGCAGCCTAATTAACTTGTGGTGATTAGAAAGACTCATTATTTAGGAATTAAACATGTAGACTTTTGTACGAAATGCAAACCATGAAGAATGACTCCTTTGGCTGATGGATTTAAATAGATTTAGAGTTTTAAAGGTATTTGTACTTGTTTCATTCAATTAATATAATAGGTCGTTTAGCCGCATTTGTTATATTCTATGATCAATGTATCAAAAAGTGTGTTTTCAATCAAAAGAGGACACTTGCTAACCAAAAATGATGAGAGGAACTTTCTATTTTTGATTTCAACAATTCATATCAATAGGAAATACAATACAAATTCAAGGACTCTATTGTTTATTAAATTGAATGAATTCATGATACAGATCGTTCATGGACTCTTTTTCATAATGAAATATAATTATTAAGAAAGAAACAAAAGTTAATTTCAAGGTTATTGCATGAAAAAATAGTCGCGCGGCAACAACAAGAGCAGCCTAATTAACGTGTGGTGATTTGAAAGTCTCATTATTTAGGAATTAAACCATTAGACTTTTGTAGGTGTTTGTACTTGTTTCATTCAATTAATATAATAGTTTGTTTAGTCGCATGTGTTATATTCTATGATCAATGTATCAAAAAGTGTGTTTTGAATCAAAAGAGGAGACTTGGTAACGAGAAATTATGAGAGGAACTTTCTATTTTTGATTTCAACAATTAATATCAATAGGAAATACAATTCAAATTCAAGGACTCTATTGTTTATTAAATTGAATGAATTCATGATACAGATTGTTCATGTACTCTTTTTCATTATGAATATAATTATTAAGAAAGAAACAAAAGTTAATTTCAAGGTTATTGCATGAAAAATAGTCCTGGCAACAACAAGAGCAACCTAATTAACGTGTGGCGATTAGAAAGTCTCATTGTTTAGGGATTAAACCAGTTAACATTTGTACGAAATGCAAACCATGTTGAATGACTCCTTTGGCTGATGGATTGAAATAGATTTAGAGTTTTAATGGTCTTTACTTTTTATTTCATTCAATTAACATACTAAGTTGCTTAGCCGCATGTGTTATATTCCGTGATCAATGTATCAAAAAGTGTGTTTGGAATCAAAAAGGAGGCTTGCTAACCAGAAAAGATGGGAGGAACTCTTTATTTTTGAATTCAACTATTAATATCAATAGGAAATACAATTCAATATCAAGGACTCCATTGTTTTATAAATTGAATGAATTCATGTTACAAATCGTTCATGGACTCTTTTTCATAATGAATATAATTATTAAGAAAAGAAACAAAAGTTAATTTCAACGTTATTGCATGAAAAATATTCCCGGCAGCAACAAGAGCAGCCTAATTAACTTGTGGTGATTAGAAAGACTCATTATTTAGGAATTAAACATGTAGACTTTTGTACGAAATGCAAACCATGAAGAATGACTCCTTTGGCTGATGGATTTAAATAGATTTAGAGAGTTTTAAAGGTATTTGTACTTGTTTCATTCAATTAATATAATAGGTCGTTTAGCCGCATTTGTTATATTCTATGATCAATGTATCAAAAAGTGTGTTTTCAATCAAAAGAGGACACTTGCTAACCAAAAATGATGAGAGGAACTTTCTATTTTTGATTTCAACAATTCATATCAATAGGAAATACAATTCAAATTCAAGGACTCTATTGTTTATTAAATTGAATGAATTCATGATACAGATCGTTCATGGACTCTTTTTCATAATGAATATAATTATTAAGAAAGAAACAAAAGTTAATTTCAAGGTTATTGCATGAAAAATAGTCGCGGCAACAACAAGAGCAGCCTAATTAACGTGTGGTGATTTGAAAGTCTCATTATTTAGGAATTAAACCATTAGACTTTTGTAGGTGTTTGTACTTGTTTCATTCAATTAATATAATAGTTTGTTTAGTCGCATGTGTTATATTCTATGATCAATGTATCAAAAAGTGTGTTTTGAATCAAAAGAGGACACTTGGTAACGAGAAATGATGAGAGGAACTTTCTATTTTTGATTTCAACAATTCATATCAATAGGAAATACAATTCAAATTCAAGGACTCTATTGTTTACTAAATTGAATGAATTCATGATACATATCGTTCATGGACTCTTTTTCATAATGAATATAATTTTTAAGAAAGAAAAAAAAGTTAATTTCATGGTTATTGCATGAAAAATAGTACCGGCAACAACAAGGGCAGCCAAATTAACGTGTGGTGATTTGAAAGTCTCATTATTTAGGAATTAAACAAGTTGACTTTTGTACGAAATGCAAACCATGATGAATGACTCCTTTGGCTGATGGATTTAAATAGATTTAGAGTTTTAAAGGTGTTTGTACTTGTTTCATTCAATTAATGGAATATAATAGGTCGTTTAGCCGCATGTGTTATATTCTATGATCAATGTATCAAAAAGTGTGTTTTCAATCAAAAGAGGATACTTGCTAACCAGAAATGATGAGAGGAACTTTCTATTTTTGATTTCAACAATTGATATCAATAGGAAATACAATTCAAATTCAAGGACTCCATTGTTTATTAAATTGAATGAATTCATGTTACAGATCGTTCATTGGACTCTTTTTCATAATGAAATATAATTATTAAGAAAGAAAACAAAAGTTAATTTCAAGGTTATTGCATGAAAAATAGTCTCGACAGCAACAACAAGAGCAGCCTAATTAACGTGTGGTGATTAGAAAGTCTCATTATTTAGGGAATTAAACCAGTAGACTTTTGTACGAAATGCAAGCCATGATGAATGACTCCTTTGGCTGATGGATTTTTAAATAGATTTAGAGTTTTAAAGGTGTTTGTACTTTGTTTCATTCAATTAATATAATAGTGTGTTTAGCCGCATGTGTTATATTCTATGATCAATGTATCAAAAAGTGTGTTTTGAATCAAAAGAGGAGACTTGCTAAGCAGAAATGATGAGAGGAACTTTCTATTTTTGATTTCAACAATTAATATCAATAGGAAATACAATTCAAATTCAAGGACTCTATTTTTTTTAAATTGAATGAATTCATGATACAGATCGTTCATGTACTCTTTTTCATTATGAATATAATTATTAAGAAAGAAACAAAAGTTAATTTCAAGGTTATTGCATGAAAAATAGTCCTGGCAACAACAAGAGCAACCTAATTAACGTGTGGCGATTAGAAAGTCTCATTGTTTAGGGATTAAACCAGTTAACATTTGTACGAAATGCAAACCATGTTGAATGACTCCTTTGGCTGATGGATTGAAATAGATTTAGAGTTTTAATGGTCTTTACTTTTTATTTCATTCAATTAACATACTACTAAGTTTGCTTAGCCGCATGTGTTATATTCCGTGATCAATGTATCAAAAAGTGTGTTTGGAATCAAAAAGGAGGCTTGCTAACCAGAAAAGATGGGAGGAACTCTCTATTTTTGAATTCAACTATTAATATCAATAGGAAATACAATTCAAAATCAAGGACTCCATTGTTTTATAAATTGAATGAATTCATGTTACAAATCGTTCATGGACTCTTTTTCATAATGAATATAATTATTAAGAAAGAAACAAAAGTTAATTTCAACGTTATTGCATGAAAAATATTCCCGGCAGCAACAAGAGCAGCCTAATTAACTTGTGGTGATTAGAAAGACTCATTATTTAGGAATTAAACATGTAGACTTTTGTACGAAATGCAAACCATGAAGAATGACTCCTTTGGCTGATGGATTTAAATAGATTTAGAGTTTTAAAGGTATTTGTACTTGTTTCATTCAATTAATATAATAGGTCGTTTAGCCGCATTTGTTATATTCTATGATCAATGTATCAAAAAGTGTGTTTTCAATCAAAAGAGGACACTTGCTAACCAAAAATGATGAGAGGAACTTTCTATTTTTGATTTCAACAATTCATATCAATAGGAAATACAATTCAAATTCAAGGACTCTATTGTTTATTAAATTGAATGAATTCATGATACAGATCGTTCATGGACTCTTTTTCATAATGAATATAATTATTAAGAAAGAAACAAAAGTTAATTTCAAGGTTATTGCATGAAAAATAGTCGCGGCAACAACAAGAGCAGCCTAATTAACGTGTGGTGATTTGAAAGTCTCATTATTTAGGAATTAAACCATTAGACTTTTGTAGGTGTTTGTACTTGTTTCATTCAATTAATATAATAGTTTGTTTAGTCGCATGTGTTATATTCTATGATCAATGTATCAAAAAGTGTGTTTTGAATCAAAAGAGGAGACTTGGTAACGAGAAATTATGAGAGGAACTTTCTATTTTTGATTTCAACAATTAATATCAATAGGAAATACAATTCAAATTCAAGGACTCTATTGTTTATTAAATTGAATGAATTCATGATACAGATTGTTCATGTACTCTTTTTCATTATGAATATAATTTATTAAGAAAGAAACAAAAGTTAATTTCAAGGTTATTGCATGAAAAATAGTCCTGGCAACAACAAGAGCAACCTAATTAACGTGTGGCGATTAGAAAGTCTCATTGTTTAGGGATTAAACCAGTTAACATTTGTACGAAATGCAAACCATGTTGAATGACTCCTTTGGCTGATGGATTGAAATAGATTTAGAGTTTTAATGGTCTTTACTTTTTATTTCATTCAATTAACATACTAAGTTGCTTAGCCGCATGTGTTATATTCCGTGATCAATGTATCAAAAAGTGTGTTTGGAATCAAAAAGGAGGCTTGCTAACCAGAAAAGATGGGAGGAACTCTCTATTTTTGAATTCAACTATTAATATCAATAGGAAATACAATTCAAAATCAAGGACTCCATTGTTTTATAAATTGAATGAATTCATGTTACAAATCGTTCATGGACTCTTTTTCATAATGAATATAATTATTAAGAAAGAAACAAAAGTTAATTTCAACGTTATTGCATGAAAAATATTCCCGGCAGCAACAAGAGCAACAAGAGCAGCCTAATTAACTTGTGGTGATTAGAAAGACTCATTATTTAGGAATTAAACATGTAGACTTTTGTACGAAATGCAAACCATGAAGAATGACTCCTTTGGCTGATGGATTTAAATAGATTTAGAGTTTTAAAGGTATTTGTACTTGTTTCATTCAATTAATATAATAGGTCGTTTAGCCGCATTTGTTATATTCTATGATCAATGTATCAAAAAGTGTGTTTTCAATCAAAAGAGGACACTTGCTAACCAAAAATGATGAGAGGAACTTTCTATTTTTGATTTCAACAATTCATATCAATAGGAAATACAATTCAAATTCAAGGACTCTATTGTTTATTAAATTGAATGAATTCATGATACAGATCGTTCATGGACTCTTTTTCATAATGAATATAATTATTAAGAAAGAAACAAAAGTTAATTTCAAGGTTATTGCATGAAAAATAGTCGCGGCAACAACAAGAGCAGCCTAATTAACGTGTGGTGATTTGAAAGTCTCATTATTTAGGAATTAAACCATTAGACTTTTGTAGGTGTTTGTACTTGTTTCATTCAATTAATATAATAGTTTGTTTAGTCGCATGTGTTATATTCTATGATCAATGTATCAAAAAGTGTGTTTTGAATCAAAAAAAGAGGAGACTTGGTAACGAGAGAAATTATGAGAGGAACTTTCTATTTTTGATTTCAACAATTAATATCAATAGGAAATACAATTCAAATTCAAGGACTCTATTGTTTATTAAATTGAATGAATTCATGATACAGATTGTTCATGTACTCTTTTTCATTATGAATATAATTATTAAGAAAGAAACAAAAGTTAATTTCAAGGTTATTGCATGAAAAATATAGTCCTGGCAACAACAAGAGCAACCTAATTAACGTGTGGCGATTAGAAAGTCTCATTGTTTAGGGATTAAACCAGTTAACATTTGTACGAAATGCAAACCATGTTGAATGACTCCTTTGGCTGATGGATTGAAATAGATTTAGAGTTTTAATGGTCTTTACTTTTTATTTTCATTCAATTAACATACTAAGTTGCTTAGCCGCATGTGTTATATTCCGTGATCAATGTATCAAAAAGTGTGTTTGGAATCAAAAAGGAGGCTTGCTAACCAGAAAAGATGGGAGGAACTCTCTATTTTTGAATTCAACTATTAATATCAATAGGAAATACAATTCAAAATCAAGGACTCCATTGTTTTTTATAAATTGAATGAATTCATGTTACAAATCGTTCATGGACTCTTTTTTCATAATGAATATATAATTATTAAGAAAGAAACAAAAGTTAATTTCAACGTTATTGCATGAAAAATATTCCCGGCAGCAACAAGAGCAGCCTAATTAACTTGTGGTGATTAGAAAGACTCATTATTTAGGAATTAAACATGTAGACTTTTGTACGAAATGCAAACCATGAAGAATGACTCCTTTGGCTGATGGATTTAAATAGATTTAGAGTTTTAAAGGTATTTGTACGTGTTTCATTCAATTAATATAATAGGTCGTTTAGCCGCATTTGTTATATTCTATGATCAATGTATCAAAAAGTGTGTTTTCAATCAAAAGAGGACACTTGCTAACAAAAAAAATGATGAGAGGAACTTTCTATTTTTGATTTCAACAATTCATATCAATAGGAAATACAATTCAAATTCAAGGACTCTATTGTTTATTAAATTGAATGAATTCATGATACAGATCGTTCATGGACTCTTTTTCATAATGAATATAATTATTAAGAAAGAAACAAAAGTTAATTTCAAGGTTATTCATGAAAAATAGTCGCGGCAACAACAAGAGCAGCCTAATTAACGTGTGGCGATTTGAAAGTCTCATTATTTAGGAATTAAACCATTAGACTTTTGTAGGTGTTTGTACTTGTTTCATTCAATTAATATAATAGTTTGTTTAGTCGCATGCGTTATATTCTATGATCAATGTATCAAAAAGTGTGTTTTGAATCAAAAGAGGAGACTTGGTAACGAGAAATTATGAGAGGAACTTTCTATTTTTGATTTCCACAATTAATATCAATAGGAAATACAATTCAAATTCAAGGACTCTATTGTTTATTAAATTGAATGAATTCATGATACAGATTGTTCATGTACTCTTTTTCATTATGAATATAATTATTAAGAAAGAAACAAAAGTTAATTTCAAGGTTATTGCATGAAAAATAGTCCTGGCAACAACAAGAGCAACCTAATTAACGTGTGGCGATTAGAAAGTCTCATTGTTTAGGGATTAAACCAGTTAACATTTGTACGAAATGCAAACCATGTTGAATGACTCCTTTGGCTGATGGATTGAAATAGATTTAGAGTTTTAATGGTCTTTACTTTTTATTTCATTCAATTAACATACTAAGTTGCTTAGCCGCATGTGTTATATTCCGTGATCAATGTATCAAAAAGTGTGTTTGGAATCAAAAAGGAGGCTTGCTAACCAGAAAAGATGGGAGGAACTCTCTATTTTTGAATTCAACTATTAATATCAATAGGAAATACAATTCAAAATCAAGGACTCCATTGTTTTATAAATTGAATGAATTCATGTTACAAATCGTTCATGGACTCTTTTTCATAATGAATATAATTATTAAGAAAGAAAAAAAAGTTAATTTCAACGTTATTGCATGAAAAATATTCCCGGTAGCAACAAGAGCAGCCTAATTAACTTGTGGTGATTAGAAAGACTCATTATTTAGGAATTAAACATGTAGACTTTTGTACGAAATGCAAACCATGAAGAATGACTCCTTTGGCTGATGGATTTAAATAGATTTAGAGTTTTAAAGGTATTTGTACTTGTTTCATTCAATTAATATAATAGGTTGTTTAGCCGCATTTGTTATATTCTATGATCAATGTATCAAAAAGTGTATTTTCAATCAAAAGAGGAGACTTGCTAACCAGAAATGATGAGAGGAACTTTCCATTTTTGATTTCAACAATTCATATCAATAGGAAATGCAATTCAAATTCAAGGACTCTATTGTTTATTAAATTGAATGAATTCATGATACAGATCATTCATGGACTCTTTTTCATAATGAATATAATTATTAAGAAACAAACAAAAGTTAATTTCAAGGTGCTTTAATGAAAAATAGTTCCGGCAACAAAAAGAGCAGCCTAATTAACGTGTGGTGATTAGAAAGTCTCATTATGTAGGAATTAAACGGGTAGACTTTTGTACGAAATGCAAACCATGATGGATGACTCCTTTGGCTGATGGCTTGAAATAGATTTAGAGTTTTAATGGTCTTTACACTTGTTTCATTCAATTAACATACTACGTTGCTTAGCCGCATGTGTCATATTCCATGATCAATGCATCAAAAAGTGTGTTTGGAATCAAAAGAGGAGGCTTGCTAACCAGAAAAGATGGGAGGAACTCTCTATTTTTGAATTCAACAATTAATATCAAGAGGAAATACAATTCAAAATCAAGGACTCCATTGTTTTTTAAATTGAATGAATTCATGTTACAAATCGTTCATGGACTCTTTTTCATAATGAATATAATCATTAAGAATGAAACAAAAGTTAATTTCAAGGTTATTGCATGAAAAATAGTCCCAGCAACAACAAGAGCAGCCTAATTAACGTGTGGTGATTAGAAAGTCTCATTATTTACGATTTAAACCTGTAGACTTTTTTACGAAATGCAAACCATGATGAATGACTCCTTTGGCTGATGGATTTAAATAGATTTAGAGTTTTAAAGGTGTTTGTACTTGTTTCATTCAATTAATATAATAGGTTCTTTAGCCGCATGTGTTATATTCCACAATCAATGTATCAAAAAGTGTGTTTTCAATCAAAAGAGGAGACTTGCTAACCAGAAATGATGAGAGGAACTTTCTATTTTTGATTTCAACAATTGATATCCATAGGAAATACAATTCAAATTCAAGGACTCCATTGTTTATTAAATTGAATGAATTCATGATACAGATCGTTCATGGACTTTTTTTCATAATGAATATAATTATTAAGAAAGAAACAAAAGTTAATTTCAAGGTTATTGCATGAAAAATAGTACCGGCAACAACAAGGGCATCCTAATTAACTTGTTGTGATTTGAAAGTCTGATTATTTAGGAATTAAACAAGTTGACTTTTGTACGAAATTTGGCTGATGATGAATGATTTAGAGTTTTTGGCTGCATGTTTCATTTATTAATATTCTATGATCAATGTATCTATGATCAATGTATCAAAAAGTGTGTTTTGAATCAAAAGAGGAGACTTGCTAACCAGAAATGATGAGAGGAACTTTCTATTTTTGATTTCAACAATTAATACCAATAGGAAATACAATTCAAATTCAAGGACTCTATTGTTTAATAAATTGAATGAATTCATGATACAGATCATTCATGGACTCGTTTTCATAATGAATATAAATATTAAGAAAGAAAAAAAAGTTAATTTCAAGGTTATTGCATGAAAAAGAGTACCGGCAACAACAAGATCAGCCTAATAAACGTGCGGTGATTTGAAAGTCTGATTATTTAGGAATTAAACAAGTTGACTTTTGTACGAAATTCAAACCATGATGAATGACTCCTTTGGCTGACGGATTTAAATTGATTTAGAATTTTAAAGGTATTTGCACTTGTTTCATTCAATTAATATAATAGGTCGTTTAGCCGCATATCTTATATTCTATCATCAATGTATCAAAAAGTGTATTTTCAATCAAAAGAGGAGACTTGCTAACCAGAAATGATGAGAGGAACTTTCTATTTTAGATTTCAACAATTGATATCCGTAGGAAATACAATTCAAATTCAAGGACTCCATTGTTTATTAAATTGAATGAATTCATGTTACAGATCGTTCATGGACTCTTTTTCATCATGAATATAACTATTAAGAAAGAAACAAAAGTTAATTTCAAGGTTATTGCATGAAAAATATTCCCTGGCAGCAACAAGAGCAGCCTAATTAACGTGTGGTGATTAGAAAGTCTCATTATTTAGGAATTAAACGAGTAGACTTTTGTAGGAAATGCAAACCATGATGAATGACTCCTTTGGCTGATGGATTGAAATAATTTAGAGTTTTAAAGGTGTTTGTACTTGTTTCATTCAATTAATATAATAGTTTTGTTAGCCGCATGTGTTATATTCTATGATCAATGTATCAAAAAGTGTGTTTTGAATCAAAAGAGGAGACTTGCTAACCAGAAATCATGAGAGGAACTTTCTATTTTTGATTTCAACAATTAATATCAATAGGAAATACAATTCAAATTCAAGGACTCTATTGTTTATTAAATTGAATGAATTCATGATACAGATCGTTCATGGACTCGTTTTCATAATGAATATAAATATTAAGAAAGAAACAAAAGTTAATTTCAAGGTTATTGCATGAAAAATAGTACCGGCAACAACAAGATCAGCCTAATTAACGTGCGGTGATTTGAAAGTCTGATTATGTAGGAATTAAACAAGTTGACTTTTGTACGAAATTCAAACCATGATGAATGACTCCTTTGGCTGACGGATTTAAATTGATTTAGAGTTTTAAAGGTATTTGTACTTGATTCATTCAATTAATATAATAGGTCGTTTAGCCGCATGCGTTATATTCTATGATCAATGTATCAAAAAGTATGTTTTCAATCAAAAGAGGAGACTTGCTAACCAGAAATGATGAGAGGAACTTTCTATTTTAGATTTCAACAATTGATATCCATAGGAAATACAATTCAAATTCAAGGACTCCATTGTTTATTAAATTGAATGAATTCATGTTACAGATCGTTCATGGACTCTTTTTCACTATGAATATAATTATTAAGAAAGAAACAAAGTTCATTTCAAGGTTATTGCATGAAAAATATTCCCGGCAACAACAAGAGCAGCCTAATTAACGTGTGGTGATTAGAAAGTCTCATTATTTAGGAATTAAACCAGTAGACTTTTGTAGGAAATGCAAACCATGATGAATGACTCCTTTGGCTGATGGATTGAAATAATTTAGATTTTTAAAGGTGTTTGTGCTTGTTTCATTCAATTAATATAATAGTTTTTTTAGCAGCATGTGTTATATTCTATGATCAATGTATCAAAAAGTGTGTTTTGAATCAAAAGAGGAGACTTGCTAACCGGAAATGATGAGAGGAACTTTCTATTTTTGATTTCAACAATTAATATCAATAGGAAATACAATTCAAATTCAAGGACTCTATTGTTTATTAAATTGAATGAATTCATGATACAGATCGTTCATGGACTCGTTTTCATAATGAATATAAATATTAAGAAAGAAACAAAAGTTAATTTCAAGGTTATTGCATGAAAAATAGTACCGGCAACAACAAGATCAGCCTAATTAACGTGCGGTGATTTGAAAGTCTGATTATGTAGGAATTAAACAAGTTGACTTTTGTACGAAATTCAAACCATGATGAATGACTCCTTTGGCTGACGGATTTAAATTGATTTAGAGTTTTAAAGGTATTTGTACTTGTTTCATTCAATTAATATAATAGGTCGTTTAGCCGCATATCTTATATTCTATCATCAATGTATCAAAAAGTGTGTTTTCAATCAAAAGAGGAGACTTGCTAACCAGAAATGATGAGAGGAACTTTCTATTTTTAGATTTCAACAATTGATATCCATAGGAAATACAATTCAAATTCAAGGACTCCATTGTTTATTAAATTGAATGAATTCATGTTACAGATCGTTCATGGACTCTTTTTCATAATGAATATAATTATTAAGAAAGAAACAAAAGTTAATTTCAAGGTTATTGCATGAAAAATATTCCCCGGCAGCAACAAGAGCAGCCTAATTAACGTGTGGTGATTAGAAAGTCTCATTATTTAGGAATTAAACCAGTAGACTTTTGTAGAAATGCAAAACCATGATGAATGACTCCTTTGGCTGATGGATTGAAATAATTTAGAGAGTTTTAAAGGTGTTTGTACTTGTTTCATTCAATTAATATAATAGTTTTTGTTAGCCGCATGTGTTATATTCTATGATCAATGTATCAAAAAGTGTGTTTTGAATCAAAAGAGGAGACTTGCTAACCAGAAATGATGAGAGGAACTTTCTATTTTTGATTTTCAACAATTAATATCAATAGGAAATACAATTCAAATTCAAGGACTCTATTGTTTATTAAATTGAATGAATTCATGATACAGATCGTTCATGGACTCGTTTTTCATAATGAATATAAATTATTAAGAAAGAAACAAAAGTTAATTTCAAGGTTATTGCATGAAAAATAGTACCCGGCAACAACAAGATCAGCCTAATTAACGTGCGGTGATTTGAAAGTCTGATTATTTAGGAATTAAACAAGTTGACTTTTGTACGAAATTCAAACCATGATGAATGACTCCTTTGGCTGACGGATTTAAATTGATTTAGAGTTTTAAAGGTATTTGTACTTGTTTTCATTCAATTAATATAATAGGTCGTTTAGCCGCATGTGTCATATTCTATGATCAATGTATCAAAAAGTGTGTTTTCAATCAAAAGAGGAGACTTGCTAACCAGAAATGATGAGAGGAACTTTCTATTTTAGATTTCAACAATTGATATCCATAGGAAATACAATTCAAATTCAAGGACTCCATTGTTTATTAAATTGAATGAATTCATGTTACAGATCGTTCATGGACTCTTTTTCATTATGAATATAATTATTAAGAAAGAAACAAAAGTTCATTTCAAGGTTATTGCATGAAAAATATTCCCGGCAACAACAAGAGCAGCCTAATTAACGTGTGGTGATTAGAAAGTCTCATTATTTAGGAATTAAACCAGTAGACTTTTGTAGGAAATGCAAACCATGATGAATGACTCCTTTGGCTGATGGATTGAAATAATTTAGAGTTTTTAAAAGGTGTTTGTACTTGTTTCATTCAATTAATATAATAGTTTTTTTAGCCGCATGTGTTATATTCTATGATCAATGTATCAAAAAGTGTGTTTTGAATCAAAAGAGGAGACTTGCTAACCGGAAATGATGAGAGGAACTTTCTATTTTTGATTTCAACAATTAATATCAATAGGAAATACAATTCAACTTCAAGGACTCTATTGTTTATTAAGTTGAATGAATTCATGATACAGATCGTTCATGGACTCGTTTTTCATAATGAATATAAATATTAAGAAAGAAACAAAAGTTAATTTCAAGGTTATTGCATGAAAAATAGTACCGGCAACAACAAGATCAGCCTAATTAACGTGCGGTGATTTGAAAGTCTGATTATTTAGGAATTAAACAAGTTGACTTTTGTACGAAATTCAAACCATGATGAATGACTCCCTTTGGCTGACGGATTTAAATTGATTTAGAGTTTTTAAAGGTATTTGTACTTGTTTCATTCAATTAATATAATAGGTCGTTTAGCCGCATATCGTTATATTCTATGATCAATGTATCAAAAAGTGTGTTTTCAATCAAAAGAGGAGACTTGCTAACCAAAAATGATGAGAGGAACTTTCTATTTTAGATTTCAACAATTGATATCCATAGGAAATACAATTCAAATTCAAGGACTCCATTGTTTATTAAATTGAATGAATTCATGTTACAGATCGTTCATGGACTCTTTTTCACTATGAATATAATTATTAAGAAAGAAACAAAAGTTCATTTCAAGGTTATTGCATGAAAAATATTCCCGGCAACAACAAGAGCAGCCTAATTAACGTGTGGTGATTAGAAAGTCTCATTATTTAGGAATTAAACCAGTAGACTTTTGTAGGAAAATGCAAACCATGATGAATGACTCCTTTGGCTGATGGATTGAAATAATTTAGAGTTTTAAAGGTGTTTGTACTTGTTTCATTCAATTAATAATATAATAGTTTTTTTTAGCCGCATGTGTTATATTCTATGATCAATGTATCAAAAAGTGTGTTTTGAATCAAAAGAGGAGACTTGCTAACCAGAAATGATGAGAGGAACTTTCTTTCTATTTTTGATTTCAACAATTAATATCAATAGGAAATACAATTCAAATTCAAGGACTCTATTGTTTATTAAATTGAATGAATTCATGATACAGATCGTTCATGGACTCGTTTTCATAATGAATATAAATATTAAGAAAGAAACAAAAGTTAATTTCAAGGTTATTGCATGAAAAATAGTACCGGCAACAACAAGATCAGCCTAATTAACGTGCGGTGATTTGAAAGTCTGATTATTTAGGAATTAAACAAGTTGACTTTTGTACGAAATTCAAACCATGATGAATGACTCCTTTGGCTGACGGATTTAAATTGATTTAGAGTTTTAAAGGTATTTGTACTTGTTTCATTCAATTAATATAATAGGTCGTTTAGCCGCATGTGTTATATTCTATGATCAATGTATCAAAAAGTGTGTTTTCAATCAAAAGAGGAGACTTGCTAACCAGAAATGATGAGAGGAACTTTCTATTTTTAGATTTCAACAATTGATATCCATAGGAAATACAATTCAAATTCAAGGACTCCATTGTTTATTAAATTGAATGAATTCATGTTACAGATCGTTCATGGACTCTTTTTCATTATGAATATAATTATTAAGAAAGAAACAAAAGTTAATTTCAAGGTTATTGCATGAAAAATATTCCCGGCAACAACAAGAGCAGCCTAATTAACGTGTGGTGATTAGAAAGTCTCATTATTTAGGAATTAAACCAGTAGACTTTTGTAGGAAATGCAAACCATGATGAATGACTCCTTTGGCTGATGGATTGAAATAATTTAGAGTTTTAAAGGTGTTTGTACTTGTTTCATTCAATTAATATAATAGTTTTTTTAGCCGCATGTGTTATATTCTATGATCAATGTATCAAAAAGTGTGTTTTTGAATCAAAAGAGGAGACTTGCTAACCAGAAATGATGAGAGGAACTTTCTTTTTTGATTTCAACAATTAATATCAATAGGAAATACAATTCAAATTCAAGGACTCTATTGTTTATTAAATTGAATGAATTCATGATACAGATCGTTCATGGACTCGTTTTCATAATGAATATAAATATTAAGAAAGAAACAAAAGTTAATTTCAAGGTTATTGCATGAAAAAATAGTACCGGCAACAACAAGATCAGCCTAATTAACGTGCGGTGATTTGAAAGTCTGATTATTTAGGAATTAAACAAGTTGACTTTTGTACGAAATTCAAACCATGATGAATGACTCCTTTGGCTGACGGATTTAAATTGATTTAGAGTTTTAAAGGTATTTGTACTTGTTTCATTCAATTAATATAATAGGTCGTTTAGCCGCATATGTTATATTCTATGATCAATGTATCAAAAAGTGTGTTTTCAATCAAAAGAGGAGACTTGCTAACCAGAAAAATGATGAGAGGAACTTTCTATTTTAGATTTCAACAATTGATATCCATAGGAAATACAATTCAAATTCAAGGACTCCATTGTTTATTAAATTGAATGAATTCATGTTACAGATCGTTCATGGACTCTTTTTCATTATGAATATAAATTATTAAGAAAGAAACAAAAGTTAATTTCAAGGTTATTGCATGAAAAATATTCCCCGGCAACAACAAGAGCAGCCTAATTAACGTGTGGTGATTAGAAAGTCTCATTATTTAGGAATTAAACCAGTAGACTTTTGTAGGAAATGCAAACCATGATGAATGACTCCTTTGGCTGATGGATTGAAATAATTTAGAGTTTTAAAGGTGTTTGTACTTGTTTCATTCAATTAATATAATAGTTTTTTTTAGCCGCATGTGTGTTATATTCTATGATCAATGTATCAAAAAGTGTGTTTTGAATCAAAAGAGGAGACTTGCTAACCGGAAATGATGAGAGGAACTTTCTATTTTTGATTTCAACAATTAATATCAATAGGAAATACAATTCAACTTCAAGGACTCTATTGTTTATTAAATTGAATGAATTCATGATACAGATCGTTCATGGACTCGTTTTCATAATGAATATAAATATTAAGAAAGAAGAAAAAAGTTAATTTCAAGGTTATTGCATGAAAAAATAGTACCCGGCAACAACAAGATCAGCCTAATTAACGTGCGGTGATTTGAAAGTCTGATTATTTAGGAATTAAACAAGTTGACTTTTGTACGAAATTCAAACCATGATGAATGACTCCTTTGGCTGACGGATTTAAATTGATTTAGAGTTTTAAAGGTATTTGTACTTCTTTCATTCAATTAATATAATAGGTCGTTTAGCCGCATGTGTCATATTCTATGATCAATGTATCAAAAAGTGTGTTCTCAATCAAAAGAGGAGACTTGCTAACCAGAAATGATGAGAGGAACTTTCTATTTTAGATTTCAACAATTGATATCCATAGGAAATACAATTCAAATTCAAGGACTCCATTGTTTATTAAATTGAATGAATTCATGTTACAGATCGTTCATGGACTCTCTTTTTCATTATGAATATAATTATTAAGAAAGAAACAAAAGTTCATTTCAAGGTTATTGCATGAAAAATATTCCCGGCAACAACAAGAGCAGCCTAATTAACGTGTGGTGATTAGAAAGTCTCATTATTTAGGAATTAAACCAGTAGACTTTTGTAGGAAATGCAAACCATGATGAATGACTCCTTTGGCTGATGGATTGAAATAATTTAGAGTTTTAAAGGTGTTTGTACTTGTTTCATTCAATTAATATAATATAATTTTTTTTAGCCGCATGTGTTATATTCTATGATCAATGTATCAAAAAGTGTGTTTTGAATCAAAAGAGGAGACTTGCTAACCGGAAATGATGAGAGGAACTTTCTATTTTTGATTTCAACAATTAATATCAATAGGAAATACAATTCAAATTCAAGGACTCTATTGTTTATTAAATTGAATGAATTCATGATACAGATCGTTCATGGACTCGTTTTCATAATGAATATAAATATTAAGAAAGAAAGAAACAAAAGTTAATTTCAAGGTTATTGCATGAAAAATAGTACCGGCAACAACAAGATCAGCCTAATTAACGTGCGGTGATGATTTGAAAGTCTGATTATTTAGGAATTAAACAAGTTGACTTTTGTACGAAATTCAAACCATGATGAATGACTCCTTTGGCTGACGGATTTAAATTGATTTAGAGTTTTAAAGGTATTTGTACTTGTTTCATTCAATTAATATAATAGGTCGTTTAGCCGCATGTGTTATATTCTATGATCAATGTATCAAAAAGTGTGTTTTCAATCAAAAGAGGAGACTTGCTAACCAGAAATGATGAGAGGAACTTTCTATTTTAGATTTCAACAATTGATATCCATAGGAAATACAATTCAAATTCAAGGACTCCATTGTTTATTAAATTGAATGAATTCATGTTACAGATCGTTCATGGACTCTTTTTCATTATGAATATAATTATTAAGAAAGAAACAAAAGTTCATTTCAAGGTTATTGCATGAAAAAATATTCCCCCGGCAGCAACAACAAGAGCAGCCTAATTAACGTGTGGTGATTAGAAAGTCTCATTATTTAGGAATTAAACCAGTAGACTTTTGTAGGAAATGCAAACCATGATGAATGACTCCTTTGGCTGATGGATTGAAATAATTTAGAGTTTTTTAAAGGTGTTTGTACTTGTTTCATTCAATTAATATAATAATATTTTTTTTTAGCCGCATGTGTTATATTCTATGATCAATGTATCAAAAAGTGTGTTTTGAATCAAAAGAGGAGACTTGCTAACCAGAAATGATGAGAGGAACTTTCTATTTTTGATTTCAACAATTAATATCAATAGGAAATACAATTCAAATTCAAGGACTCTATTGTTTATTAAATTGAATGAATTCATGATACAGATCGTTCATGGACTCGTTTTCATAATGAATATAAATATTAAGAAAGAAACAAAAGTTAATTTCAAGGTTATTGCATGAAAAATAGTACCGGCAACAACAAGATCAGCCTAATTAACGTGCGGTGATTTGAAAGTCTGATTATTTAGGAATTAAACAAGTTGACTTTTGTACGAAATTCAAACCATGATGAATGACTCCTTTGGCTGACGGATTTAAATTGATTTAGAGTTTTAAAGGTATTTGTACTTGTTTCATTCAATTAATATAATAGGTCGTTTAGCCGCATGCGTTATATTCTATGATCAATGTATCAAAAAGTGTGTTTTCAATCAAAAGAGGAGACTTGCTAACCAGAAATGATGAGAGGAACTTTCTATTTTAGATTTCAACAATTGATATCCATAGGAAATACAATTCAAATTCAAAGGACTCCATTGTTTATTAAATTGAATGAATTCATGTTACAGATCGTTCATGGACTCTTTTTCATTATGAATATAATTATTAAGAAAGAAACAAAAGTTAATTTCAAGGTTATTGCATGAAAAATATTCCCGGCAACAACAAGAGCAGCCTAATTAACGTGTGGTGATTAGAAAGTCTCATTATTTAGGGAATTAAACCAGTAGACTTTTGTAGGAAATGCAAACCATGATGAATGACTCCTTTGGCTGATGGATTGAAATAATTTAGAGTTTTAAAGGTGTTTGTACTTGTTTCATTCAATTAATATAATAGTTTTTTTAGCCGCATGTGTTATATTCTATGATCAATGTATCAAAAAGTGTGTTTTGAATCAAAAGAGGAGACTTGCTAACCAGAAATGATGAGAGGAACTTTCTATTTTTGATTTCAACAATTAATATCAATAGGAAATACAATTCAAATTCAAGGACTCTATTGTTTATTAAATTGAATGAATTCATGATACAGATCGTTCATGGACTCGTTTTTCATAATGAATATAAATATTAAGAAAGAAACAAAAGTTAATTTCAAGGTTATTGCATGAAAAAAATAGTACCGGCAACAACAAGATCAGCCTAATTAACGTGCGGTGATTTGAAAGTCTGATTATTTAGGAATTAAACAAGTTGACTTTTGTACGAAATTCAAACCATGATGAATGACTCCTTTGGCTGACGGATTTAAATTGATTTAGAGTTTTAAAGGTATTTGTACTTGTTTCATTCAATTAATATAATAGGTCGTTTAGCCGCATGTGTTATATTCTATGATCAATGTATCAAAAAGTGTGTTTTCAATCAAAAGAGGAGACTTGCTAACCAGAAAATGATGAGAGGAACTTTCTATTTTAGATTTCAACAATTGATATCCATAGGAAATACAATTCAAATTCAAGGACTCCATTGTTTATTAAATTGAATGAATTCATGTTACAGATCGTTCATGGACTCTTTTTCATTATGAATATAATTATTAAGAAAGAAACAAAAGTTAATTTCAAGGTTATTGCATGAAAAATATTCCCGGCAAGCAACAAGAGCAGCCTAATTAACGTGTGGTGATTAGAAAGTCTCATTATTTAGGAATTAAACCAGTAGACTTTTGTAGGAAATGCAAACCATGATGAATGACTCCTTTGGCTGATGGATTGAAATAATTTAGAGTTTTAAAGGTGTTTGTACTTGTTTCATTCAATTAATATAATAGTTTTTTTTTTAGCCGCATGTGTTATATTCTATGATCAATGTATCAAAAAGTGTGTTTTGAATCAAAAGAGGAGACTTGCTAACCAGAAATGATGAGAGGAACTTTCTATTTTTGATTTCAACAATTAATATCAATAGGAAATACAATTCAAATTCAAGGACTCTATTGTTTATTAAATTGAATGAATTCATGATACAGATCGTTCATGGACTCGTTTTTCATAATGAATATAAATATTAAGAAAGAAACAAAAGTTAATTTCAAGGTTATTGCATGAAAAAATAGTACCGGCAACAACAAGATCAGCCTAATTAACGTGCGGTGATTTGAAAGTCTGATTATTTAGGAATTAAACAAGTTGACTTTTGTACGAAATTCAAACCATGATGAATGACTCCTTTGGCTGACGGATTTAAATTGATTTAGAGTTTTAAAGGTATTTGTACTTGTTTCATTCAATTTAATATAATAGGTCGTTTAGCCGCATGTTATATATTCTATGATCAATGTATCAAAAAGTGTGTTTTCAATCAAAAGAGGAGACTTGCTAACCAGAAATGATGAGAGGAACTTTCTATTTTAGATTTCAACAATTGATATCCATAGGAAATACAATTCAAATTCAAGGACTCCATTGTTTATTAAATTGAATGAATTCATGTTACAGATCGTTCATGGACTCTTTTTCATTATGAAATATAATTATTAAGAAAGAAACAAAAGTTAATTTCAAGGTTATTGCATGAAAAATATTCCCGGCAACAACAAGAGCAGCCTAATTAACGTGTGGTGATTAGAAAAGTCTCATTATTTAGGAAATTAAACCAGTAGACTTTTGTAGGAAATGCAAACCATGATGAATGACTCCTTTGGCTGATGGATTGAAATAATTTAGAGTTTTAAAGGTGTTTTGTACTTGTTTCATTCAATTAATATAATAGTTTTTTTTTAGCCGCATGTGTTTATATTCTATGATCAATGTATCAAAAAGTGTGTTTTGAATCAAAAGAGGAGACTTGCTAACCGGAAATGATGAGAGGAACTTTCTATTTTTGATTTCAACAATTAATATCAATAGGAAATACAATTCAACTACAAGGACTCTATTGTTTATTAAATTGAATGAATTCATGATACAGATCGTTCATGGACTCGTTTTTCATAATGAATATAAATATTAAGAAAGAAACAAAAGTTAATTTCAAGGTTATTGCATGAAAAATAGTACCGGCAACAACAAGATCAGCCTAATTAACGTGCGGTGATTTGAAAGTCTGATTATTTAGGAATTAAACAAGTTGACTTTTGTACGAAATTCAAACCATGATGAATGACTCCTTTGGCTGACGGATTTAAATTGATTTAGAGTTTTAAAGGTATTTGTACTTGTTTCATTCAATTAATATAATAGGTCGTTTAGCCGCATGTGTTATATTCTATGATCAATGTATCAAAAAGTGTGTTTTCAATCAAAAGAGGAGACTTGCTAACCAGAAATGATGAGAGGAACTTTCTATTTTAGATTTCAACAATTGATATCCATAGGAAATACAATTCAAATTCAAGGACTCCATTGTTTATTAAATTGAATGAATTCATGTTACAGATCGTTCATGGACTCTTTTTCATTATGAAATATAATTATTAAGAAAGAAACAAAAGTTAATTTCAAGGTTATTGCATGAAAAATATTCCCGGCCGGCAACAACAAGAGCAGCCTAATTAACGTGTGGTGATTAGAAAGTCTCATTATTTAGGAATTAAACCAGTAGACTTTTGTAGGAAATGCAAACCATGATGAATGACTCCTTTGGCTGATGGATTGAAAAATAATTTTAGAGTTTTAAAGTGTGTTTGTACTTGTTTCATTCAATTAATATAATAATTTTTTTTAGCCGCATGTGTTATATTCTATGATCAATGTATCAAAAAGTGTGTTTTGAATCAAAAGAGGAGACTTGCTAAACAGAAATGATGAGAGGAACTTTCTATTTTTGATTTCAACAATTAATATCAATAGGAAATACAATTCAAATTCAAAGGACTCTATTGTTTATTAAATTGAATGAATTCATGATACAGATCGTTCATGGACTCGTTTTCATAATGAATATAATATATTAAGAAAGAAACAAAAGTTAATTTCAAGGTTATTGCATGAAAAAAATAGTACCGGCAACAACAAGATCAGCCTAATTAACGTGCGGTGATTTGAAAGTCTGATTATTTAGGAATTAAACAAGTTGACTTTTGTACGAAATTCAAACCATGATGAATGACTCCTTTGGCTGACGGATTTAAATTGATTTAGAATTTTTTAAAGGTATTTGTACTTGTTTCATTCAATTAATATAATAGGTCGTTTAGCCGCATGTGTTATATTCTATGATCAATGTATCAAAAAGTGTGTTTTCAATCAAAAGAGGAGACTTGCTAACCAGAAATGATGAGAGGAACTTTCTATTTTAGATTTCAACAATTGATATCCATAGGAAAATACAATTCAAATTCAAGGACTCCATTGTTTATTAAATTGAATGAATTCATGTTACAGATCGTTCATGGACTCTTTTTCATTATGAATATAATTATTAAGAAAGAAACAAAAGTTCATTTCAAGGTTATTGCATGAAAAATATTCCCGGCAACAACAAGAGCAGCCTAATTAACGTGTGGTGATTAGAAAGTCTCATTATTTAGGAATTAAACCAGTAGACTTTTGTAGGAAATGCAAACCATGATGAATGACTCCTTTGGCTGATGGATTGAAATAATTTAGAGTTTTAAAGGTGTTTGTACTTGTTTCATTCAATTAATATAATAGTTTTTTTAGCCGCATGTGTTATATTCTATGATCAATGTATCAAAAAGTGTGTTTTGAATCAAAAAGAGGAGACTTGCTAACCAGAAATGATGAGAGGAACTTTCTATTTTTGATTTCAACAATTAATATCAATAGGAAATACAATTCAAATTCAAGGACTCTATTGTTTATTAAATTGAATGAATTCATGATACAGATCGTTCATGGACTCGTTTTCATAATGAATATAAATATTAAGAAAGAAACAAAAGTTAATTTCAAGGTTATTGCATGAAAAAATAGTACCGGCAACAACAAGATCAGCCTAATTAACGTGCGGTGATTTGAAAGTCTGATTATTTAGGAAATTAAACAAGTTGACTTTTGTACGAAATTCAAACCATGATGAATGACTCCTTTGGCTGACGGATTTAAATTGATTTAGAGTTTTAAAGGGTATTTTGTACTTGTTTCATTCAATTAATATAATAGGTCGTTTAGCCGCATGTGTTATATTCTATGATCAATGTATCAAAAAAGTGTGTTTTCAATCAAAAGAGGAGACTTGCTAACCAGAAATGATGAGAGGAACTTTCTATTTTAGATTTCAACAATTGATATCCATAGGAAATACAATTCAAATTCAAGGACTCCATTGTTTATTAAATTGAATGAATTCATGTTACAGATCGTTCATGGACTCTTTTTCATTATGAATATAATTATTAAGAAAGAAACAAAAGTTAATTTCAAGGTTATTGCATGAAAAATATTCCCGGCAACAACAAGAGCAGCCTAATTAACGTGTGGTGATTAGAAAGTCTCATTATTTAGGAATTAAACCAGTAGACTTTTGTAGGAAATGCAAACCATGATGAATGACTCCTTTGGCTGATGGATTGAAATAATTTAGAGTTTTAAAGGTGTTTGTACTTGTTTCATTCAATTAATATAATAGTTTTTTTAGCCGCATGTGTTATATTCTATGATCAATGTATCAAAAAGTGTGTTTTGAATCAAAAGAGGAGACTTGCTAACCGGAAATGATGAGAGGAACTTTCTATTTTTGATTTCAACAATTAATATCAATAGGAAATACAATTCAACTACAAGGACTCTATTGTTTATTAGGTTGAATGAATTCATGATACAGATCGTTCATGGACTCGTTTTCATAATGAATATAAATATTAAGAAAGAAACAAAAGTTAATTTCAAGGTTATTGCATGAAAAATAGTACCGGCAACAACAAGATCAGCCTAATTAACGTGCGGTGATTTGAAAGTCTGATTATTTAGGAATTAAACAAGTTGACTTTTGTACGAAATTCAAACCATGATGAATGACTCCTTTGGCTGACGGATTTAAATTGATTTAGAGTTTTAAAGGTATTTGTACTTGATTCATTCAATTAATATAATAGGTCGTTTAGCCGCATGTGTTATATTCTATGATCAATGTATCAAAAAGTGTGTTTTCAATCAAAAGAGGAGACTTGCTAACCAAAAATGATGAGAGGAACTTTCTATTTTAGATTTCAACAATTGATATCCATAGGAAATACAATTCAAATTCAAGGACTCCATTGTTTATTAAATTGAATGAATTCATGTTACAGATCGTTCATGGACTCTTTTTCATTATGAATATAATTATTAAGAAAGAAACAAAATATAATTTCAAGGTTATTGCATGAAAAATATTCCCGGCAACAACAAGAGCAGCCTAATTAACGTGTGGTGATTAGAAAGTCTCATTATTTAGGAATTAAACCAGTAGACTTTTGTAGGAAATGCAAACCATGATGAATGACTCCTTTGGCTGATGGATTGAAATAATTTAGAGTTTTAAAGGTGTTTGTACTTGTTTCATTCAATTAATATAATAGTTTTTTTAGCCGCATGTGTTATATTCTATGATCAATGTATCAAAAAGTGTGTTTTGAATCAAAAGAGGAGACTTGCTAACCGGAAATGATGAGAGGAACTTTCTATTTTTGATTTCAACAATTAATATCAATAGAAAATACAATTCAACTACAAGGACTCTATTGTTTATTAAGTTGAATGAATTCATGATACAGATCGTTCATGGACTCGTTTTCATAATGAATATAAATATTAAGAAAGAAACAAAAGTTAATTTCAAGGTTATTGCATGAAAAATAGTACCGGCAACAACAAGATCAGCCTAATTAACGTGCGGTGATTTGAAAGTCTGATTATTTAGGAATTAAACAAGTTGACTTTTGTACGAAATTCAAACCATGATGAATGACTCCTTTGGCTGACGGATTTAAATTGATTTAGAGTTTTAAAGGTATTTGTACTTGTTTCATTCAATTAATATAATAGGTCGTTTAGCCGCATGTGTTATATTCTATGATCAATGTATCAAAAAGTGTGTTTTCAATCAAAAGAGGAGACTTGCTAACCAGAAATGATGAGAGGAACTTTCTATTTTAGATTTCAACAATTGATATCCATAGGAAATACAATTCAAATTCAAGGACTCCATTGTTTATTAAATTGAATGAATTCATGTTACAGATCGTTCATGGACTCTTTTTCATTATGAATATAATTATTAAGAAAAGAAACAAAAGTTAATTTCAAGGTTATTGCATGAAAAAATATTCCCGGCATGGCAAGCAACAAGAGCAGCCTAATTAACGTGCGGTGATTTGAAAGTCTGATTATTTAGGAATTAAACAAGTAGACTTTTGTAGGAAATTCAAACCATGATGAATGACTCCTTTGGCTGATGGATTGAAATTGATTTAGAGTTTTTAAAGGTATTTGTACTTGTTTCATTCAATTAATATAATAGTTTTTTAGCCGCATGTGTTATATTCTATGATCAATGTATCAAAAAAGTGTGTTTTGAATCAAAAGAGGAGACTTGCTAACCAGAAATGATGAGAGGAACTTTCTATTTTTGATTTCAACAATTAATATCAATAGGAAATACAATTCAAATTCAAGGACTCTATTGTTTATTAAATTGAATGAATTCATGATACATATCGTTCATGGACTCGTTTTCATCATGAATATAATTATTAAGAAAGAAACAAAAGTTAATTTCAAGGTTATTGCATGAAAAAAATAGTACCGGCAACAACAAGATCAGCCTAATTAACGTGCGGTGATTTGAAAGTCTGATTATTTAGGAATTAAACAAGTTGACTTTTTGTACGAAATTCAAACCATGATGAATGACTCCTTTGGCTGACGGATTTAAATTGATTTAGAGTTTTAAAGGTATTTGTACTTGTTTCATTCAATTAATATAATAGGTCATTTAGCCTCATGTGTTATATTCTATGATCAATGTATCAAAAAGTGTGTTTTCAATCAAAAGAGGAGACTTGCTAACCAGAAATGATGAGAGGAACTTTCTATTTTTGATTTCAACAATTGATATCAATAGGAAATACAATTCAAATTCAAGGACTCTATTGTTTATTAAATTGAATGAATTCATGATACAGATCGTTCATGGACTCTTTTTCATAATGAATATAATTATTAAGAAAGAAACAAAAGTTAATTTCAAGGTTATTGCATGAAAAATAGTACCGGCAACAACAAGATCAGCCTAATTAACGTGCGGTGATTTGAAAGTCTGATTATTTAGGAATTAAACAAGTTGACTTTTGTACGAAATTCAAACCATGATGAATGACTCCTTTGGCTGACGGATTTAAATTGATTTAGAGTTTTAAAGGTATTTGTACTTGTTTCATTCAATTAATATAATAGGTCGTTTAGCCGCATGTGTTATATTCTATGATCAATGTATCAAAAAGTGTGTTTTCAATCAAAAGAGGAGACTTGCTAACCAGAAATGATGAGAGGAACTTTCTATTTTAGATTTCAACAATTGATATCCATAGGAAATACAATTCAAATTCAAGGACTCCATTGTTTATTAAATTGAATGAATTCATGTTACAGATCGTTCATGGACTCTTTTTCATTATGAATATAATTATTAAGAAAGAAACAAAAGTTAATTTCAAGGTTATTGCATGAAAAATATTCCCGGCAAGCAACAAGAGCAGCCTAATTAACGTGTGGTGATTAGAAAGTCTCATTATTTAGGAATTAAACCAGTAGACTTTTGTAGGAAATGCAAACCATGATGAATGACTCCTTTGGCTGATGGATTGAAATAATTTAGAGTTTTAAAGGTGTTTGTACTTGTTTCATTCAATTAATATAATAGTTTTTTTAGCCGCATGTGTTATATTCTATGATCAATGTATCAAAAAGTGTGTTTTGAATCAAAAGAGGAGACTTGCTAACCAGAAATGATGAGAGGAACTTTCTATTTTTGATTTCAACAATTAATATCAATAGGAAATACAATTCAAATTCAAGGACTCTATTGTTTATTAAATTGAATGAATTCATGATACAGATCGTTCATGGACTCGTTTTCATAATGAATATAAATATTAAGAAAGAAACAAAAGTTAATTTCAAGGTTATTGCATGAAAAATAGTACCGGCAACAACAAGATCAGCCTAATTAACGTGCGGTGATTTGAAAGTCTGATTATTTAGGAATTAAACAAGTTGACTTTTGTACGAAATTCAAACCATGATGAATGACTCCTTTGGCTGACGGATTTAAATTGATTTAGAGTTTTAAAGGTATTTGTACTTGTTTCATTCAATTAATATAATAGGTCGTTTAGCCGCATATCTTATATTCTATGATCAATGTATCAAAAAGTGTGTTTTCAATCAAAAGAGGAGACTTGCTAACCAGAAATGATGAGAGGAACTTTCTATTTTAGATTTCAACAATTGATATCCATATAGGAAATACAATTCAAATTCAAGGACTCCATTGTTTATTAAATTGAATGAATTCATGTTACAGATCGTTCATGGACTCTTTTTCATTATGAATATAATTATTAAGAAAGAAACAAAAGTTAATTTCAAGGTTATTGCATGAAAAATATTCCCGGCAACAACAAGAGCAGCCTAATTAACGTGTGGTGATTAGAAAGTCTCATTATTTAGGAATTAAACCAGTAGACTTTTGTAGGAAATGCAAACCATGATGAATGACTCCTTTGGCTGATGGATTGAAATAATTAGAGAGTTTTTTAAAAGTGTGTTTGTACTTGTTTCATTCAATTAATATAATAGTTTTTTTAGCCGCATGTGTTATATTCTATGATCAATGTATCAAAAAGTGTGTTTTGAATCAAAAGAGGAGACTTGCTAACCGGAAATGATGAGAGGAACTTTCTATTTTTGATTTCAACAATTAATATCAATAGGAAATACAATTCAACTACAAGGACTCTATTGTTTATTAGGTTGAATGAATTCATGATACAGATCGTTCATGGACTCCTTTTCATAATGAATATAAATATTAAGAAAGAAACAAAAGTTAATTTCAAGGTTATTGCATGAAAAATAGTACCGGCAACAACAAGATCAGCCTAATTAACGTGCGGTGATTTGAAAGTCTGATTATTTAGGAATTAAACAAGTTGACTTTTGTACGAAATTCAAACCATGATGAATGACTCCTTTGGCTGACGGATTTAAATTGATTTAGAGTTTTAAAGGTATTTGTACTTGTTTCATTCAATTAATATAATAGGTCGTTTAGCCGCATGCGTTATATTCTATGATCAATGTATCAAAAAGTGTGTTTTCAATCAAAAGAGGAGACTTGCTAACCAGAAATGATGAGAGGAACTTTCTATTTTAGATTTCAACAATTGATATCCATAGGAAATACAATTCAAATTCAAGGACTCCATTGTTTTTATTAAATTGAATGAATTCATGTTACAGATCGTTCATGGACTCTTTTTCATTATGAATATAATTATTAAGAAAGAAACAAAAGTTCATTTCAAGGTTATTGCATGAAAAATATTCCCGGCAACAACAAGAGCAGCCTAATTAACGTGTGGTGATTAGAAAGTCTCATTATTTAGGAATTAAACCAGTAGACTTTTGTAGGAAATGCAAACCATGATGAATGACTCCTTTGGCTGATGGATTGAAATAATTTAGAGTTTTTAAAGTAATTTGTACTTGTTTGTACTTGTTTCATTCAATTAATATAATAGGTTCGTTTAGCCGCATGCGTTATATTCTATGATCAATGTATCAAAAAAAGTGTGTTTTCAATCAAAAGAGGAGACTTGCTAACCAAAAATGATGAGAGGAACTTTCTATTTTTAGATTTCAACAATTGATATCCATAGGAAATACAATTCAAATTCAAGGACTCCATTGTTTATTAAATTGAATGAATTCATGTTACAGATCGTTCATGGACTCTTTTTCATTATGAATATAATTATTAAGAAAGAAACAAAAGTTTCATTTCAAGGTTATTGCATGAAAAAATATTCCCCCGGCAACAACAAGAGTAGCCTAATTAACGTGTGGTGATTAGAAAGTCTCATTATTTAGGAATTAAACCAGTAGACTTTTGTAGGAAATGCAAACCATGATGAATGACTCCTTTGGCTGATGGATTGAAATAATTTAGAGTTTTAAAGGTGTTTGTACTTGTTTCATTCAATTAATATAATAGTTTTTTTAGCCGCATGTGTTATATTCTATGATCAATGTATCAAAAAGTGTGTTTTGAATCAAAAGAGGAGACTTGCTAACCGGAAATGATGAGAGGAACTTTCTATTTTTGATTTCAACAATTAATATCAATAGAAAATACAATTCAACTACAAGGACTCTATTGTTTATTAAGTTGAATGAATTCATGATACAGATCGTTCATGGACTCGTTTTCATAATGAATATAAATATTAAGAAAGAAACAAAAGTTAATTTCAAGGTTATTGCATGAAAAATAGTACCGGCAACAACAAGATCAGCCTAATTAACGTGCGGTGATTTGAAAGTCTGATTATTTAGGAATTAAACAAGTTGACTTTTGTACGAAATTCAAACCATGATGAATGACTCCTTTGGCTGACGGATTTAAATTGATTTAGAGTTTTAAAGGTATTTGTACTTGTTTCATTCAATTAATATAATAGGTCGTTTAGCCGCATGTGTCATATTCTATGATCAATGTATCAAAAAGTGTGTTCTCAATCAAAAGAGGAGACTTGCTAACCAGAAATGATGAGAGGAACTTTCTATTTTAGATTTCAACAATTGATATCCGTAGGAAATACAATTCAAATTCAAGGACTCCATTGTTTATTAAATTGAATGAATTCATGTTACAGATCGTTCATGGACTCATTTTCATTATGAATATAATTATTAGGAATGAAACAAAAGTTAATTTCAAGGTTATTGCATGAAAAATATTCCCGGTAGCAACAAGAGCAGCCTAATTAACGTGCGGTGATTTGAAAGTCTGATTATTTAGGAATTAAACAAGTTGACTTTTGTACGAAATTCAAACCATGATGAATGACTCCTTTGGCTAACGGATTTAAATTGATTTAGAGTTTTAAAGGTATTTGTACTTGTTTCATTCAATTAATATAATAGGTCATTTAGCCTCATGTGTTATATTCTATGATTAATGTATCAAAAAGTGTGTTTTCACTCAAAAGAGGAGACTTGCTAACCAGAAATGATGAGAGGAACTTTCTATTTTTGACTTCAACAATTCCTATCAATAGGAAATACTATTCAAATTCAAGGACTCTATTGTTTATTAAATTGAATGAATTCATGATACAGATCGTTCATGGACTCGTTTTCATAATGAATATAAATATTAAGAAAGAAACAAAAGTTAATTTCAAGGTTATTGCATGAAAAATAGTACCGGCAACAACAAGATCAGCCTAATTAACGTGCGGTGATTTGAAAGTCTGATTATTTAGGAATTAAACAAGTTGACTTTTGTACGAAATTCAAACCATGATGAATGACTCCTTTGGCTAACGGATTTAAATTGATTTAGAGTTTTAAAGGTATTTGTACTTGTTTCATTCAATTAATATAATAGGTCATTTAGCCTCATGTGTTATATTCTATGATTAATGTATCAAAAAGTGTGTTTTCACTCAAAAGAGGAGACTTGCTAACCAGAAATGATGAGAGGAACTTTCTATTTTTGACTTCAACAATTCCTATCAATAGGAAATACTATTCAAATTCAAGGACTCTATTGTTTATTAAATTGAATGAATTCATGATACAGATTGTTCATGGACTCTTTTTCATAATGAATATAATTATTAAGAAAGAAACAAAAGTTAATTTCAAGGTTATTGCATGAAAAATAGTACCGGCAACAACAAGATCAGCCTAATTAACGTGCGGTGATTTGAAAGTCTGATTATTTAGGAATTAAACAAGTTGACTTTTGAACGAAATTCAAACCATGATGAATGACTCCTTTGGCTGACAGATTTAAATTGATTTAGAGTTTTAAAGGTATTTGTACTTGTTTCATTCAATTAATATAATAGGTCGCTTAGCCGCATGTGTTATATTCTATGATCAATGTATCAAAAATTGTGTTTTCAATCAAAAGAGGAGACTTGCTAACCAGAAATGATGAGAGGAACTTTCTATTTTAGATTTCAACAATTGATATCCGTAGGAAATACAATTCAAATTCAAGGACTCCATTGTTTATTAAATTGAATGAATTCATGTTACAGATCGTTCATGGACTCATTTTCATTATGAATATAATTATTAAGAATGAAACAAAAGTTAATTTCAAGGTTATTGCATGAAAAATGTTCCCGGCAGCAACAAGAGCAGCCTAATTAACTTGTGGTGATTAGAAAGTCTCATTATTTAGGAATTAAACCAGTAGACTTTTGTAGGAAATGCAAACCATGATGAATGACTCCTTTGGCTGATGGATTGAAATAATTTAGAGTTTTAAAGGTGTTTGTGCTTGTTTCATTCAATTAATATAATAGTTTTTTTAGCAGCATGTGTTATATTCTATGATCAATGTATCAAAAAGTGTGTTTTGAATCAAAAGAGGAGACTTGCTAACCGGAAATGATGAGAGGCACTTTCTATTTTTGATTTCAACAATTAATATCAATAGGAAATACAATTCAACTTCAAGGACTCTATTGTTTATTAAGTTGAATGAATTCATGATACAGATCGTTCATGGACTCGTTTTCATAATGAATATAAATATTAAGAAAGAAACAAAAGTTTATTTCAAGGTTATTGCATGAAAAATAGTACCGGCAACAACAAGATCAGCCTAATTAACGTGCGGTGATTTGAAAGTCTGATTATTTAGGAATTAAACAAGTTGACTTTTGTACGAAATTCAAACCATGATGAATAACTCCTTTGGCTGACGGATTTAATTAGATTTAGAGTTTTAAAGGTATTTGCACTTGTTTCATTCAATTAATATAATAGTTCGTTTAGCCGCATATCTTATATTCTATGATCAATGTATCAAAAAGTGTGTTTTCAATCAAAAGAGGAGACTTGCTAACCAGAAATGATGAGAGGAACTTTTTATTTTAGATTTCAACAATTGATATCCGTAGGAAATACAATTCAAATTCAAGGACTCCATTGTTTATTAAATTGAATGAATTCATGTTACAGATCGTTCATGGACTCTTTTTCATCATGAATATAAATATTAAGAAAGAAACAAAAGTTAATTTCAAGGTTATTGCATGAAAAATATTCCTGGCAGCAACAAGAGCAGCCTAATTAACGTGTGGTGATTAGAAAGTCTCATTATTTAGGAATTAAACCAGTAGACTTTTGTAGGAAATGCAAACCATGATGAATGACTCCTTTGGCTGATGGATTGAAATAATTTAGAGTTTTAAAGGTATTTGTACTTGTTTCATTCAATTAATATAATATTTTTGTAAGCCGCATGTGTTATATTCTATGATCAATGTATCAAAAAGTGTGTTTTGAATCAAAAGAGGAGACTTGCTAACCAGAAATCATGAGAGGAACTTTCTATTTTTGATTTCAACAATTAATATCAATAGGAAATACAATTCAAATTCAAGGACTCTATTGTTTATTAAATTGAATGAATTCATGATACAGATCGTTCATGGACTCGTTTTCATAATGAATATAAATATTAAGAAAGAAACAAAAGTTAATTTCAAGGTTATTGCATGAAAAATAGTACAGGCAACAACAAGATCAGCCTAATTAACGTGCGGTGATTTGAAAGTCTGATTATGTAGGAATTAAACAAGTTGACTTTTGTACGAAATTCAAACCATGATGAATGACTCCTTTGGCTGACGGATTTAAATTGATTTAGAATTTTAAAGGTATTTGTACTTGATTCATTCAATTAATATAATAGGTCGTTTAGCCGCATGCGTTATATTCTATGATCAATGTATCAAAAAGTATGTTTTCAATCAAAAGAGGAGACTTGCTAACCAGAAATGATGAGAGGAACTTTCTATTTTAGATTTCAACAATTGATATCCATAGGAAATACAATTCAAATTCAAGGACTCCATTGTTTATTAAATTGAATGAATTCATGTTACAGATCGTTCATGGACTCATTTTCACTATGAATATAATTATTAAGAAAGAAACAAAAGTTCATTTCAAGGTTATTGCATGAAAAATATTTCCGGCAACAACAAGAGCAGCCTAATTAACGTGTGGTGATTAGAAAGTCTCATTATTTAGGAATTAAACCTGTAGACTTTTGTAGGAAATGCAAACCATGATGAATGACTCCTTTGGCTGATGGATTGAAATAATTTAGAGTTTTAAAGGTGTTTGTACTTGTTTCATTCAATTAATATAATAGTTTTTTTAGTCGCATTTGTTATATTCTATGATCAATGTATCAAAAAGTGTGTTTGGAATCAAAAGAGGAGACTTGCTAACCAGAAATGATGAGAGGAACTTTCTATTTTTGATTTCAACAATTAATATCAATAGGAAATACAATTCAAATTCAAGGACTCTATTGTTTATTAAATTGAATGAATTCATGATACAGATCGTTCATGGACTCGTTTTCATAATGAATATAAATATTAAGAAAGAAACAAAAGTTAATTTCAAGGTTATTGCATGAAAAATAGTACCGGCAACAACAAGATCAGCCTAATTAACGTGCGGTGATTTGAAAGTCTGATTATTTAGGAATTAAACAAGTTGACTTTTGTACGAAATTCAAACCATGATGAATGACTCCTTTGGCTGACGGATTTAAATTGATTTAGAATTTTAAAGGTATTTGTACTTGATTCATTCAATTAATATAATAGGTCGTTTAGCCGCATGCGTTATATTCTATGATCAATGTATCAAAAAGTATGTTTTCAATCAAAAGAGGAGACTTGCTAACCAGAAATGATGAGAGGAACTTTCTATTTTAGATTTCAACAATTGATATCCATAGGAAATACAATTCAAATTCAAGGACTCCATTGTTTATTAAATTGAATGAATTCATGTTACAGATCGTTCATGGACTCTTTTTCATTATGAATATAATTATTAAGAAAGAAACAAAAGTTAATTTCAAGGTTATTGCATGAAAAATATTCCCGGCAGCAACAAGAGCAGCCTAATTAACGTGTGGTGATTAGAAAGTCTCATTATTTAGGAATTAAACCAGTAGACTTTTGTAGGAAATGCAAACCATGATGAATGACTCCTTTGGCTGATGGATTGAAATAATTTAGAGTTTTAAAGGTGTTTGTACTTGTTTCATTCAATTAATATAATAGTTTTTTTAGCCGCATGTGTTATATTCTATGATCAATGTATCAAAAAGTGTGTTTTGAATCAAAAGAGGAGACTTGCTAACCAGAAATGATGAGAGGAACTTTCTATTTTTGATTTCAACAATTAATATCAATAGGAAATACAATTCAAATTCAAGGACTCTATTGTTTATTAAATTGAATGAATTCATGATACAGATCGTTCATGGACTCGTTTTCATAATGAATATAATTATTAAGAAAGAAACAAAAGTTAATTTCAAGGTTATTGCATGAAAAAATAGTCCCCGGCAACAACAAGATCAGCCTAATTAACGTGCGGTGATTTGAAAGTCTGATTATTTAGGAATTAAACAAGTTGACTTTTGTACGAAATTCAAACCATGATGAATGACTCCTTTGGCTGACGGATTTAAATTGATTTAGAGTTTTAAAGGTATTTGTACTTGTTTCATTCAATTAATATAATAGGTTGTTTAGCTGCATGTGTTATATTCTATCATCAATGTATCAAAAAGTGTGTTTTCAATCAAAAGAGGAGACTTGCTAACCAGAAATGATGAGAGGAACTCTCTATTTTAGATTTCAACAATTGATATCCATAGGAAATACAATTCAAATTCAAGGACTCCATTGTTTATTAAATTGAATGAATTCATGTTACAGATCGTTCATGGACTCTTTTTCATCATGAATATAATTATTAAGAAAGAAACAAAAGTTAATTTCAAGGTTATTGCATGAAAAATATTCCCGGCAACAACAAGAGCAGCCTAATTAACGTGTGGTGATTAGAAAGTCTCATTATTTAGGATTTAAACCAGTAGACTTTTTTTCAAAATGCAAACCATGATGAATGACTCCTTTGGCTGATGGATTTAAATAATTTAGAGTTTTAAAGGTGTTTGTACTTATTTCATTCAATTAATATAATAGGTTGTTTAGCCGCATGTGTTATATTCTATGATCAATGTATCAAAAAGTGTGTTTTCAATCAAAAGAGGAGACTTGCCAACCAGAAATGATGAGAGGAACTTTCTATTTTTGATTTCAACAATTGATATCCATAGGAAATACAATTCAAATTCAAGGACTCCATTGTTTATTAAATTGAATGAATTCATGATACAGATCGTTCATGGACTCTTTTTCATAATGAATATAATTATTAAGAAAGAAACAAAAGTTAATTTCAAGGTTCTTTAATGAAAAATAGTTCCGGCAACAAAAAGAGCAGCTTAATTAACGTGTGGTGATTAGAAAGTCTCATTATTTAGGAATTAAACAAGTAGCATTTTGTACGAAATGCAAACCATGATGAATCACTCCTTTGGCTGATGGATTTAAATAGATTTAGAGTTTTAAAGGTGTTTGTACTTGTTTCATTCAATTAATATAATACTTCGTTTAGCCGCATGTGTTATATTCTATGATTAATGTATCAAAAAGTGTGTTTTAAATCAAAAGAGGAGACTTGCTAACCAGAAATGATGAGAGGAACTTTCTATTTTTGATTTCAACAATTAATATCAATAGGAAATACCATTCAAATTCAAGGACTCTATTGTTTATTAAATTGAATGAATTCATGATACAGATCGTTCATGGACTCGTTTTCATAATGAATATAAATATTAAGAAAGATACAAAAGTTAATTTCAAGGTTATTGCATGAAAAATAGTACCGACAACAACAAGATCAGCCTAATTAACGTGCGGTGATTTGAAAGTCTGATTATTTAGGAATTAAACAAGTTGACTTTTGTACGAAATTCAAACCATGATGATTGACTCCTTTGGCTGACGGATTTTAAATTGATTTAGAGTTTTAAAGGTATTTGTACTTGTTTCATTCAATTAATATAATAGGTCGTTTAGCCACATGTGTTATTATATTCTATGATCAATGTATCAAAAAGTGTGTTTTCAATCAAAAGAGGAGACTTGCTAACCAGAAATGATGAGAGGAACTTTCTATTTTAGATTTCAAAAATTGATATCCATAGTAAATACATTTCAAATTCAAGCACTCCATTGTTTATTAAATTGAATGAATTCATGTTACAGATCGTTCATGGACTCTTTTTCATTATGAATATAATTATTAAGAAAGAAACAAAAGTTAATTTCAAGGTTATTGCATGAAAAATATTCCCGGCAGCAACAAGAGCAGCCTAATTAACGTGTGGTGATTAGAAAGTCTCATTATTTAGGAATGAAACAAGTAGAATTTTGTACGAAATGCAAACCATGATGAATGACTCCTTTGGCTGATGGATTGAAATAATTTAGAGTTTTAAAGGTGTTTGTACTTGTTTCATTCAATTAATATAATAGTTTTTTTAGCCGCATGTGTTATATTCTATGATCAATGTATCAAAAAGTGTGTTTTGAATCAAAAGAGGAGACTTGCTAACCAGAAATGATGAGAGGAACTTTCTATTTTTGATTTCAACAATTAATATCAATAGGAAATACAATTCAAATTCAAGGACTCTATTGTTTATTAAATTGAATGAATTCATGATACAGATCGTTCATGGACTCGTTTTCATAATGAATATAATTATTAAGAAAGAAACAAAAGTTAATTTCAAGGTTATTGCATGAAAAATAGTACCGGCAACAACAAGATCAGCCTAATTAACGTGCGGTGATTTGAAAGTCTGATTATTTAGTAATTAAACAAGTTGACTTTTGTACGAAAATTCAAACCATGATGAATGACTCCTTTGGCTGACGGATTTAAATTGATTTAGAGTTTTAAAGGTATTTGTACTTGTTTCATTCAATTAATATAATAGGTCGTTTAGCCGCATGCGTTATATTCTATGATCAATGTATCAAAAAGTGTGTTTTCAATCAAAAGAGGAGACTTGCTAACCAGAAATGATGAGAGGAACTTTCTATTTTAGATTTCAACAATTGATATCCATAGGAAATACAATTCAAATTCAAGGACTCCATTGTTTATGAAATTGAATGAATTCATGATACATATCGTTCATGGACTCGTTTTCATAATGAATATAAATATTAAGAAAGAAACAAAAGTTAATTTCAAGGTTATTGCATGAAAAATAGTACCCGCAACAACAAGATCAGCCTAATTAACGTGCGGTGATTTGAAAGTCTGATTATTTAGGAATTAAACAAGTTGACTTTTGTACGAAATTCAAACCATGATGAATGACTCCTTTGGCTGACGGATTTAAATTGATTTAGAGTTTTAAAGGTATTTGTACTTGTTTCATTCAATTAATATAATAGTTTTTTTAGCCGCATGTGTTATATTCTATGACCAAGGTATCAAAAAGTGTGTTTTGACTCAAAAGTGGAGACTTGCTTACCAGAAATGATGAGAGGAACTTTCTATTTTTGATTTCAACAATTAATATCAATAGGAAATACAATTCAAATTCAAGGACTCTATTGTTTACTAAATTGAATGAATTCATGATACAGATCGTTCATGGACTCTTTTTCATAATGAATATAATTATTAAGAAAGAAACAAAAGTTAATTTCAAGGTTATTGCATGAAAAATATTCCCGGCAGCAACAAGAGCAGCCTAATTAACGTGTGGTGATTAGAAAGTCTCATTATTTAGGAATGAAACAAGTAGAATTTTGTACGAAATGCAAACCATGATGAATGACTCCTTTGGCTGATGGATTGAAATAATTTAGAGTTTTAAAGGTGTTTGTACTTGTTTCATTCAATTAATATAATAGTTTTGTTAGCCGCATGTGTTATATTCTATGATCAATGTATCAAAAAGTGTGTTTTGAATCAAAAGAGGAGACTTGCTAACCAGAAATGATGAGAGGAACTTTCTATTTTTGATTTCAACAATTAATATCAATAGGAAATACAATTCAAATTCAAGGACTCTATTGTTTATTAAATTGAATGAATTCATGATACAGATCGTTCATGGACTCGTTTTCATAATGAATATAAATATTAAGAAAGAAACAAAAGTTAATTTCAAGGTTATTGCATGAAAAATAGTACCGGCAACAACAAGATCAGCCTAATTAACGTGCGGTGATTTGAAAGTCTGATTATTTAGTAATTAAACAAGTTGACTTTTGTACGAAATTCAAACCATGATGAATGACTCCTTTGGCTGACGGACTTAAATAGATTTAGAGTTTTAAAGTTATTTGTACTTGTTTCATTCAATTAATATAATAGGTCGTTTAGCCGCATGTATTATATTCTATGATTAATGTATCAAAAAGTGTGTTTTCAATCAAAAGAGGAGACTTGCTAACCAGAAATGATGAGAGGAACTTTCTATTTTTAGATTTCAACAATTGATATCCATAGGAAATACAATTCAAATTCAAGGACTCCATTGTTTATGAAATTGAATGAATTCATGATACATATCGTTCATGGACTCTTTTTCATAATGAATATAAATATTAAGAAAGAAACAAAAGTTAATTTCAAGGTTATTGCATGAAAAATAGTACCGGCAACAACAAGATCAGCCTAATTAACGTGCGGTGATTTGAAAGTCTGATTATTTAGGAATTAAACAAGTTGACTTTTGTACGAAATTCAAACCATGATGAATGACTCCTTTGGCTGACGGATTTAAATTGATTTAGAGTTTTAAAGGTATTTGTACTTGTTTCATTCAATTAATATAATAGTTTTTTTAGCCGCATGTGTTATATTCTATGACCAAGGTATCAAAAAGTGTGTTTTGACTCAAAAGTGGAGACTTGCTTACCAGAAATGATGAGAGGAACTTTCTATTTTTGATTTCAACAATTAATATCAATAGGAAATACAATTCAAATTCAAGGACTCTATTGTTTACTAAATTGAATGAATTCATGATACAGATCGTTCATGGACTCTTTTTCATAATGAATATAATTATTCAGAAAGAAACAAAAGTTAATTTCAACGTTATTGCATGAAAAATAGTACCGGCAACAATAAGGGCATCCTAATTAACGTGCGGTGATTTGAAAGTCTGATTATTTAGGAATTAAACAAGTTGACTTTTGTACGAAATTCAAACCATGATGAATGACTGCTTTGGCTGACGGATTTAAATAGATTTAGAGTTTTAAAGGTATTTGTACTTGTTTCATTCAATTAATATAATAGTTTTTTTAGCCGCATGTGTTATATTCTATGACCAAGGTATCAAAAAGTGTGTTTTGACTCAAAAGTGGAGACTTGCTTACCAGAAATGATGAGAGGAACTTTCTATTTTAGATTTCAACAATTGATATCCATAGGAAATACAATTCAAATTCAAGGACTCCATTGTTTATTAAATTGAATGAATTCATGTTACAGATCGTTCATGGACTCTTTTTCATTATGAATATAATTATTAAGAAAGAAACAAAAGTTAATTTCAAGGTTATTGCATGAAAAATAGTCCCGGCAGCAACAAGTGCAGCCTAATTAACGTGTGGTGATTAGAAAGTCTCATTATTTAGGAATTAAACCAGTAGACTTTTGTAGGAAATGCAAACCATGATGAATGACTCCTTTGGCTGATGGATTGAAATAATTTAGAGTTTTAAAGGTGTTTGTATTTGTTTCATTCAATTAATATAATAGTTTTTTTAGCCGGATGTGTTATATTCTATGATCAATGTATCAAAAAGTGGGTTTTGAATCAAAAGAGGAGACTTGCTAACCAGAAATGATGAGAGGAACTTTCTATTTTTGATTTCAACAATTAATATCAATAGGAAATACAATTCAAATTCAAGTACTCTATTGTTTATTAAATTGAATGAATTCATGATACAGATCGTTCATGGACTCGTTTTCATAATGAATATAATTATTAAGAAAGAAACAAAAGTTAATTTCAAGGTTATTGCATGAAAAATAGTCCCGACAACAACAAGAGTAGCCTAATTAACGTGTGGTGATTAGAAAGTCTCATTATTTGGGAATTAAACCTATAGACTTTTGTACGAAATGCAAACCATGATGGATGACTCCTTTGGCTGATGGATTGAAATAGATTTAGAGTTTTAATGGTCTTTACACTTGTTTCATTCAATTAACATACGAAGTTGCTTAGCCGCATGTGTTATATTCCATGATCAATGCATCAAAAAGTGTGTTTGGAATCAAAAGAGGAGGCTTGCTAACCAGAAAAGATGGGAGGAACTCTCTATTTTTGAATTCAACAATTAATATCAACAGGAAATACAATTCAAAATCAAGGACTCCATTGTTTTTTAATTTGAATGAATTCATGTTACAAATCGTTCATGGACTCTTTTGCATAATGAATATAATTATTAAGAAAGAAACAAAAGTTAATTTCAAGGTTATTGCATGAAAAATAGTCCCAGCAACAACAAGAGCAGCCTAATTAACGTGTGGTGATTAGAAAGTCTAATTATTTAGGATTTAAACCTGTAGACTTTTTTTCGAAATGCAAACCATGATGAATGACTGCTTTGGCTGATGGATTTAAATAGATTTAGAGTTTTAAAGGTGTTTGTACTTATTTCATTCAATTAATATAATAGGTTGTTTAGCCACATGTGTTATATTCTATGATCAATGTATCAAAAAGTGTGTTTTCAATCAAAAGAGGAGACTTGCTAACCAGAAATGATGAGAGGAACTTTCTATTTTTGATTTCAACAATTGATATCCATAGGAAATACAATTCAAATTCAAGGACTCCATTGATTATTAAATTGAATGAATTCATGATACAGATCGTTCATGGACTCTTTTTCATAATGAATATAATTATTAAGAAAGAAACAAAAGTTAATTTCAAGGTTATTGCATGAAAAATAGTACCGACAACAACAAGGGCATCCTAATTAACTTGCTGTGATTTGAAAGTCTGATTATTTAGGAATTAAACAAGTTGACTTTTGTACAAAATTCAAACCATGATGAATGACTCCTTTGGCTGACGAATTTAAATAGATTTAGAGTTTTAAAGGTGTTTGTACTTGTTTCATTCAATTAATATAATAGGTCGTTTAGCCGCATGTGTTATATTCTATGATTAATGTATCAAAAAGTGTGTTTTAAATCAAAAGAGGAGACTTGCTAACCAGAAATGATGAGAGGAACTTTCTATTTTTGATTTCAACAATTAATATCAATAGGAAATACCATTCAAATTCAAGGACTCTATTGTTTATTAAATTGAATGAATTCATGATACAGATCGTTCATGGACTCGTTTTCATAATGAATATAAATATTAAGAAAGATACAAAAGTTAATTTCAAGGTTATTGCATGAAAAATAGTACCGGCAACAACAAGATCAGCCTAATTAACGTGCGGGGATTTGAAAGTCTGATTATTTAGGAATTAAACAAGTTGACTTTTGTACTAAATTCAAACCATGATGATTGACTCCTTTGGCTGACGAATTTAAATTGATTTAGAGTTTTAAAGGTATTTGTACTTGTTTCATTCAATTAATATAATAGGTCGTTTAGCCGCATGCGTTATATTCTATGATCAATGTATCAAAAAGTGTGTTTTCAATCAAAAGAGGAGACTTGCTAACCAGAAATGATGAGAGGAACTTTCTATTTTAGATTTCAACAATTGATATCCATAGGAAATACAATTCAAATTCAAGGACTCCATTGATTATTAAATTGAATGAATTCATGATACAGATCGTTCATGGACTCTTTTTCATAATGAATATAATTATTAAGAAAGAAACAAAAGTTAATTTCAAGGTTATTGCATGAAAAATAGTTCCCGGCAACAACAAGAGCAGCCTAATTAACGTGCTGTGATTAGAAAGTCTCATTATTTAGGAATTAAACAAGTAGACTTTTGTACAAAATGCAAACCATGATGAATGACTCCTTTGGCTGACGGATTGAAATAGATTTAGAGTTTTAAAGGTGTTTGTACTTGTTTCATTCAATTAATATAATAGTTTTTTTTAGCCGCATGTGTTATATTCTATGATCAATGTATCAAAAAGTGTGTTTTAAATCAAAAGAGGAGACTTGCTAACCAGAAATGATGAGAGGAACTTTCTATTTTTGATTTCAACAATTAATATCAATAGGAAATACAATTCAAATTCAAGGACTCTATTGTTTATTAAATTGAATGAATTCATGATACAGATCGTTCATGGACTCGTTTTCATAATGAATATAAATATTAAGAAAGAAACAAAAGTTAATTTCAAGGTTATTGCATGAAAAAATAGTACCGGCAACAACAAGATCAGCCTAATTAACGTGCGGGTGATTTGAAAGTCTGATTATTTAGGAATTAAACAAGTTGACTTTTGTACTAAATTCAAACCATGATGAATGACTCCTTTGGCTGACGAATTTAAATTTGATTTAGAGTTTTAAAGGTATTTGTACTTGTTTCATTCAATTAATATAATAGGTCGTTTAGCCGCATGCGTTATATTCTATGATCAATGTATCAAAAAAAAGTGTGTTTTCAATCAAAAGAGGAGACTTGCTAACCAGAAAAATGATGAGAGGAACTTTCTATTTTAGATTTCAAAAATTGATATCCATAGGAAATACAATTCAAATTCAAGGACTCCATTGTTTATTAAATTGAATGAATTCATGTTACAGATCGTTCATGGACTTTTTTTTCATTATGAATATAATTATTAAGAAAGAAACAAAAGTTAATTTCAAGGTTATTGCATGAAAAATATTCCCCGGCAGCAACAAGAGCAGCCTAATTAACGTGTGGTGATTAGAAAGTCTCATGATTTAGGAATGAAACAAGTAGAATTTTGTACGAAATGCAAACCATGATGAATGACTCATTTGGCTGATGGATTGAAATAATTTAGAGTTTTAAAGGTGTTTGTACTTGTTTCATTCAATTAATATAATAGTTTTGTTGGCCGCATGTGTTATATTCTATGATCAATGTATCAAAAAGTGTGTTTTGAATCAAAAGAGGAGACTTGCTAACCAGAAATGATGAGAGGAACTTTCTATTTTTGATTTCAACAATTAATATCAATAGGAAATACAATTCAAATTCAAGGACTCTATTGTTTATTAAATTGAATGAATTCATGATACAGATCATTCATGGACTCTTTTTCATAATGAATATAATTATTAAGAAAGAAACAAAAGTTAATTTCAAGGTTATTGCATGAAAAATAGTACCGGCAACAACAAGAGCAGCCTAATTAACGTGCGGTGATTTGAAAGTCTGATTTTTTAGGAATTAAACAAGTTGACTTTTGTACGAAATTCAAACCATGATGAATGACTCCTTTGGCTGACGGATTTAAATAGATTTAGAGTTTTAAAGTTATTTGTACTTGTTTCATTCAATTAATATAATAGTTTTTTTTAGCCGCATGTGTTATATTCTATGATTAATGTATCAAAAAAAGTGTGTTTTCAATCAAAAGAGGAGACTTGCTAACCAGAAATGATGAGAGGAACTTTCTATTTTTGATTTCAACAATTCGTATCAATAGGAAATACAATTCAAATTCAAGGACTCTATTGTTTATTAAATTGAATGAATTCATGATACAGATCGTTCATGGACTTTTTTTCATAATGAATATAATTATTAAGAAAGAAACAAAAGTTAATTTCAAGGTTATTGCATGAAAAATAGTACCGGCAACAACAAGATCAGCCTAATTAACGTGCGGTGATTTGAAAGTCTGATTATTTAGGAATTAAACAAGTTGACTTTTGTACGAAATTCAAACCATGATGAATGACTCCTTTGGCTGACGGATTTAAATTGATTTAGAGTTTTAAAGGTATTTGTACTTGTTTCATTCAATTAATATAATAGGTCGTTTAGCCGCATCTCTTATATTCGATGATCAATGTATCAAAAAGTGTGTTTTCAATCAAAAGAGGAGACTTGCTAACCAGAAATGATGAGAGGAACTTTCTATTTTAGATTTCAACAATTGATATCCATAGGAAATACAATTCAAATTCAAGGACTCCATTGTTTATTAAATTGAATGAATTCATGTTACAGATCGTTCATGGACTCTTTTTCACTATGAATATAATTATTAAGAAAGAAACAAAAGTTAATTTCAAGGTTATTGCATGAAAAATATTCTCGGCAACAACAAGAGCAGCCTAATTAACGTGTGGTGATTAGAAAGTCTCATTATTTAGGAATTAAACCAGTAGACTTTTGTAGGAAATGCAAACCATGATGAATGACTCCTTTGGCTGATGGATTGAAATAATTTAGAGTTTTAAAGGTGTTTGTACTTGTTTCATTCAATTAATATAATAGTTTTTTTAGCCGCATGTGTTATATTCTATGATCAATGTATCAAAAAGTGTTTTTTGAATCAAAACAGGAGACTTGCTAACCGGAAAATGATGAGAGGAACTTTCTATTTTTGATTTCAACAATTAATATCAATAGGAAATACAATTCAACTACAAGGACTCTATTGTTTATTAAGTTGAATGAATTCATGATACAGATCGTTCATGGACTCGTTTTCATAATGAATATAAATATTAAGAAAGAAACAAAAGTTAATTTCAAGGTTATTGCATGAAAAAAAAAAATAGTACCGGCAACAACAAGATCAGCCTAATTAACGTGCGGTGATTTGAAAGTCTGATTATTTAGGAATTAAACAAGTTGACTTTTGTACGAAATTCAAACCATGATGAATGACTCCTTTGGCTGACGGATTTAAATTGATTTAGAGTTTTAAAGGTATTTGTACTTGTTTCATTCCATTAATATAATAGGTCGTTTAGCCGCATCTCTTATATTCAATGATCAATGTATCAAAAAGTGTGTTTTCAATCAAAAGAGGAGACTTGCTAACCAGAAATGATGAGAGGAACTTTCTATTTTAGATTTCAACAATTGATATCCATAGGAAATACAATTCAAATTCAAGGACTCCATTGTTTATTAAATTGAATGAATTCATGTTACAGATCGTTCATGGACTCTTTTTCATTATGAATATAATTATTAAGAAAGAAACAAAAGTTAATTTCAAGGTTATTGCATGAAAAATAGTCCCGGCAGCAACAAGAGCAGCCTAATTAACGTGTGGTGGTTAGAAAGTCTCATTATTTAGGAATTAAACCAGTAGACTTTTGTAGGAAATGCAAACCATGATGAATGACTCCTTTGGCTGATGGATTGAAATAATTTAGAGTTTTAAAGGTGTTTGTATTTGTTTCATTCAATTAATATAATAGTTTTTTTAGCCGGATGTGTTATATTCTATGATCAATGTATCAAAAAGTGGGTTTTGAATCAAAAGAGGAGACTTGCTAACCAGAAATGATGAGAGGAACTTTCTATTTTTGATTTCAACAATTAATATCAATAGGAAATACCATTCAAATTCAAGGACTCTATTGTTTATTAAATTGAATGAATTCATGATACAGATCGTTCATGTACTCGTTTTCATAATGAATATAAATATTAAGAAAGATGCAAAAGTTAATTTCAAGGTTATTGCATGAAAAATAGTACCGGCAACAACAAGATCAGCCTAATTAACGTGCGGTGATTTGAAAGTCTGATTATTTAGGAATTAAACAAGTTGACTTTTGTACTAAATTCAAACCATGATGATTGACTCCTTTGGCTGACGAATTTAAATTGATTTAGAGTTTTAAAGGTATTTGTACTTGTTTCATTCAATTAATATAATAGGTCGTTTAGCCACATGCGTTATATTCTATGATCAATGTATCAAAAAGTGTGTTTTCAATCAAAAGAGGAGACTTGCTAACCAGAAATGATGAGAGGAACTATCTATTTTAGATTTCAAAAATTGATATCCATAGTAAATACAATTCAAATTCAAGGACTCCATTGTTTATTAAATTGAATGAATTCATGTTACAGATCGTTCATGGACTCTTTTTCATTATGAATATAATTATTAAGAAAGAAACAAAAGTTAATTTCAAGGTTATTGCATGAAAAATATTCCCGGCAGCAACATGAGCAGCCTAATTAACGTGTGGTGATTAGAAAGTCTCATTATTTAGGAATGAAACAAGTAGAATTTTGTACGAAATGCAAACCATGATGAATGACTCCTTTGGCTGATGGATTGAAATAATTTAGAGTTTTAAAGGTGTTTGTACTTGTTTCATTCAATTAATATAATAGTTTTGTTAGCCGCATGTGTTATATTCTATGATCAATGTATCAAAAAGTGTGTTTTGAATCAAAAGAGGAGACTTGCTAACCAGAAATGATGAGAGGAACTTTCTATTTTTGATTTCAACAATTAATATCAATAGGAAATACAATTCAAATTCAAGGACTCTATTGTTCATTAAATTGAATGAATTCATGATACAGATCGTTCATGGACTCGTTTTCATAATGAATATAAATATTAAGAAAGAAACAAAAGTTAATTTCAAGGTTATTGCATGAAAAATAGTACCGGCAACAACAAGATCAGCCTAATTAACGTGCGGTGATTTGAAAGTCTGATTATTTAGGAATTAAACAAGTTGACTTTTGTACGAAATTCAAACCATGATGAATGACTCCTTTGGCTGACGGATTTAAATTGATTTAGAGTTTTAAAGGTATTTGTACTTGTTTCATTCAATTAATATAATAGGTCGTTTAGCCGCATGCGTTATATTCTATGATCAATGTATCAAAAAGTGTGTTTTCAATCAAAAGAGGAGACTTGCTAACCAGAAATGATGAGAGGAACTTTCTATTTTAGATTTCAACAATTGATATCCATAGGAAATACAATTCAAATTCAAGGACTCCATTGTTTATGAAATTGAATGAATTCATGATACAGATCGTTCATGGACTCGTTTACATAATGAATATAAATATTAAGAAAGAAACAAAAGTTAATTTCAAGGTTATTGCATGAAAAATAGTACCGGCAACAACAAGATCAGCCTAATTAACGTGCGGTGATTTGAAAGTCTGATTATTTAGGAATTAAACAAGTTGACTTTTGTACGAAATTCAAACCATGATGAATGACTCCTTTGGCTGACGGATTTAAATTGATTTAGAGTTTTAAAGGTATTTGTACTTGTTTCATTCAATTAATATAATAGGTCGTTTAGCCGCATGTGTTATATTCTATGACCAAGGTATCAAAAAGTGTGTTTTGACTCAAAAGTGGAGACTTGCTTACCAGAAATGATGAGAGGAACTTTCTATTTTTGATTTCAACAATTAATATCAATAGGAAATACAATTCAAATTCAAGGACTCTATTGTTTACTAAATTGAATGAATTCATGATACAGCTCGTTCATGGACTCTTTTTCATAATGAATATAATTATTCAGAAAGAAACAAAAGTTAATTTCAACGTTATTGCATGAAAAATAGTACCGGCAACAATAAGGGCATCCTAATTAACGTGCGGTGATTTGAAAGTCTGATTATTTAGGAATTAAACAAGTTGACTTTTGCACGAAATTCAAACCATGATGAATGACTGCTTTGGCCGACGGATTTAAATAGATTTAGAGTTTTAAAGGTATTTGTACTTGTTTCATTCAATTAATATAATAGGTCGTGTAGCCGCATGTCTTATATTCTATGATTAATGTATCAAAAAGTGTGTTTTCAATCAAAAGAGGAGACTTGCTAACAAGAAATGATGAGAGGAACTTTCTATTTTTGATTTCAACAATTCATATCAATAGGAAATACAATTCAAATTCAAGGACTCTATTGTTTATTAAATTGAATGAATTCATGATACAGATCGTTCATGGACTCTTTTTCATAACGAATATAATTATTAAGAAAGAAACAAAAGTCAATTTAAAGGTTATTGCATGAAAAATAGTACCGGCAACAACACGAGCAGCCTAATTAACTTGCTGTGATTTGAAAGTGATTATTTAGGAATTAAAAAAGTTGAATTTTGTATGAAATGCAAGCCATGATGAATGACTCCTTTGGTTAATGGATTTAAATAGATTTAGAGTTTTAAAGGTGTTTGTACTTGTTTCATTCGATTAATATAATAGTTTGTTTAGCCGCATGTGTTATATTCTATGAGCAATGTATCAAAAAGTGTGTTTTGAATCAAAAGTGGAGACTTGCTAACCAGAAATGATCAGAGGAACTTTCTATTTTTGATTTCAACAATTAATATCAATAGGAAATACAATTCAAATTCAAGGACTCTATTGTTTATTAAATTGAATGAATTCATGATACAGATCGTTCATGGACTCTTTTTCATAATGAATATAATTATTAAGAAAGAAACAAAAGTTAATTTCAAGGTTATTGCGTGAAAAATATTCCCGGCAGCAACAAGAGCAGCCTAATTAACGTGTGGTGATTAGAAAGTCTCATTATTTAGGAATTAAACCAGTAGAATTTCGTAGGAAATGCAAACCATGATTAATGACTCCTTTGGCTGAAGAATTGATATAATTTAGAGTTTTAAAGGTGTTTGTACTTGTTTCATTCAATTAATATAATAGTTTGTTTAGCCGCATGTGTTATATTCTATGAGCAATGTATCAAAAAGTGTGTTTTGAATCAAAAGGGGAGACTTGCTAACCAGAAATGATGAGAGGAACTTTCTATTTTTGATTTCAAAAATTCATATCAATAGGTAATACAATTCAAATTCAAGGACTCTATTGTTTATTAAATTGAATGAATTCATGATACAGATCGTTCATGGACTCTTTTTCATTATGAATATAATTATTCAGAAAGAAACAAAAGTTAATTTCAAGGTTATTGCATGAAAAATAGTCCTGGCAACAACAAGAGCAACCTAATTAACGTGTTGTGATTAGAAAGTCTCATTATTTAGGAATTAAACCAGTTAACATTTGTACGAAATGCAAACCATGTTGAATGACTCCTTTGGCTGATAGATTGAAATAGATTTAGAGTTTTAATGGTCTTTACACTTTATTTCATTCAATTAACATACTAAGTTGCTTAGTCACATGTGTTATATTCCATGATCAATCTATCAAAAAGTGTGTTTGGAATCAAAAGAGGAGGCTTGCTAACCAGAAAAGATGGGAGGAACTCTCTATTTTTGAATTCAACAATTAATATCAATAGGAAATACAATTCAAAATCAAGGACTCCATTGTTTTTTAAATTGAATGAATTCATGTTACAGATCGTTCATGGACTCTTTTTCATAATGAATATAATTATTAAGAAAGAAACAAAAGTTAATTTCAAGGTTATTGCATGAAAAAATTCCCGGCAGCAACAGGAGCAGCCTAATTAACGTGTGGTGATTAGAAAGTCTCATTATTTAGGAATTAAACCAGTAGACTTTTGTAGGAAATGCAAACCATGATTAATGGCTCCTTTGGCTGAAGAATTGAAATAATTTATAGTTTTAAAGGTGTTTGTACTTGTTTCATTCAATTAATATAACAGTTTTTTTAGTCGCATGTGTTATATTCTATGATCAATGTATCAAAAAGTGTGTTTTGAATCAAAAGAGGAGACTTGCTTACCAAAAATGATGAGAGGAACTTTCTATTTTTGATTTCAACAATTAATATCAATAGGAAATACAATTCAAATTCAAGGACTCTATTGTTTACTAAATTGAATGAATTCATGATAAAGATCGTTCATGGACTATTTTCATAATGAATATAATTATTAAGAAAGAAACAAAAGTTAATTTCAAGGTTATTGCATGAAAAATAGTACCGGCAACAATAAGGGCATCCTAATTAACGTGCGGTGATTTGAAAGTCTGATTATTTAGGAATTAAACAAGTTGACTTTTGTACGAAATTCAAACCATGATGAATGACTCCTTTGGCTGACGGATTTAAATAGATTTAGAGTTTTAAAGGTATTTGTACTTGTTTCATTCAATTAATATAATAGTTTTTTTAGTCGCATGTGTTATATGATCAATGTATCAAAAAGTGTGTTTTGAATCAAAAGAGGAGACTTGCTTACCAAAAATGATGAGAGGAACTTTCTACTTTTGATTTCAACAATTAATATCAATAGGAAATACAATTCAAATTCAAGGACTTTATTGTTTACTAAATTGAATGAATTCATGATACAGATCGTTCATGGACTCTTTTTCATAATGAATATAATTATTAAGAAAGAAACAAATGTTAATTTCAAGGTTATTGCATGAAAAATAGTCCTGACAACAACAAGAGCAACGTAATTAACGTGTGGTGATTAGGAAGTCTCATTATTTAGGAATTAAACCAGTTAACATTTGTATGAAATGCAAACCATGTTGAATGACTCCTTTGGCTGATGGATTGAAATAGATTTAGAGTTTTAATGGTCTTTACACTTGTTTCATTCAATTAACATACTAAGTTGCTTAGCTGCATGTGTTATATTCCATGATCAATGTATCAAAAAGAGTGTTTGGAATCAAAAGACGAGGCTTGCTAACCAGAAAAGATGGGAGGAACTCTATAATTTTGAATTCAACAATTAATATCAATAGGAAATACAATTCAAAATCAAGGACTCCATTGATTTTTAAATTGAATGAATTCATGTTACAAATCGTTCATGCACTCTTTTTCATGATGAATATAATTATTAAGAAAGAAACAAAAGTTAATTTCAAGGTTATTGCATGAAAAATAGTCCCGGCAGCAACAAGAGCAGCCTAATTAACGTGTGGTGATTAGAAAGTCTCATTATTTAGGAATTAAACCAGTAGAATTTTGTAGGAAATGCAAACCATGATTAATGACTCCTTTGGCTGAAGAATTGATATAATTTAGAGTTTTAAAGGTGTTTGTACTTGTTTCATTCAATTAATATAATAGTTTTTTTAGCCGCATGTGTTATATTCTATGACCAAGGTATCAAAAAGTGTGTTTTGACTCAAAAGTGGAGACTTGCTTACCAGAAATGATGAGAGGAACTTTCTATTTTTGATTTCAACAATTGATATCAATAGGAAATACAATTCAAATTCAAGGACTCTATTGTTTATTAAATTGAATGAATTCATGATACAGATCGTTCATGGACTCGTTTTCATAATGAATATAATTATTAAGAAAGAAACAAAAGTTAATTTCAAGGTTATTGCATGAAAAATAGTACCGGCAACAACAAGAGCAGCCTAATTAACGTGCGGTGATTTGAAAGTCTGATTATTTAGGAATTAAAGAAGTTGACTTTTGTACGAAATTCAAACCATGTTGAATGACTCCTTTGGCTGACGGATTTAAATAGATTTAGAGTTTTAAAGGTATTTGTACTTGTTTCATTCAATTAATATAATAGGTCGTTTAGCCGCATGTGTTATATTCTATGATTAATGTATCAAAAAGTGTGTTTTCAATCAAAAGAGGAGACTTGCTAACAAGAAATGATGAGAGGAACTTTCTATTTTTGATTTCAACAATTAATATCAATAGGAAATAAAATTCAAATTCAAGGACTCTATTATTTATTAAATTGAATGAATTCATCATACAGATCGTTCATGGACTCTTTTTCATAACGAATATAATTATTAAGAAAGAAACTAAAGTTAATTTGAAGATTATTGCATGAAAAATAGTACCGGCAACAACACGAGCAGCCTAGTTAACTTGTTGTGATTTGAAAGTCTGATTATTTAGGAATTAAAAAAGTTGAATTTTGTACGAAATGCAAGCCATGAAGAATGACTCCTTTGGCTGATGGATTTAAATAGATTTAGAGTTTTAAAGGTGTTTGTACTTGTTTCATTCAATTAATATAATAGTTTGTTTTGCCGCATGTGTTATATTCTATGAGCACTGTCTCAAAAAGTGTGTTTTGAATCAAAAGAGGAGACTTGCTAACCAGAAATGATAAGAGGAACTTTCTATTTTTGATTTCAACAATTAATATCAATAGGTAATACAATTCAAATTCAAGGACTCTATTGTTTATTAAATTGAATGAATTCATGATACAGATCGTTCATGGACTCTTTCTCATAATGAATATAATTATTAAGAAAGAAACAAAAGTTAATTTCAAGGTTATTGCATGAAAAATAGTACCGGCAACAACAAGAGCAGCCTAATTAACTTGCTGTGATTTGAAAGTCTGATTATTTAGGAATTAAACAAGTTGAATTACTCCTTTGGCTGACGAATTTAAATAGATTTAGAGTTTTAAAGGTGTTTGTACTTGTTTTATTCAATTAATATAATAGGTCATTTAGCCGCATGTGTTATATTCTATGATCAATGTATCAAAAAGTGTGTTTTGAATCAAAAGAGGAGACTTGCTAACCAGAAATGATGAGAGGAACTTTCTATTTTTGATTTCAACAATTCATATCAATAGGTAATACAATTCAAATTCAAGGACTCTATTATTTATTAAATTGAATGAATTCATGATACAGATCGTTCATGGACTCTTTTTCATTATGAATATAATTATTCAGAACGAAACAAAAGTTAATTTCAAGGTTATTGCATTAAAAATAGTCCTTGGCAAAAACAAGAGGAACATAATTAACGTGTTGTGATTAGAAAGTCTCATTATTTAGGAATTAAACCAGTTAACATTTGTACGAAATGCAAACCATGTTGAATGACTCCTTTGGCTGATAGATTGAAATAGATTTAGAGTTTTAATGGTCTTTACACTTTATTTCATTCAATTAACATACTAAGTTGCCTAGCCGAATGTGTTATATTCCATGATCAATGTATCAAAAAGTGTGTTTGGAATCAAAAGAGGAGGCTTGCTAACCAGAAAAGATGGGAGGAACTCTCTATTTTTGAATTCAACAATTAATATCAATCGGAAATACAATTCAAAATCAAGGACTCCATTGTTTTTTAAATTGAATGAATTCATGTTACAAATCGTTCATGGACTCCTTTTCATAATGAATATAATTATTAAGAAAGAACCAAAAGTTAATTTCAAGGTTATTGCATGAAAAAATTTCTGACAGCAACAAGAGCAGCCTAATTAACGTGTGGTGATTAGAAAGTCTCATTATTTAGGAATTAAACCAGTAGACTATTGTAGGAAATGCAAACCATGATTAATGACTCCTTTGGGCTGAAGAATTGAAATAATTTATAGTTTTAAAGGTGTTTGTACTTGTGTCATTCAATTAATATAATAGTTTTTTTAGTCGCATGTGTTATATTCTATGATCAATGTATCAAAAAGTGTGTTTTGAATCAAAAGAGGAGACTTGCTTACCAAAAATGATGAGAGGAACTTTCTATTTTTGATTTCAACAATTAATATCAATAGCAAATACAATTCAAATTCAAGGACTCTATTGTTTACTAAATTGAATGAATTCATGATACAGATCGTTCATGGACTCTTTTTCATAATGAATATAATTATTAAGAAAGAAACAAAAGTTAATTTCAAGGTTATTGCATGAAAAATAGTACCGGCAACAACAAGAGCAGCCTAATTAACTTGCTGTGATTTGAAAGTCTGATTATTTAGGAATTAAACAAGTTGAATTTTGTACGAAATTCAAACCATGATGAATGACTCCTTTGGCTGACGAATTTAAATAGATTTAGAGTTTTAAAGGTGTTTGTACTTGTTTCATTCAATTAATATAATAGGTCATTTAGCCGCATGTGTTATATTCTATGATCAATGTATCAAAAAGTGTGTTTTGAATCAAAAGAGGAGACTTGCTAACCAGAAATGATGAGAGGAACTTTCTATTTTTGATTTCAACAATTGATATCCATAGGAAATACAATTCAAATTCAAGGACTCTATTGTTTATTAAATTGAATGAATTCATGTTACAAATCGTTCATGCACTCTTTTTCATAATGAATATAATTATTAAGAAAGAAACAAAAGTTAATTTCAAGGTTATTGCATGAACAATAGTCCCGGCAGCAACAAGAGCAGCCTAATTAACGTGTGGTGATTAGAAAGTCTCATTATTTAGGAATTAAACCAGTAGACTTTTGAACGAAATGCAAGCCATGATGAATGACTCCTTTGGCTGATGGATTTAAATAGATTTAAAGTTTTAAAAGTGTTTGTACTTGTTTCATTCAATTAATATAATAGTTTGTTTAGCCGCATGAGTTATATTCTATGAGCAATGTATCAAAAAGTGTGTTTTGAATCAAAAGAGGAGACTTGCTAACCAGAAAGGATGAGAGGAACTTTCTATTTTTGATTTCAACAATTGATATCAATAAGAAATACAATTCAAATTCAAGGACTCTATTGTTTATTAAATTGAATGAATTCATGATACAGATCGTTCATGGACTCTTTTTCATAATGAGTATAATTATTAAGAAAGAAACAAAAGTTAATTTCAAGGTTATTGCATGAAAAATAGTACCGGCAACAACAAGAGCAGCCTAATTAACGTGTGGTGATTTGAAAGTCTCATTATTTAGGAATTAAATAAGTAAAATTTTGTAGGAAATTCAAACCATGATGAATGACTCCTTTGGCTGACGAATTTAAATAGATTTAGAGTTTTAAAGGTGTTTGTACTTGTTTCATTCAATTAATATAATAGGTCATTTAGCCGTATGTGTTATATTCTATGATTAATGTATCAAAAAGTGTGTTTTCAATCAAAAGAGGAGACTTGCTAACCAGAAATGATGACAGGAACTTTCTATTTTTGATTTCAACAATTCATATCCATAGGAAATACAATTCAAATTCAAGGACTCCATTGTTTATTAAATTGAATGAATTCATGTTACAGATCATTCATGGACTCTTTTTCATAATGAATATAATTATTAAGAAACAAACAAAAGTTAATTTCAAGGTTATTGCATGAAAAATATTCCCGGCAGCAACAAGAGCAGCCTAATTAACGTGTGGTGATTAGAAAGTCTCATTATTTAAGAATTAAACTAGTAGACTTTTGTAGGAAATGCAAACCATGATTAATGACTCCGTTGGCTGAAGAATTGATATAATTTAGAGTTTTAAAGGTGTTTGTACTTGTTTCATTCAATTAATATAATAGTTTTTTTAGCCACATGTGTTATATTCTATGACCAATGTATCAAAAAGTGTGTTTCGACTCAAAAGTGGAGACTTGCTTACCAGAAATGATGAGAGGAACTTTCTATTTTTGATTTCAACAATTAATATCAATGGGAAATACAATTCAAATTCAAGGACTCTATTGTTTATTAAATTGAATGAATTCATGATACAGATCATTCATGGACACGTTTTCATAATGCATATAATTATTAAGAAAGAAACAAAGGTTAATTTCAAGGTTATTGCATGAAAAATAGTACCGGCAACAACAAGAGCAGCCTAATTAACGTGCGGTGATTTGAAAGTCTGATTATTTAGGAATTAAACATGTTGACCTTTTGTACGAAATTCAAACCATGATGAATGACTCCTTTGGCTGATGGATTTAAATAGATTTAGAGTTTTAAAGGTATTTATACTTGTTTCATTCAATTAATATAATAAGACGTTTAACTGCATGTGTTATATTCTATGATTAATGTATCAAAAAGTATGTTTTCAATGAAAAGAAGAGACTTGCTAACAAGAAATGATGAGAGGAACTTTCTATTTTTGATTTCAACAATTCATATCAATAGGAAATACAATTCAAATTCAAGGACTCTATTGTTTATTAAATTGAATGAATTCATGATACAGATCGTTCATGGACTCGTTTTCATAATGAATATAATTATTAAGAAAGAAACAAAAGTTAATTTCAAGGTTATTGCATGAAAAATAGTACCGGCAACAACAATAGCAGCCTAATTAACGTGCGGTGATTTGAAAGTCTGATTATTTAGGATTTAAACATGTTGACTTTTGTACGATATTCAAACCATGATGAATGACTCCTTTGGCTGATGGATTTAAATAGATTTAGAGTTTTAAAGGTATTTATACTTGTTTCATTCAATTAATATAATAAGACGTTTAACTGCATGTGTTATATTCTATGATTAATGTATCAAAAAGTGTGTTTTCAATCAAAAGAGGAGACTTGCTAACAAGAAATGATGAGAGGAACTTTCTATTTTTGATTTCAACAATTCATATCAATAGGAAATACAATTCAAATTCAAGGACTCTATTGTTTATTAAATTGAATGAATTCATGATACAGATCGTTCATGGACTCGTTTTCATAATGAATATAATTATTAAGAAAGAAACAAAAGTTAATTTCAAGGTTATTGCATGAAAAATAGTACCGGCAACAACAATAGCAGCCTAATTAACGTGCGGTGATTTGAAAGTCTGATTATTTAGGAATTAAACATGTTGACTTTTGTACGATATTCAAACCATGATGAATGACTCCTTCGGCTGATGGATTTAAATAGATTTAGAGTTTTAAAGGTATTTATACTTATTTCATTCAATTAATATAATAGGACGTTTAACCGCATGTGTTATATTCTATGATTAATGTATCAAACAGTGTGTTTTCAATCAAAAGAGGAGACTTGCTAACAAGAAATGATGAGAGGAACTTTCTATTTTTTATTTCAACAATTCATATCAATAGGAAATACAATTCAAATTCATGGACTCCATTGTTTATTAAATTGAATGAATTCATGTTACAGATCGTTCATGGACTCTTTTTCATAATGAATATAATTATTAAGAAAGAAACAAAAGTTAATTTCATGGTTATTGCATGAAAAATAGTACCGGCAACAACAAGAGCAGCCTAATTAACGTGCGGTGATTTGAAAGTCTGATTATTTAGGAATTAAACATGTTGACTTTTGTACGATATTCAAACCATGATGAATGACTCCTTCGGCTGATGGATTTAAATAGATTTAGAGTTTTAAAGGTATTTATACTTGTTTCATTCAATTAATATAATAGGACGTTTAACCGCATGTGTTATATTCTATGATTAATGTATCAAACAGTGTGTTTTCAATCAAAAGAGGAGACTTGCTAACAAGAAATGATGAGAGGAACTTTCTATTTTTGATTTCAACAATTGATATCCATAGGAAATACAATTCAAATTAATGGACTCCATTGTTTATTAAATTGAATGAATTCATGTTACAGATCATTCACGGACTCTTTTTCATAATAAATATAATTATTAAGAAAGAAACAAAAGTCAATTTCAAGGTTATTACATGAAAAATATTCCCGGCAGCAACAAGAGCAGCCTAATTAACGTGTGGTGATTAGAAAGTCTCATTATTTAGGAATTAAACCAGTAGACTTTTGTAGGAAATGCAAACCATGATTAATGACTCCTTTGGCTGAAGAATTGATATAATTTAGAGTTTTAAAGGTGTTTGTACTTGTTTCATTCAATTAATATAATAGTTTTTTTAGCCGCATGTGTTATATTCTATGATCAATGTATCAAAAAGTGTGTTTTGAATCAAAAGAGGAGACTTGCTAACCGGAAATGATGAGAGGAACTTTCTATTTTTGATTTCAACAATTAATATCAATAGGAAATACAATTCAACTACAAGGACTCTATTGTTTATTAAATTGAATGAATTCATGATACAGATCGTTCATGGACTCGTTTTCATAATGAATATAATTATTAAGAAAGAAACAAAAGTTAATTTCAAGGTTATTGCATGAAAAATAGTACCGGCAACAACAAGAGCAGCATAATTAACGTGCGGTGATTTGAAAGTCTGATTATTTAGGAATTAAACATGTTGACTTTTGTACGAAATTCAAACCATGATGAATGACTCCTTTGGCTGATGGATTTAAATAGATTTAGAGTTTTAAAGGTATTTATACTTGTTTCATTCAATTAATATAATATGACGTTTAACCGCATGTGTTATATTCTATCATTAATGTATCAAAAAGTGTGTTTTCAATCAAAAGAGGAGACTTGCTAACAAGAAATGATGAGAGGAACTTTCTATTTTTGATTTCAACAATTCATATCAATAGGAAATACCATTCAAATTCAAGGACTCTATTGTTTATTAAATTGAATGAATTCATGATACAGATCGTTCATGGACTCGTTTTCATAATGAATATAATTATTAAGAAAGAAACAAAAGTTAATTTCAAGGTTATTGCATGAAAAATAGTACCGGCAACAACAATAGCAGCCTAATTAACGTGCGGTGATTTGAAAGTCTGATTATTTAGGAATTAAACATGTTGACTTTTGTACGATATTCAAACCATGATGAATGACTCCTTCGGCTGATGGATTTAAATAGATTTAGAGTTTTAAAGGTATTTATACTTGTTTCATTCAATTAATATAATAGGACGTTTAACCGCATGTGTTATATTCTATGATTAATGTATCAAACAGTGTGTTTTCAATCAAAAGAGGAGACCTGCTAACAAGAAATGATGAGAGGAACTTTCTATTTTTGATTTCAACAATTCATATCAATAGGAAATACAATTCAAATTCATGGACTCCATTGTTTATTAAATTGAATGAATTCATGTTACAGATCGTTCACGGACTCTTTTTCATAATGAATATAATTATTAAGAAAGAAACAAAAGTTAATTTCATGGTTATTGCATGAAAAATAGTACCGGCAACAACAAGAGCAGCCTAATTAACTTGCTGTGATTTGAAAGTCTGATTATTTAGGAATTAAACAAGTTGAATTTTGTACGAAATTCAAACTATGATGAATGACTCCTTTGGCTGACGGATTTAAATTGATTTAGAGTTTTAAATGTGTTTGTACTTGTTTCATTCAATTAATATAATAGGTCATTTAGCCGCATGTGTTATATTCTATGATCAATGTATCAAAAAGTGTGTTTTGAATCAAAAGAGGAGACTTGCTAACCAGAAATGATGACAGGAACTTTCTATTTTTGATTTCAACAATTGATATCCATAGGAAATACAATTCAAATTAATGGACTCCATTGTTTATTAAATTGAATGAATTCATGTTACAGATCGTTCATGGACTCTTTTTCATAATAAATATAATTATTAAGAAAGAAACAAAAGTCAATTTCAAGGTTATTACATGAAAAATATTCCCGGCAGCAACAAGAGCAGCCTAATTAACGTGTGGTGATTAGAAAGTCTCATTATTTAGGAATTAAACCAGTAGACTTTTGTAGGAAATGCAAACCATGATTAATGACTCCTTTGGCTGAAGAATTGATATAATTTAGAGTTCTAAAGGTGTTTGTACTTGTTTCATTCAATTAATATAATAGTTTTTTTAGCCACATGTGTTATATTATATGACCAATGTATCAAAAAGTGTGTTTTGACTCAAAAGTGGAGACTTGCTTACCAGAAATGATGAGAGGAACTTTCTATTTTTGATTTCAACAATTAATATCAATGGGAAATACAATTCAAATTCAAGGACTCTATTGTTTATTAAATTGAATGAATTCATGATACAGATCGTTCATGGACTCGTTTTCATAATGAATATAATTATTAAGAAAGAAACAAAAGTTAATTTCAAGGTTATTGCATGAAAAATAGTACCGACAACAACAACAAGAGCAGCATAATTAACGTGCGGTGATTTGAAAGTCTGATTATTTAGGAATTAAACATGTTGACTTTTGTACGAAATTCAAACCATGATGAATGACTCCTTTGGCTGATGGATTTAAATAGATTTAGAGTTTTAAAGGTATTTATACTTGTTTCATTCAATTAATATAATAAGACGTTTAACCGCATGTGTTATATTCTATGATTAATGTATCAAAAAGTGTGTTTTCAATCAAAAGAGGAGACTTGCTAACAAGAAATGATGAGAGGAACTTTCTATTTTTGATTTCAACAATTCATATCAATAGGAAATACAATTCAAATTGAAGGACTCTATTGTTTATTAAATTGAATGAATTCATGATACAGATCGTTCATGGACTCGTTTTCATAATGAATATAATTATTAAGAAAGAAACAATAGTTAATTTCAAGGTTATTGCATGAAAAATAGTACCGGCAAGAACAAGAGCAACCTCATTAACGTGCGGTGATTTGAAAGTCTGATTATTTAGGAATTAAACATGTTGACTTTTGTACGAAATTAAAACCATGATGAATGACTCCTTCGGCTGATGGATTTAAATAGATTTAGAGTTTTAAAGGTATTTATACTTGTTTCATTCGATTAATATAATAGGACGTTTAACCACATGTGTTATATTCTATGATTAATGTATCAAAAAGTGTGTTTTCAATCAAAAGAGGAGACTTGCTAACAAGAAATGATGAGAGGAACTTTCTATTTTTGATTTCAACAATTCATATCAATAGGAAATACAATTCAAATTCATGGACTCCATTGTTTATTAAATTGAATGAATTCATGTTACAGATCGTTCACGGACTCTTTTTCATAATGAATATAATTATTAAGAAAGAAACAAAAGTTAATTTCATGGTTATTGCATGAAAAATAGTACCGGCAACAACAAGAGCAGCCTAATTAACTTGCTGTGATTTGAAAGTCTGATTATTTAGGAATTAAACAAGTTGAATTTTGTACGAAATTCAAACTATGATGAATGACTCCTTTGGCTGACGGATTTAAATTGATTTAGAGTTTTAAATGTGTTTGTACTTGTTTCATTCAATTAATATAATAGGTCATTTAGCCGCATGTGTTATATTCTATGATCAATGTATCAAAAAGTGTGTTTTGAATCAAAAGAGGAGACTTGCTAACCAGAAATGATGACAGGAACTTTCTATTTTTGATTTCAACAATTGATATCCATAGGAAATACAATTCAAATTAATGGACTCCATTGTTTATTAAATTGAATGAATTCATGTTACAGATCGTTCATGGACTCTTTTTCATAATAAATATAATTATTAAGAAAGAAACAAAAGTCAATTTCAAGGTTATTACATGAAAAATATTCCCGGCAGCAACAAGAGCAGCCTAATTAACGTGTGGTGATTAGAAAGTCTCATTATTTAGGAATTAAACCAGTAGACTTTTGTAGGAAATGCAAACCATGATTAATGACTCCTTTGGCTGAAGAATTGATATAATTTAGAGTTCTAAAGGTGTTTGTACTTGTTTCATTCAATTAATATAATAGTTTTTTTAGCCACATGTGTTATATTATATGACCAATGTATCAAAAAGTGTGTTTTGACTCAAAAGTGGAGACTTGCTTACCAGAAATGATGAGAGGAACTTTCTATTTTTGATTTCAACAATTAATATCAATGGGAAATACAATTCAAATTCAAGGACTCTATTGTTTATTAAATTGAATGAATTCATGATACAGATCGTTCATGGACTCGTTTTCATAATGAATATAATTATTAAGAAAGAAACAAAAGTTAATTTCAAGGTTATTGCATGAAAAATAGTACCGACAACAACAAGAGCAGCATAATTAACGTGCGGTGATTTGAAAGTCTGATTATTTAGGAATTAAACATGTTGACTTTTGTACGAAATTCAAACCATGATGAATGACTCCTTTGGCTGATGGATTTAAATAGATTTAGAGTTTTAAAGGTATTTATACTTGTTTCATTCAATTAATATAATAAGACGTTTAACCGCATGTGTTATATTCTATGATTAATGTATCAAAAAGTGTGTTTTCAATCAAAAGAGGAGACTTGCTAACAAGAAATGATGAGAGGAACTTTCTATTTTTGATTTCAACAATTCATATCAATAGGAAATACAATTCAAATTGAAGGACTCTATTGTTTATTAAATTGAATGAATTCATGATACAGATCGTTCATGGACTCGTTTTCATAATGAATATAATTATTAAGAAAGAAACAATAGTTAATTTCAAGGTTATTGCATGAAAAATAGTACCGGCAAGAACAAGAGCAACCTCATTAACGTGCGGTGATTTGAAAGTCTGATTATTTAGGAATTAAACATGTTGACTTTTGTACGAAATTAAAACCATGATGAATGACTCCTTCGGCTGATGGATTTAAATAGATTTAGAGTTTTAAAGGTATTTATACTTGTTTCATTCGATTAATATAATAGGACGTTTAACCACATGTGTTATATTCTATGATTAATGTATCAAAAAGTGTGTTTTCAATCAAAAGAGGAGACTTGCTAACAAGAAATGATGAGAGGAACTTTCTATTTTTGATTTCAACAATTCATATCAATAGGAAATACAATTCAAATTCATGGACTCCATTGTTTATTAAATTGAATGAATTCATGTTACAGATCGTTCATGGACTCTTTTTCATAATGAATATAATTATTAAGAAAGAAACAAAAGTCAATTTCAAGGTTATTACATGAAAAATATTCTCGGCAGCAACAAGAGCAGCCTAATTAACGTGTGGTGATTAGAAAGTCTCATTATTTAGGAATTAAACCAATAGACTTTTGTAGGAAATGCAAACCATGATTAATGACTCCTTTGGCTGAAGAATTGATATAATTTAGAGCTTTAAAGGTGTTTGTACTTGTTTCATTCAATTAATATAATAGTTTTTTTAGCCGCATGTGTTATATTCTATGATCAATGTATCAAAAAGTGTGTTTTGAATCAAAAGTGGAGACCTGCTTACCAGAAACGATGAGAGGAACTTTCTATTTTTGATTTCAACAATTGATATCCGTAGGAAATACAATTCAAATTCAAGGACTCCATTGTTTATTAAATTGAATGAATTCATGTTACAGATCGTTCATGGACTCTTTTTCATAATGAATATAATTATTAAGAAAGAAACAAAAGTTAATTTCAAGGTTATTGCATGAAAAATATTCCCGGCAGCAATAAGAGCAGCCTAATTAACGTGTGGTGATTAGAAAGTCTCATTATTTAGGAATTAAACCAGTAAAATTTTGTAGGAAATACAAACCATGATTAATGACTCCTTTGGCTGAAGAATTGATATAATTTAGAGTTTTAAAGGTGTTTCTACTTGTTTCATTCAATTAATATAATAGTTTTTTTTAGCCGCATGTGTTATATTCTATGACCAATGTATCAAAAAGTGTGTTTTGACTCAAAAGTGGAAACTTGCTTACCAGAAATGATGAGAGGAACTTTCTATTTTTGATTTCAACAATTAATATCAATAGGAAATACAATTCAAATTCAAGGACTCCATTGTTTATTAAATTGAATGAATTCATGTTATAGATCGTTCATGGACTCTTTTTCATAATGAATATAATTATTAAGAAAGAAAACAAAAGTTAATTTCAAGGTTATTGCATGAAAAAATATCCCCCCCGGCAGCAACAAGAGCAGCCTAATTAATGTGTGGTGATTAGAAAGTCTCATTATTTAGGAATTAAACTAGTAGAATTTTGTAGGAAATGCAAACCATGATTAATGACTCCTTTGGCTGAAGAATTGATATAATTTAGAGTTTTAAAGGTGTTTGTACTAGTTTCATTCAATTAATATAATAGTTTTTTTAGCCGCATGTGTTATATTATATGACCAATATATCAAAAAGTGTGTTTTGACTCAAAAGTGGAGACTTGCTTACTAGAAATGATGAGAGGAACTTTCTATTTTTGATTTCAACAATTAATATCAATAGGAAATACAATTCAAATTCAAGGACTCTATTGTTTATTAAATTGAATCAATTCATGATACAGATCGTTCATGGACTCGTTTTCATAATGAATATAATTATTAAGAAAGAAACAAAAATTAATTTCAAGGTTATTGCATGAAAAATAGTACCGGCAAACAACAAGAGCAGCCTAATTAACGTGCGGTGATTTGAAAGTCTGATTATTTAGGAATTAAATAAGTTGACCTTTGTACGAAATTCAAACCATGATGAATGACTCCTTTGGCTGAAGGATTTAAATAGATTTAGAATTTTAAAGGTATTTGTACTTGTTTCATTCAATTAATATAATAGGTCGTTTAGCCGTATGTGTTATATTCTACGATTAATGTATCAAAAAGTGTGTTTTCAATCAAAAGAGGAGACTTGCTAACAAGAAATGATGAGAGGAACTTTCTATTTTTGATTTCAACAATTCATATCAATAGGAAATACAATTCAAATTCAAGGACTCCATTGTTTATTAAATTGAATGAATTCATGATACAGATCGTTCATGGATTCGTTTTCATAATGAATATAATTATTAAGAAAGAAACAAAAGTTAATTTCAAGGTTATTGCATGAAAAATAGTACCGGCAACAACAATAGCAGCCTAATTAACGTGTGCGGTGATTTGAAAGTCTGATTATTTAGGAATTAAACATGTTGACTTTTGTACGATATTCAAACCATGATGAATGACTCCTTCGGCTGATGGATTTAAATAGATTTAGAGTTTTAAAGGTATTTATACTTGTTTCATTCAATTAATATAATAGGACGTTTAACCGCATGTGTTATATTCTATGATTAATGTATCAAACAGTGTGTTTTCAATCAAAAGAGGAGACTTGCTAACAAGAAATGATGAGAGGAACTTTCTATTTTTGATTTCAACAATTGATATCCATAGGAAATACAATTCAAATTAATGGACTCCATTGTTTATTAAATTGAATGAATTCATGTTATAGATCGTTCATGGACTCTTTTTCATAATAAATATAATTATTAAGAAAGAAACAAAAGTCAATTTCAAGGTTATTACATGAAAAATATTCCCCGGCAGCAACAAGAGCAGCCTAATTAACGTGTGGTGATTAGAAAGTCTCATTATTTAGGAATTAAACCAGTAGACTTTTGTAGGAAATGCAAACCATGATTAATGACTCCTTTGGCTGAAGAATTGATATAATTTAGAGTTTTAAAGGTGTTTGTACTTGTTTCATTCAATTAATATAATAGTTTTTTTAGCCACATGTGTTATATTATATGACCAATGTATCAAAAAGTGTGTTTTGACTCAAAAGTGGAGACTTGCTTACCAAAAATGATGAGAGGAACTTTCTATTTTTGATTTCAACAATTAATATCAATGGGAAATACAATTCAAATTCAAGGACTCTATTGTTTATTAAATTGAATGAATTCATGATACAGATCGTTCATGGACTCGTTTTCATAATGAATATAATTATTAAGAAAGAAACAAAAGTTAATTTCAAGGTTATTGCATGAAAAATAGTACTGGCAACAACAAGAGCAGCATAATTAACGTGCGGTGATTTGAAAGTCTGATTATTTAGGAATTAAACATGTTGACTTTTGTACGAAATTCAAACCATGATGAATGACTCCTTTGGCTGATGGATTTAAATAGATGTAGAGTTTTAAAGGTATTTATACTTGTTTCATTCAATTAATATAATAAGACATTTAACCGCATGTGTTATATTCTATGATTAATGTATCAAAAAGTGTGTTTTCAATCAAAAGAGGAGACTTGCTAACAAGAAATGATGAGAGGAACTTTCTATTTTTGATTTCAACAATTCATATCAATAGGAAATACCATTCAAATTCAAGGACTCTATTGTTTATTAAATTGAATGAATTCATGATACAGATCGTTCATGGACTCGTTTTCATAATGAATATAATTATTAAGAAAGAAACAAAAGTTAATTTCAAGGTTATTGCATGAAAAAAAATAGTACCGGCAACAACAAGAGCAACCTAATTAACGTGCGGTGATTTGAAAGTCTGATTATTTAGGAATTAAACATGTTGACTTTTGTACGAAATTAAAACCATGATGAATGACTCCTTCGGCTGATGGATTTAAATAGATTTAGAGTTTTAAAGGTATTTATACTTGGTTCATTCGATTAATATAATAGGATGTTTAACCGCATGTGTTATATTCTATGATTAATGTATCAAAAAGTGTGTTTTCAATCAAAAGAGGAGACTTGCTAACAAGAAATGATGAGAGGAACTTTCTATTTTTGATTTCAACAATTCATATCAATAGGAAATACAATTCAAATTCATGGACTCCATTGTTTATTAAATTGAATGAATTCATGTTACAGATCATTCACGGACTCTTTTTCATACTGAATATAATTATTAAGAAAGAAACAAAAGTCAATTTCAAGGTTATTACATGAAAAATATTCCCGGCAGCAACAAGAGCAGCCTAATTAACGTGTGGAGATTAGAAAGTCTCATTATTTAGGAATTAAACCAATAGACTTTTGTAGGAAATGCAAACCATGATTAATGACTCCTTTGGCTGAAGAATTGATATAATTTAGAGCTTTAAAGGTGTTTGTACTTGTTTCATTCAATTAATATAATAGTTTTTTTAGCCGCATGTGTTATATTCTATGATCAATGTATCAAAAAGTGTGTTTTGAATCAAAAGTGGAGACCTGCTTACCAGAAACGATGAGAGGAACTTTCTATTTTTGATTTCAACAATTGATATCCGTAGGAAATACAATTCAAATTCAAGGACTCCATTGTTTATTAAATTGAATGAATTCATGTTACAGATCGTTCATGGACTCTTTTTCATAATGAATATAATTATTAAGAAAGAAACAAAAGTTAATTTCAAGGTTATTGCATGAAAAATATTCCCGGCAGCAACAAGAGCAGCCTAATTAACGTGTGGTGATTAGAAAGTCTCATTATTTAGGAATTAAACCAGTAAAATTTTGTAGGAAATACAAACCATGATTAATGACTCCTTTGGCTGAAGAATTGATATAATTTAGAGTTTTAAAGGTGTTTCTACTTGTTTCATTCAATTAATATAATAGTTTTTTTAGCCGCATGTGTTATATTCTATGACCAATGTATCAAAAAGTGTGTTTTGACTCAAAAGTGGAAACTTGCTTACCAGAAATGATGAGAGGAACTTTCTATTTTTGATTTCAACAATTAATATCAATAGGAAATACAATTCAAATTCAAGGACTCCATTGTTTATTAAATTGAATGAATTCATGTTATAGATCGTTCATGGACTCTTTTTCATAATGAATATAATTATTAAGAAAGAAACAAAAGTTAATTTCAAGGTTATTGCATGAAAAATATTCCCCCGGCAGCAACAAGAGCAGCCTAATTAATGTGTGGTGATTAGAAAGTCTCATTATTTAGGAATTAAACTAGTAGAATTTTGTAGGAAATGCAAACCATGATTAATGACTCCTTTGGCTGAAGAATTGATATAATTTAGAGTTTTTTAAAGGTGTTTGTACTAGTTTCATTCAATTAATATAATAGTTTTTTTAGCCGCATGTGTTATATTATATGACCAATATATCAAAAAGTGTGTGTTTTGACTCAAAAGTGGAGACTTGCTTACTAGAAATGATGAGAGGAACTTTCTATTTTTGATTTCAACAATTAATATCAATAGGAAATACAATTCAAATTCAAGGACTCTATTGTTTATTAAATTGAATCAATTCATGATACAGATCGTTCATGGACTCGTTTTTCATAATGAATATAATTATTAAGAAAGAAACAAAAATTAATTTCAAGGTTATTGCATGAAAAATAGTACCGGCAACAACAAGAGCAGCCTAATTAACGTGCGGTGATTTGAAAGTCTGATTATTTAGGAATTAAATAAGTTGACCTTTGTACGAAATTCAAACCATGATGAATGACTCCTTTGGCTGAAGGATTTAAATAGATTTAGAATTTTAAAGGTATTTGTACTTGTTTCATTCAATTAATATAATAGGTCGTTTAGCCGTATGTGTTATATTCTACGATTAATGTATCAAAAAGTGTGTTTTCAATCAAAAGAGGAGACTTGCTAACAAGAAATGATGAGAGGAACTTTCTATTTTTGATTTCAACAATTCATATCAATAGGAAATACAATTCAAATTCAAGGACTCCATTGTTTATTAAATTGAATGAATTCATGATACAGATCGTTCATGGATTCGTTTTCATAATGAATATAATTATTAAGAAAGAAACAAAAGTTAATTTCAAGGTTATTGCATGAAAAATAGTACCGGCAACAACAATAGCAGCCTAATTAACGTGCGGTGATTTGAAAGTCTGATTATTTAGGAATTAAACATGTTGACTTTTGTACGATATTCAAACCATGATGAATGACTCCTTCGGCTGATGGATTTAAATAGATTTAGAGTTTTAAAGGTATTTATACTTGTTTCATTCAATTAATATAATAGGACGTTTAACCGCATGTGTTATATTCTATGATTAATGTATCAAACAGTGTGTTTTCAATCAAAAGAGGAGACTTGCTAACAAGAAATGATGAGAGGAACTTTCTATTTTTGATTTCAACAATTGATATCCATAGGAAATACAATTCAAATTAATGGACTCCATTGTTTATTAAATTGAATGAATTCATGTTATAGATCGTTCATGGACTCTTTTTCATAATAAATATAATTATTAAGAAAGAAACAAAAGTCAATTTCAAGGTTATTACATGAAAAATATTCCCGGCAGCAACAAGAGCAGCCTAATTAACGTGTGGTGATTAGAAAGTCTCATTATTTAGGAATTAAACCAGTAGACTTTTGTAGGAAATGCAAACCATGATTAATGACTCCTTTGGCTGAAGAATTGATATAATTTAGAGTTTTAAAGGTGTTTGTACTTGTTTCATTCAATTAATATAATAGTTTTTTTAGCCACATGTGTTATATTATATGACCAATGTATCAAAAAGTGTGTTTTGACTCAAAAGTGGAGACTTGCTTACCAAAAATGATGAGAGGAACTTTCTATTTTTGATTTCAACAATTAATATCAATGGGAAATACAATTCAAATTCAAGGACTCTATTGTTTATTAAATTGAATGAATTCATGATACAGATCGTTCATGGACTCGTTTTCATAATGAATATAATTATTAAGAAAGAAACAAAAGTTAATTTCAAGGTTATTGCATGAAAAATAGTACTGGCAACAACAAGAGCAGCATAATTAACGTGCGGTGATTTGAAAGTCTGATTATTTAGGAATTAAACATGTTGACTTTTGTACGAAATTCAAACCATGATGAATGACTCCTTTGGCTGATGGATTTAAATAGATGTAGAGTTTTAAAGGTATTTATACTTGTTTCATTCAATTAATATAATAAGACATTTAACCGCATGTGTTATATTCTATGATTAATGTATCAAAAAGTGTGTTTTCAATCAAAAGAGGAGACTTGCTAACAAGAAATGATGAGAGGAACTTTCTATTTTTGATTTCAACAATTCATATCAATAGGAAATACCATTCAAATTCAAGGACTCTATTGTTTATTAAATTGAATGAATTCATGATACAGATCGTTCATGGACTCGTTTTCATAATGAATATAATTATTAAGAAAGAAACAAAAGTTAATTTCAAGGTTATTGCATGAAAAATAGTACCGGCAACAACAAGAGCAACCTAATTAACGTGCGGTGATTTGAAAGTCTTATTATTTAGGAATTAAACATGTTGACTTTTGTACGAAATTAAAACCATGATGAATGACTCCTTCGGCTGATGGATTTAAATAGATTTAGAGTTTTAAAGGTATTTATACTTGTTTCATTCGATTAATATAATAGGACGTTTAACCGCATGTGTTATATTCTATGATTAATGTATCAAAAAGTGTGTTTTCAATCAAAAGAGGAGACTTGCTAACAAGAAATGATGAGAGGAACTTTCTATTTTTGATTTCAACAATTCATATCAATAGGAAATACAATTCAAATTCATGGACTCCATTGTTTATTAAATTGAATGAATTCATGTTACAGATCGTTCACGGACTCTTTTTCATACTGAATATAATTATTAAGAAAGAAACAAAAGTCAATTTCAAGGTTATTACATGAAAAATATTCCCGGCAGCAACAAGAGCAGCCTAATTAACGTGTGGTGATTAGAAAGTCTCATTATTTAGGAATTAAACCAATAGACTTTTGTAGGAAATGCAAACCATGATTAATGACTCCTTTGGCTGAAGAATTGATATAATTTAGAGCTTTAAAGGTGTTTGTACTTGTTTCATTCAATTAATATAATAGTTTTTTTAGCCGCATGTGTTATATTCTATGATCAATGTATCAAACAGTGTGTTTTCAATCAAAAGAGGAGACTTGCTAACAAGAAATGATGAGAGGAACTTTCTATTTTTGATTTCAACAATTGATATCCATAGGAAATACAATTCAAATTAATGGACTCCATTGTTTATTAAATTGAATGAATTCATGTTACAGATCGTTCATGGACTCTTTTTCATAATGAATATAATTATTAAGAAAGAAACAAAAGTTAATTTCAAGGTTATTGCATGAAAAATATTCCCGGCAGCAACAAGAGCAGCCTAATTAACGTGTGGTGATTAGAAAGTCTCATTATTTAGGAATTAAACCAGTAAAATTTTGTAGGAAATACAAACCATGATTAATGACTCCTTTGGCTGAAGAATTGATATAATTTAGAGTTTTAAAGGTGTTTCTACTTGTTTCATTCAATTAATATAATAGTTTTTTTAGCCGCATGTGTTATATTCTATGACCAATGTATCAAAAAGTGTGTTTTGACTCAAAAGTGGAAACTTGCTTACCAGAAATGATGAGAGGAACTTTCTATTTTTGATTTCAACAATTAATATCAATAGGAAATACAATTCAAATTCAAGGACTCCATTGTTTATTAAATTGAATGAATTCATGTTATAGATCGTTCATGGACTCTTTTTCATAATGAATATAATTATTAAGAAAGAAACAAAAGTTAATTTCAAGGTTATTGCATGAAAAATATTCCCGGCAGCAACAAGAGCAGCCTAATTAATGTGTGGTGATTAGAAAGTCTCATTATTTAGGAATTAAACTAGTAGAATTTTGTAGGAAATGCAAACCATGATTAATGACTCCTTTGGCTGAAGAATTGATATAATTTAGAGTTTTAAAGGTGTTTGTACTAGTTTCATTCAATTAATATAATAGTTTTTTTAGCCGCATGTGTTATATTATATGACCAATATATCAAAAAGTGTGTTTTGACTCAAAAGTGGAGACTTGCTTACTAGAAATGATGAGAGGAACTTTCTATTTTTGATTTCAACAATTAATATCAATAGGAAATACAATTCAAATTCAAGGACTCTATTGTTTATTAAATTGAATCAATTCATGATACAGATCGTTCATGGACTCGTTTTCATAATGAATATAATTATTAAGAAAGAAACAAAAATTAATTTCAAGGTTATTGCATGAAAAATAGTACCGGCAACAACAAGAGCAGCCTAATTAACGTGCGGTGATTTGAAAGTCTGATTATTTAGGAATTAAATAAGTTGACTTTTGTACGAAATTCAAACCATGATGAATGACTCCTTTGGCTGACGGATTTAAATAGATTTAGAATTTTAAAGGTATTTGTACTTGTTTCATTCAATTAATATAATAGATCATTTAGCCGTATGTGTTATATTCTACGATTAATGTATCAAAAAGTGTGTTTTCAATCAAAAGAGGAGACTTGCTAACAAGAAATGATGACAGGAACTTTCTATTTTTGATTTCAACAATTCATATCAATAGGAAATACAATTCAAATTCAAGGACTCTATTGTTTATTAAATTGAATGAATTCATGATACAGATCGTTCATGGACTCTTTTTCATAATGAATATAATTATTAAGAAAGAAACAAAAGTTAATTTCAAGGTTATTGCATGAAAAATAGTATCGGCAACAACAAGAGCAGCCTAATTAACTTGCTGTGATTTGAAAGTCTGATTATTTAGGAATTAAACAAGTTGAATTTTGAACGAAATGCAAGCCATGATGAATGACTCCTTTGGCTGATGGATTTAAATAGATTTAGAGTTTTAAAGTTGTTTGTACTTGTTTCATTCAATTAATATAATAGTTTGTTTAGCCGCATGTGTTATATTCTATGAGCAATGTATCAAAAAGTGTGTTTTGAATCAAAAGAGGAGACTTGTTAACCAGAAATGATGAGAGGAACTTTCTATTTTTGATTTTAACAATTATTATCAATAGGAAATATAATTTAAATTCAAGGACTCTAATGTTTATTAAATTGAATGAATTCATGATACAGATCGTTCATGGACTCGTTTTCATAATGAATATAATTATTAAGAGAGAAACAAAAGTTAATTTCAAGGTTATTGCATCAAAAATATTCCCGGCAGCAACAAGAGCAGCCTAATTAACGTGTGGTGATTAGAAAGTCTCATTATTTAGGAATTAAACCAATAGACTTTTTTAGGAAATGCAAACCATGATTAATGACTCCTTTGGCTAAAGAATTGATATAATTTAGAGTTTTAAAGGTGTTTGTACTTGTTTCATTCAATTAATATAATAGGTTTTTTAGCCGCATGTGTTATATTCTATGACCAATGTATCAAAAAGTGTGTTTTGAATCAAAAGTGGAGGCTTGCTTACCAGAAATGATGAGAGGAACTTTCTATTTTTGATTTCAACAATTAATATCAATAGGAAATACAATTCAAAATCAAGGACTCTATGGTTTATTAAATTGAATGAATTCATGATACAGATAGTTCATGGGCTCTTTGTCATAATGAATATAATTATTAAGAAAGAAACAAAAGTTAATTTCAAAGTTATTGCATGAAAAATAGTACCGGCAACAACAAGAGCAGCCTAATTAACGTGCGGTGATTTGAAAGTCTGATTATTTAGGAATTAAACAAGTTGAATTTTGTACGAAATGCAAGCCATGATGAATGACTCCTTTGGCTGACGAATTTAAATAGATTTAGCGTTTTAAAGGTGTTTGTACTTGTTTCATTCAATTAATATAATAGGTCATTTAGCCGCATGTTTTATATTCTATGATCAATGTATCAAAAAGTGTGTTTTCAATGAAAAGAGGAGACTTGCTAACCAGAAATGATGACAGGAACTTTCTATTTTTGATTTCAACAATTCATATCAATAGGAAATACAATTCAAATTCAAGGACTCTATTGTTTATTAAATTAAATGAATTCATGATACAGATCGTTCATGGACTCTTTTTCATAATGAATATAATTATTAAGAAAGAAACAAAAGTTAATTTCAAGGTTATTGCATGAAAAATAGTACCGACAACAACAAGAGCAGCCTAATTAACGTGCGGTGATTTGAAAGTCTGATTATTTAGGAATTAAATAAGTTGACTTTTGTACGAAATTCAAACCATGATGAATGACTCCTTTGGCTGACGGATTTAAATAGATTTAGAATTTTAAAGGTATTTGTACTTGTTTCATTCAATTAATATAATAGGTCATTTAGCCGTATGTGTTATATTCTACGATTAATGTATCAAAAAGTGTGTTTTCAATCAAAAGAGGAGACTTGCTAACAAGAAATGATGACAGGAACTTTCTATTTTTGATTTCAACAATTCATATCAATAGGAAATACAATTCAAATTCAAGGACTCTATTGTTTATTAAATTGAATGAATTCATGTTACAGATCGTTCATGGACTCTTTTTCATAATGAATATAATTATTAAGAAAGAAACAAAAGTTAATTTCAAGGTTATTGCATGAAAAATAGTACCGACAACAACAAGAGCAGCCTAATTAACTTGCTGTGATTTGAAAGTCTGATTCTTTAGGAATTAAACAAGTTGAATTTTGTACGAAATGCAAGCCATGATGAATGACTCCTTTAGCTGATGGATTTAAATAGATTTAGAGTTTTAAAGGTGTTTGTACTTGTTTCATTCAATTAATATAATAGGTCATTTAGCCGCATGTGTTATATTCTATGATCAATGTATCAAAAAGTGTGTTTTCAATCAAAAGAGGAGACTTGCTAACCAGAAATGATGACAACAACTTTCTATTTTTGATTTCAACAATTGATATCCGTAGGAAATACAATTCAAATTCAAGGACTCCATTGTTTGTTAAATTGAATGAATTCATGTTACAGATCGTTCATGGACTCTTTTTCATAATGAATATAATTATTAAGAAAGAAACAAAAGACAATTTCAAGGTTATTACATGAAAAATATTCCCGGCAGCAACAAGAGCAGCCTAATTAACGTGTGGTGATTTGAAAGTCTCATTATTTAGGAATTAAACTAGTAGACTTTTGTACGAAATGCAAACCATGATTAATGACTCCTTTGGCTGAAGAATTGATATAATTTAGAGTTTTAAAGGTGTTTGTACTTGTTTCATTCAATTAATATAATAGTTTTTTTAGCCGCATGTGTTATATTCTATGATCAATGTATCAAAAAGTGTGTTTTGACTCAAAATTGGAGACTTGCTTACCAGAAATGATGAGAGGAACTTTCTATTTTTGATTTCAACAATTGATATCCGTAGGAAATACAATTCAAATTCAAGGACTCCATTGTTTATTAAATTGAATGAATTGATGTTACAGATCGTTCATGGACTCTTTTTCATAATGAATATAATTATTAAGAAAGAAACAAAAGTTAATTTCAAGGTTATTGCATGAAAAATATTCCCGGCAGCAACAAGAGCAGCCTAATTAATGTGTGGTGATTAGAAAGACTCATTATTTAGAAATTAAACCAATAGAATTTTGTAGGAAATGCAAACCATGATTAATGACTCCTTTGGCTGAAGAAAATATATAATTTAGAGTTTTAAAGGTGTTTGTACTTGTTTCATTCAATTAATATAATAGTTTTTTTAGCCTCATGTGTTATATTCTATGATCAATGTATCAAAAAGTATGTTTTGACTCAAAAGTGGAGACTTGCTTACCAGAAATGATGAGAGGAACTTTCTATTTTTGATTTCAACAATTGATATCCGTAGGAAATACAATTCAAATTCAAGGACTCCATTGTTTATTAAATTGAATTAATTCATGTTACAGATCGTTCATGGACTCTTTTTCATAATGAATATAATTATTAAGAAAGAAACAAAAGTTAATTTCAAGGTTATTGCATGAAAAATATTCCCGGCAGCAACAAGAGCAGCCTAATTAATGTGTGGTGATTAGAAAGTCTCATTATTTAGGAATTAAACAAGTTGAATTTTGTACGAAATGCAAGCCATGATGAATGACTCCTTTGGCTTATGGATTTATATAGATTTAGAGTTTTAAAGGTGTTTGTAATTGTTTCATTCAATTAATATAATAGGTCATTTAGCCGCATGTGTTATATTCTATGATCAATGTATCAAAAATTGTGTTTTCAATCAAAAGAGGAGACTTGCTAACCAGAAATGATGAGAGGAACTTTCTATTTTTGATTTCAACAATTGATATCCGTAGGAAATACAATTCAAATTCAAGGACTCCATTGTTTATTAAATTGAATGAATTCATGTTACAGATCGTTCATGGACTCTTTTTCATAATGAATATAATTATTAAGAAAGAAACAAAAGTTAATTTCAAGGTTATTGCATGAAAAATATTCCCGGCAGCAACAAGAGCAGCCTAATTAATGTGTGGTGATTAGAAAGTCTCATTATTTAGGAATTAAACTAGTAGAATTTTGTAGGAAATGCAAACCATGATTAATGACTCCTTTGGCTGAAGAATTGATATAATTTAGAGTTTTAAAGGTGTTTGTACTAGTTTCATTCAATTAATATAATAGTTTTTTTAGCCGCATGTGTTATATTATACGACCAATGTATCAAAAAGTGTGTTTTGACTCAAAAGTGGAGACTTGCTTACCAGAAATGATGAGAGGAACTTTCTATTTTTGATTCCAACAATTAATATCAATAGGAAATACAATTCAAATTCAAGGACTCTATTGTTTATTAAATTGAATGAATTCATGATACAGATCGTTCATGGACTCGTTTTCATAATGAATATAATTATTAAGAAAGAAACAAAAGTTAATTTCAAGGTTATTGCATGAAAAATATTCCCGGCAGCAACAAGAGCAGCCTAATTAATGTGTGGTGATTAGAACGTCTCATTATTTAGGAATTAAACTAGTAGAATTTTGTAGGAAATGCAAACCATGATTAATGACTCCTTTGGCTGAAGAATTGATATAATTTAGAGTTTTAAAGGTGTTTCTACTTGTTTCATTCAATTAATATAATAGTTTTTTTAGCCGCATGTGTTATATTCTGTGACCAATGTATCAAAAAGTGTGTTTTGACTCAAAAGTGGAGACTTGCTAACCAGAAATGATGAGAGGAACTTTCTATTTTTGATTTCAACAATTGATATCCGTAGGAAATACAATTCAAATTCAAGGACTCCATTGTTTATTAAATTGAATGAATTTATGTTACAGATCGTTCATGGACTCTTTTTCATAATGAATATAATTATTAAGAAAGAAACAAAAGTTAATTTCAAGGTTATTGCATCAAAAATATTCCCGGCAGCAACAAGAGCAGCCTAATTAATGTGTGGTGATTAGAAAGTCTCATTATTTAGGAATTAAACGAGTAGAATTTTGTAGGAAATGCAAACCATGATTAATGACTCCTTTGGCTGAAGAATTGATATAATTTAGAGTTTTAAAGGTGTTTGTACTTGTTTCATTCAATTAATATAATAGTTTTTTTAGCCGCATGTGTTATATTCTGTGACCAATGTATCAAAAAGTGTGTTTTGACTCAAAAGTGGAGACTTGCTAACCAGAAATGATGAGAGGAACTTTCTATTTTTGATTTCAACAATTGATATCCGTAGGAAATACAATTCAAATTCAAGGACTCCATTGTTTATTAAATTGAATGAATTTATGTTACAGATCGTTCATGGACTCTTTTTCATAATGAATATAATTATTAAGAAAGAAACAAAAGTTAATTTCAAGGTTATTGCATGAAAAATATTCCCGGCAGCAACAAGAGCAGCCTAATTAATGTGTGGTGATTAGAAAGACTCATTATTTAGAAATTAAACCAGTAGAATTTTGTAGGAAATGCAAACCATGATTAATGACTCCTTTGGCTGAAGAATTGATATAATTTAGAGTTTTAAAGGTGTTTGTACTTGTTTCATTCAATTAATATAATAGTTTTTTTAGTCGCATGTGTTATATTCTATGATCAATGTATCAAAAAGTGTGTTTTGACTCAAAAGTGGAGACTTGCTTACCAGAAATGATGAGAGGAACTTTCTATTTTTGATTTCAACAATTGATATCCGTAGGAAATACAATTCAAATTCAAGGACTCCATTGTTTATTAAATTGAATGAATTCATGTTACAGATCGTTCATGGACTCTTTTTCATAATGAATATAATTATTAAGAAAGAAACAAAAGTTAATTTCAAGGTTATTGCATGAAAAATATTCCCGGCAGCAACAAGAGCAGCCTAATTAATGTGTGGTGATTAGAAAGTCTCATTATTTAGGAATTAAACAAGTTGAATTTTGTACGAAATGCAAGCCATGATGAATGACTCCTTTGGCTTATGGATTTAAATAGATTTAGAGTTTTAAAGGTGTTTGTAATTGTTTCATTCAATTAATATAATAGGTCATTTAGCCGCATGTGTTATATTCTATGATCAATGTATCAAAAATTGTGTTTTCAATCAAAAGAGGAGACTTGCTAACCAGAAATGATGAGAGGAACTTTCTATTTTTGATTTCAACAATTGATATCCGTAGGAAATACAATTCAAATTCAAGGACTCCATTGTTTATTAAATTGAATGAATTCATGTTACAGATCGTTCATGGACTCTTTTTCATAATGAATATAATTATTAAGAAAGAAACAAAAGTTAATTTCAAGGTTATTGCATGAAAAAATATTCCCGGCAGCAACAAGAGCAGCCTAATTAACGTGTGGTGATTAGAAAGTCTCATTATTTAGGAATTAAACCAGTAGAATTTTGTAGGAAATGCAAACCATGATTAATGACACCTTTGGCTGAAGAATTGATATAATTTAGAGTTTTAAAGGTGTTTCTACTTGTTTCATTCAATTAATATAATATTTTTTTTAGCCGCATGTGTGTTATATTCTGTGACCAATGTATCAAAAAAGTGTGTTTTGACTCAAAAGTGGAGACTTGCTAACCAGAAATGATGAGAGGAACTTTCTATTTTTGATTTCAACAATTGATATCCGTAGGAAATACAATTCAAATTCAAGGACTCCATTGTTTATTAAATTGAATGAATTCATGTTACAGATCGTTCATGGACTCTTTTTCATAATGAATATAATTATTAAGAAAGAAACAAAAGTTAATTTCAAGGTTATTGCATGAAAAAATATTCCCGGCAGCAACAAGAGCAGCCTAATTAATGTGTGGTGATTAGAAAGTCTCATTATTTAGGAATTAAACAAGTTGAATTTTGTACGAAATGCAAGCCATGATGAATGACTCCTTTGGCTTATGGATTTAAATAGATTTAGAGTTTTAAAGGTGTTTGTAATTGTTTCTTTCAATTAATATAATAGGTCATTTAGCCGCATGTGTTATATTCTATGATCAATGTATCAAAAATTGTGTTTTCAATCAAAAGAGGAGACTTGCTAACCAGAAATGATGAGAGGAACTTTCTATTTTTGATTTCAACAATTGATATCCGTAGGAAATACAATTCAAATTCAAGGACTCCATTGTTTATTAAATTGAATGTATTTATGTTACAGATCGTTCATGGACTCTTTTTCATCATGAATATAATTATTAAGAAAGAAACAAAAGTTAATTTCAAGGTTATTGCATCAAAAATATTCCCGGGAGCAACAAGAGCAGCCTAATTAACGTGTGGTGATTAGAAAGTCTCATTATTTAGGAATTAAACCAGTAGAATTTTGTAGCAAATGCAAACCATGATTAATGACACCTTTGGCTGAAGAATTGATATAATTTAGAGTTTTAAAGGTGTTTCTACTTGTTTCATTCAATTAATATAATAGTTTTTTTAGCCGCATGTGTTATATTCTGTGACCAATGTATCAAAAAGAGTGTTTTGACTCAAAAGTGGAGACTTGCTAACCAGAAATGATGAGATGAACTTTCTATTTTTGATTTCAACAATTGATATCCGTAGGAAATACAATTCAAATTCAAGGACTCCATTGTTTATTAAATTGAATGAATTCATGTTACAGATCGTTCATGGACTCTTTTTCATAATGAATATAATTATTAAGAAAGAAACAAAAGTTAATTTCAAGGTTATTGCATCAAAAATATTCCCGGCAGCAACAAGAGCAGCCTAATTAACGTGTGGTGATTAGAAAGTCTCATTATTTAGGAATTAAACCAGTAGAAATTTTTGTAGGAAATGCAAACCATGATTAATGACTCCTTTGGCTGAAGAATTGATATAATTTAGAGTTTTAAATGGTGTTTGTACTTGTTTCATTCAATTAATATAATAATATTTTTTTTAGCCGCATGTGTTATATTCTGTGACCAATGTATCAAAAAGTGTGTTTTGACTCAAAAGTGGAGACTTGCTAACCAGAAATGATGAGAGGAACTTTCTATTTTTGATTTCAACAATTGATATCCGTAGGAAATACAATTCAAATTCAAGGACTCCATTGTTTATTAAATTGAATGAATTCATGTTACAGATCGTTCATGGACTCTTTTTCATAATGAATATAATTATTAAGAAAGAAACAAAAGTTAATTTCAAGGTTATTGCATGAAAAAAATATTCCCGGCAGCAACAAGAGCAGCCTAATTAACGTGTGTGGTGATTAGAAAGTCTCATTATTTAGGAATTAAACCAGTAGAATTTTGTAGGAAATGCAAACCATGATTAATGACACCTTTGGCTGAAGAATTGATATAATTTAGAGTTTTTAAAGGTGTTTCTACTTGTTTCATTCAATTTAATATAATATTTTTTTTTAGCCGCATGTGTTATATATTCTGTGACCAATGTATCAAAAAGTGTGTTTTGACTCAAAAGTGGAGACTTGCTAACCAGAAATGATGAGAGGAACTTTCTATTTTTGATTTCAACAATTGATATCCGTAGGAAATACAATTCAAATTCAAGGACTCCATTGTTTATTAAATTGAATGAATTCATGTTACAGATCGTTCATGGACTCTTTTTCATAATGAATATATAATTATTAAGAAAGAAAACAAAAGTTAATTTCAAGGTTATTGCATGAAAAAATATTCCCGGCAGCAGCAACAAGAGCAGCCTAATTAATGTGTGGTGATTAGAAAGTCTCATTATTTAGGAATTAAACAAGTTGAATTTTGTACGAAATGCAAACCATGATGAATGACTCCTTTGGCTTATGGATTTGATAGAATTTAGAGTTTTAAAGGTGTTTGTACTTGTTTCATTCAATTAATATAATAGGTTTTTTTAGCGCATGTGTTATATTCTATGATCAATGTATCAAAAATTGTGTTTTCAATCAAAAGAGGAGACTTGCTAACCAGAAATGATGAGAGGAACTTTCTATTTTTGATTTCAACAATTGATATCCGTAGGAAATACAATTCAAATTCAAGGACTCCATTGTTTATTAAATTGAATGAATTTCATGTTACAGATCGTTCATGGACTCTTTTTCATAATGAATATAATTATTAAGAAAGAAACAAAAGTTAATTTCAAGGTTATTGCATGCAAAAATATTCCCGGCAGCAACAAGAGCAGCCTAATTAACGTGTGGTGATTAGAAAGTCTCATTATTTAGGAATTAAACCAGTAGAATTTTGTAGGAAATGCAAACCATGATTAATGACACCTTTGGCTGAAGAATTGATATAATTTAGAGTTTTAAAGGTGTTTGTACTTGTTTCATTCAATTAATATAATAGTTTTTTTAGCCGCATGTGTTATATTCTGTGACCAATGTATCAAAAAGTGTGTTTTGACTCAAAAGTGGAGACTTGCTAACCAGAAATGATGAGAGGAACTTTCTATTTTTGATTTCAACAATTGATATCCGTAGGAAATACAATTCAAATTCAAGGACTCCATTGTTTATTAAATTGAATGAATTCATGTTACAGATCGTTCATGGACTCTTTTTCATAATGAATATAATTATTAAGAAAGAAACAAAAGTTAATTTCAAGGTTATTGCATGAAAAATATTCCCTTGGCAGCAACAAGAGCAGCCTAATTAATGTGTGTGGTGATTAGAAAGTCTCATTATTTAGGAATTAAACAAGTTGAATTTTGTACGAAATGCAAAGCCATGATTAATGACTCCTTTGGCTGAAGAATTTTATATAGATTTAGAGTTTTAAAGGTGTTTGTACTTGTTTTCATTCAATTAATATAATAGTTTTTTTAGCCGCATGTGTTATATTCTATGATCAATGTATCAAAAAGTGTGTGTTTTGAATCAAAAGAGGAGACTTGCTAACCAGAAATGATGAGAGGAACTTTCTATTTTTGATTTCAACAATTGATATCCGTAGGAAATACAATTCAAATTCAAGGACTCCATTGTTTATTAAATTGAATGAATTCATGTTACAGATCGTTCATGGACTCTTTTTCATAATGAATATAATTATTAAGTAAGAAACAAAAGTTAATTTCAAGGTTATTGCATGAAAAATATTCCCGGCAGCAACAAGAGCAGCCTAATTAACGTGTGGTGATTAGAAAGTCTCATTATTTAGGAATTAAAACTAGTAGAATTTTTGTAGGAAATGCAAACCATGATTAATGACACCTTTGGCTGAAGAATTGATATAATTTAGAGTTTTAAAGGTGTTTGTACTTGTTTCATTCAATTAATATAATAGTTTTTTTAGCCGCATGTGTTATATTCTGTGACCAATGTATCAAAAAGTGTGTTTTGACTCAAAAGTGGAGACTTGCTAACCAGAAATGATGAGAGGAACTTTCTATTTTTGATTTCAACAATTGATATCCGTAGGAAATACAATTCAAATTCAAGGACTCCATTGTTTATTAAATTGAATGAATTCATGTTACAGATCGTTCATGGACTCTTTTTCATAATGAATATAATTATTAAGAAAGAAACAAAAGTTAATTTCAAGGTTATTGCATGAAAAATATTCCCGGCAGCAACAAGAGCAGCCTAATTAATGTGTGGTGATTAGAAAGTCTCATTATTTAGGAATTAAACTAGTAGAATTTTGTAGGAAATGCAAACCATGATTAATGACTCCTTTGGCTGAAGAATTGATATAATTTAGAGTTTTAAAGGTGTTTGTACTAGTTTCATTCAATTAATATAATAGTTTTTTTAGCCGCATGTGTTATATTATACGACCAATGTATCAAAAAGTGTGTTTTGACTCAAAAGTGGAGACTTGCTTACCAGAAATGATGAGAGGAACTTTCTATTTTTGATTTCCAACAATAATATCAATAGGAAATACAATTCAAATTCAAGGACTCTATTGTTTATTAAATTGAATGAATTCATGATACAGATCGTTCATGGACTCGTTTTCATAATGAATATAATTATTAAGAAAGAAACAAAAGTTAACTTCAAGGTTATTGCATAAAAAATATTCCCGGCAGCAATAAGAGCAGCCTAATTAACGTGCGGTGATTTGAAAGTCTGATTATTTAGGAATTAAATAAGTTGACTTTTGTACGAAATTCAAACCATGATGAATGACTCCTTTGGCTGACGGATTTAAATAGATTTAGAATTTTAAAGGTATTTGTACTTGTTTCATTCAATTAATATAATAGGTCGTTTAGCCGCATGTGTTATATTCTATGATTAATGTATCAAAAAGTGTGTTTTCAATCAAAAGAGGAGACTTGCTAACAAGAAATGATGAGAGCAACTTTCTATTTTTGATTTCAACAATTCATATCCATAGGAAATACCATTCAAATTCAAGGACTCCATTGTTTATTAAATTGAATGAATTCATGTTACAGATCGTTCATGGACTCTTTTTCATAATGAATATAATTATTAAGAAATAAACAAAAGTTAATTTCAAGGTTATTGCATCAAAAATATTCCCGGCAGCAACAAGAGCAGCCTAATTAACGTGTGGTGATTAGAAAGTCTCATTATTTAGGAATTAAACCAGTAGAATTTTTTGTAGGAAATGCAAACCATCATTAATGACTCCTTTGGCTGAAGAATTGATATAATTTAGAGTTTTTAAAGGTGTTTGTACTTGTTTCATTCAATTAATATAATAGTTTTTTTTAGCCGCATGTGTTATATTCTATGATCAATGTATAAAAAAGTGTGTGTTTTGAATCAAAAGTGGAGACTTGCTTACCAGAAATGATGAGAGGAACTTTCTATTTTTGATTTCAACAATTAATATCAATAGGAAATACAATTCAAATTCAAGGACTCTATTGTTTATTAAATTGAATGAATTCATGATACAGATCGTTCATGGACTCTTTTTTCATAATGAATATAATTATTAAGAAAGAAACAAAAGTTAATTTCAAGGTTATTGCATGAAAAATAGTCCCGGCAGCAACAAGAGCAGCCTAATTAACGTGTGGTGATTAGAAAGTCTGATTATTTAGGAATTTAAATAAGTTGACTTTTGTACGAAATGCAAACCATGATGAATGACTCCTTTGGCTGAAGATTTGAAATAGATTTAGAATTTTAAAGGTATTTTGTACTTGTTTCATTCAATTAATATAATAGGTTTTTTTAGCCGCATGTGTTATATTCTATGATTAATGTATCAAAAAGTGTGTTTTCAATCAAAAGAGGAGACTTGCTAACCAGAAATGATGAGAGGAACTTTCTATTTTTGATTTCAACAATTCATATCCATAGGAAATACAATTCAAATTCAAGGACTCCATTGTTTATTAAATTGAATGAATTCATGTTACAGATCGTTCATGGACTCTTTTTTCATAATGAATATAATTATTAAGAAAGAAACAAAAGTTAATTTCAAGGTTATTGCATGAAAAATATATCCCCCGGCAGCAACAAGAGCAGCCTAATTAACGTGTGGTGATTAGAAAGTCTCATTATTTAGGAATTAAACCAGTAGAAATTTTGTAGGAAATGCAAACCATCATGATTAATGACTCCTTTGGCTGAAGAATTGATATAATTTAGAGTTTTTAAAGGTGTTTGTACTTGTTTCATTCAATTAATATAATAGTTTTTTTTTAGCCGCATGTGTTATATTCTATGATCAATGTATAAAAAAGTGTGTTTTGAATCAAAAGTGGAGACTTGCTTACCAGAAATGATGAGAGGAACTTTCTATTTTTGATTTCAACAATTAATATCAATAGGAAATACAATTCAAATTCAAGGACTCTATTGTTTTATTAAATTGAATGAATTCATGATACAGATCGTTCATGGACTCGTTTTCATAATGAATATAATTATTAAGAGAGAAACAAAAGTTAATTTCAAGGTTATTGCATGAAAAAATAGTACCGGCAACAACAAGAGCAGCCTAATTAACGTGTGCGGTGATTTGAAAGTCTGATTATTTAGGAATTAAATAAGTTGACTTTTGTACGAAATGCAAACCATGATGAATGACTCCTTTGGCTGACGGATTTAAATAGATTTAGAATTTTTAAAGGTATTTGTACTTGTTTCATTCAATTAATATAATAGGTCGTTTAGCCGCATGTGTTATATTCTATGATTAATGTATCAAAAAGTGTGTTTTTTCATCAAAAGAGGAGACTTGCTAAACAGAAATGATGAGAGCAACTTTCTATTTTTGATTTCAACAATTCATATCCATAGGAAATACCAATTCAAATTCAAGGACTCCATTGTTTATTAAATTGAATGAATTCATGTTACAGATCGTTCATGGACTCTTTTTCATAATGAATATAATTATTAAGAAATAAACAAAAGTTAATTTCAAGGTTATTGCATCAAAAATATTCCCCCGGCAGCAACAAGAGCAGCCTAATTAACGTGTGGTGATTAGAAAGTCTCATTATTTAGGAATTAAACCAGTAGAATTTTGTAGGAAATGCAAACCATCATTAATGACTCCTTTGGCTGAAGAATTGATATAATTTAGAGTTTTAAAGGTGTTTGTACTTGTTTTTCATTCAATTAATATAATAGTTTTTTTTAGCCGCATGTGTTATATTCTATGATCAATGTATAAAAAAGTGTGTTTTGAATCAAAAGTGGAGACATGCTTACCAGAAATGATGAGAGGAACTTTCTATTTTTGATTTCAACAATTCATATCAATAGGAAATACAATTCAAATTCAAGGACTCTATTGTTTATTAAATTGAATGAATTCATGATACAGATCGTTCATGGACTCTTTTTCATAATGAATATAATTATTAAGAAAGAAAGAAACAAAAGTTAATTTCAAGGTTATTGCATGAAAAATATTCCCGGCAGCAACAACAAGAGCAGCCTAATTAACGTGTGGTGATTAGAAAGTCTCATTATTTAGGAATTAAATAAGTTAGACTTTTTGTAGGAAATGCAAACCATGATTAATGACTCCTTTGGCTGAAGAATTGATATAATTTAGAGTTTTTTAAAAGGTTTTTGTACTTGTTTCATTCAATTAATATAATAGTTTTTTTAGCCGCATGTGTTATATTCTATGATCAATGTATCAAAAAGTGTGTTTTGAATCAAAAGTGGAGACTTGCTAACCAGAAATGATGAGAGGAACTTTCTATTTTTGATTTCAACAATTGATATATCAATAGGAAATACAATTCAAATTCAAGGACTCCATTGTTTATTAAATTGAATGAATTCATGTTACAGATCGTTCATGGACTCTTTTTCATAATGAATATAATTATTAAGAAAGAAACAAAAGTTAATTTCAAGGTTATTGCATGAAAATATTAGTACCGGCAGCAACAAGAGCAGCCTAATTAACGTGTGGTGATTAGAAAGTCTGATTATTTAGGAATTAAATAAGTTGACTTTTGTACGAAATTCAAACCATGATGAATGACTCCTTTGGCTGACGGATTTAAATAGATTTAGAATTTTAAAGGTATTTGTACTTGTTTCATTCAATTAATATAATAGGTTTTTTTAGCCGCATGTGTTATATTCTATGATCAATGTATCAAAAAGTGTGTTTTTCAATCAAAAGAGGAGACTTGCTAACCAGAAATGATGAGAGGAACTTTCTATTTTTGATTTCAACAATTGATATCCATAGGAAATACAATTCAAATTCAAGGACTCCATTGTTTATTAAATTGAATGAATTCATGTTACAGATCGTTCATGGACTCTTTTTCATAATGAATATAATTATTAAGAAAGAAACAAAAGTTAATTTCAAGGTTATTGCATGAAAAATAGTCCCGGCAGCAACAAGAGCAGCCTAATTAACGTGTGGTGATTAGAAAGTCTCATTATTTAGGAATTAAACTAGTAGAATTTTGTAGGAAATGCAAACCATGATTAATGACTCCTTTGGCTGAAGAATTGATATAATTTAGAGTTTTTAAAGGTGTTTCTACTTGTTTCATTCAATTAATATAATAGTAATTTTTTTTTAGTCGCATGTGTTATATTCTGTGACCAATGTATCAAAAAGTGTGTTTTGAATCAAAAGTGGAGACTTGCTAACCAGAAATGATGAGAGGAACTTTCTATTTTTGATTTCAACAATTGATATCCGTAGGAAATACAATTCAAATTCAAGGACTCCATTGTTTATTAAATTGAATGAATTCATGTTACAGATCGTTCATGGACTCTTTTTTTCATAATGAATATAATTATTAAGAAAGAAACAAAAGTTAATTTCAAGGTTATTGCATGAAAAATATTCCCCGGCAGCAACAAGAGCAGCCTAATTAATGTGTGGTGATTAGAAAGTCTCATTATTTAGGAATTAAACTAGTAGAATTTTGTAGGAAATGCAAACCATGATTAATGACTCCTTTGGCTGAAGAATTGATATAATTTAGAGTTTTAAAGGTGTTTTGTACTTGTTTCATTCAATTAATATAATAGTTTTTTTTAGCCGCATGTGTTATATTCTATGACCAATGTATCAAAAAGTGTGTTTTGAATCAAAAGTGGAGACTTGCTAACCAGAAATGATGAGAGGAACTTTCTATTTTTGATTTCAACAATTGATATCAATAGGAAATACAATTCAAATTCAAGGACTCCATTGTTTATTAAATTGAATGAATTCATGTTACAGATCGTTCATGGACTCTTTTTTCATAATGAATATATTATTATTAAGAAAGAAACAAAAGTTAATTTCAAGGTTATTGCATGAAAAATATTTCCCGGCAGCAACAAGAGCAGCCTAATTAACGTGTGGTGATTAGAAAGTCTCATTATTTAGGAATTAAATACCAGTAGAATTTTGTAGGAAATGCAAACCATGATTAATGACTCCTTTGGCTGAAGAATTGATATAATTTAGAGTTTTAAAGGTGTTTGTACTTGTTTCATTCAATTAATATAATAGTTTTTTTTTAGCCGCATGTGTTTATATTCTATGATCAATGTATCAAAAAGTGTGTTTTGAATCAAAAGTGGAGACTTGCTTACCAGAAATGATGAGAGGAAACTTTCTATTTTTGATTTCAACAATTAATATCAATAGGAAATACAATTCAAATTCAAGGACTCCTATTGTTTATTAAATTGAATGAATTCATGTTACAGATCGTTCATGGACTCGTTTTCATAATGAATATAATTATTAAGAAAGAAACAAAAGTTAATTTCAAGGTTATTGCATGAAAAAAATATTCCCCGGCAGCAACAAGAGCAGCCTAATTAACGTGTGGTGATTTGAAAGTCTGATTATTTAGGAATTAAATAAGTTGACTTTTGTACGAAATTCAAAAACCATGATGAATGACTCCTTTGGCTGACGGATTTAAATAATTTAGAGTTTTAAAGGTATTTGTACTTGTTTCATTCAATTAATATAATAGTTTTTTTAGCCGCATGTGTTATATTCTATGATTAATGTATCAAAAAGTGTGTTTTTCAATCAAAAGAGGAGACTTGCTAACCAGAAATGATGAGAGGAACTTTCTATTTTTGATTTCAACAATTCATATCAATAGGAAATACCATTCAAATTCAAGGACTCCATTGTTTATTAAATTGAATGAATTCATGTTACAGATCGTTCATGGACTCTTTTTTCATAATGAATATAATTATTAAGAAACAAACAAAAGTTAATTTCAAGGTTATTGCATGAAAAAATATTCCCGGCAGCAACAAGAGCAGCCTAATTAACGTGTGGTGATTAGAAAGTCTCATTATTTAGGAATTAAACTAGTAGAATTTTGTAGGAAATGCAAACCATGATAAATGACTCCTTTGGCTGAAGAATTGATATAATTTAGAGTTTTAAAGGTGTTTTGTACTTGTTTCATTCAATTAATATAATAGTTTTTTTTAGCCGCATGTGTTTATATTCTGATGACCAATGTATCAAAAAGTGTGTTTTGACTCAAAAGTGGAGACTTGCTAACCAGAAATGATGAGAGGAACTTTCTATTTTTGATTTCAACAATTGATATCCGTAGGAAATACAATTCAAATTCAAGGGACTCCATTGTTTATTAAATTGAATGAATTCATGTTACAGATCGTTCATGGACTCTCTTTTTCATAATGAATATAATTATTAAGAAAGAAACAAACAAAAGTTAATTTCAAGGTTATTGCATGAAAAATATTCCCCCGGCAGCAACAAGAGCAGCCTAATTAACGTGTGGTGATTAGAAAGTCTCATTATTTAGGAATTAAACTAGTAGAATTTTGTAGGAAATGCAAAACCATGATTAATGACACCTTTGGCTGAAGAATTGATATAATTTAGAGTTTTAAAGGTGTTTCTACTTGTTTCATTCAATTAATATAATAGTTTTTTTAGTCGCATGTGTTATATTCTGTGACCAATGTATCAAAAAGTGTGTTTTGACTCAAAAGTGGAGACTTGCTAACCAGAAATGATGAGAGGAACTTTCTATTTTTGATTTCAACAATTGATATCCGTAGGAAATACAATTCAAATTCAAGGACTCCATTGTTTATTAAATTGAATGAATTCATGTTACAGATCGTTCATGGACTCTTTTTCATAATGAATATAATTATTAAGAAAGAAACAAAAGTTAATTTCAAGGTTATTGCATGAAAAATATTCCCGGCAGCAACAAGAGCAGCCTAATTAATGTGTGGTGATTAGAAAGTCTCATTATTTAGGAATTAAACTAGTAGAATTTTGTAGGAAATGCAAACCATGATTAATGACTCCTTTGGCTGAAGAATTGATATAATTTAGAGTTTTAAAGGTGTTTGTACTTGTTTCATTCAATTAATATAATAGTTTTTTTAGCCGCATGTGTTATATTATACGACCAATGTATCAAAAAGTGTGTTTTGACTCAAAAGTGGAGACTTGCTTACCAGAAATGATGAGAGGAACTTTCTATTTTTGATTCCAACAATTAATATCAATAGGAAATACAATTCAAATTCAAGGACTCTATTGTTTATTAAATTGAATGAATTCATGATACAGATCGTTCATGGACTCGTTTTCATAATGAATATAATTATTAAGAAAGAAACAAAAGTTAATTTCAAGGTTATTGCATGAAAAATATTCCCGGCAGCAACAAGAGCAGCCTAATTAATGTGTGGTGATTTGAAAGTCTGATTATTTAGGAATTAAATAAGTTGACTTTTGTACGAAATTCAAACCATGATGAATGACTCCTTTGGCTGACGGATTTAAATAGATTTAGAATTTTAAAGGTATTTGTACTTGTTTCATTCAATTAATATAATAGGTCGTTTAGCCGCATGTGTTATATTCTATGATTAATGTATCAAAAAGTGTGTTTTCAATCAAAAGAGGAGACTTGCTAACAAGAAATGATGAGAGCAACTTTCTATTTTTGATTTCAACAATTCATATCCATAGGAAATACCATTCAAATTCAAGGACTCCATTGTTTATTAAATTGAATGAATTCATGTTACAGATCGTTCATGGACTCTTTTTCATAATGAATATAATTATTAAGAAAGAAACAAAAGTTAATTTCAAGGTTATTGCATCAAAAATATTCCCGGCAGCAACAAGAGCAGCCTAATTAACGTGTGGTGATTAGAAAGTCTCATTATTTAGGAATTAAACCAGTAGAATTTTGTAGGAAATGCAAACCATGATTAATGACTCCTTTGGCTGAAGAATTGATATAATTTAGAGTTTTTTAAAGGTGTTTGTACTTGTTTCATTCAATTAATATAATAGTTTTTTTAGCCGCATGTGTTTATATTCTATGATCAATGTATAAAAAAGTGTGTTTTGAATCAAAAGTGGAGACTTGCTTAACCAGAAATGATGAGAGGAACTTTTTCTATTTTTGATTTCAACAATTAATATCAATAGGAAATACAATTCAAATTCAAGGACTCTATTGTTTATTAAATTGAATGAATTCATGATACAGATCGTTCATGGACTCGTTTTCATAATGAATATAATTATTAAGAAAGAAACAAAAGTTAATTTCAAGGTTATTGCATGAAAAAAAATATATTACCGGCAGCAACAAGAGCAGCCTAATTAACGTGTGGTGATTAGAAAGTCTCATTATTTAGGAATTAAAAAAAGTAGAATTTTGTAGGAAATGCAAACCATGATTAATGACTCCTTTGGCTGAAGAATTGATATAATTTAGAGTTTTAAAGGTGTTTGTACTTGTTTCATTCAATTAAATATAATAGGTTTTTTTTAGCCGCATGTGTTATATTCTATGACCAATGTATCAAAAAGTGTGTTTTGAATCAAAAGTGGAGACTTGCTAACCAGAAATGATGAGAGGAACTTTCTATTTTTGATTTCAACAATTGATATCAATAGGAAATACAATTCAAATTCAAGGACTCCATTGTTTTTATTAAATTGAATGAATTCATGTTACAGATCGTTCATGGACTCTTTTTCATAATGAATATAATTATTAAGAAAGAAACAAAAGTTAATTTCAAGGTTATTGCATGAAAAATATTCCCCGGCAGCAACAAGAGCAGCCTAATTAAACGTGTGGTGATTAGAAAGTCTCATTATTTAGGAATTAAACCAGTAGAATTTTGTAGGAAATGCAAACCATGATTAATGACTCCTTTGGCTGAAGAATTGATATAATTTAGAGTTTTAAAGGTGTTTGTACTTGTTTCATTCAATTAATATAATAGTTTTTTTTTAGCCGCATGTATATTATATTCTATGATCAATGTATCAAAAAAGTGTGTTTTGAATCAAAAGTGGAGACTTGCTTACCAGAAATGATGAGAGGAACTTTCTATTTTTGATTTCAACAATTAATATCAATAGGAAATACAATTCAAATTCAAGGACTCTATTGTTTATTAAATTGAATGAATTCATGATACAGATCGTTCATGGACTCGTTTTTTCATAATGAATATAATTATTAAGAGAGAAACAAAAGTTAATTTCAAGGTTATTGCATGAAAAAATAGTCCCGGCAACAACAAGAGCAGCCTAATTAACGTGCGGTGATTTGAAAGTCTGATTATTTAGGAATTAAATAAGTTGACTTTTGTACGAAATTCAAACCATGATGAATGACTCCTTTGGCTGACGGATTTAAATAGATTTAGAATTTTAAAGGTATTTGTACTTGTTTCATTCAATTAATATAATAGGTCGTTTAGCCGCATGTGTTATATTCTATGATTAATGTATCAAAAAGTGTGTTTTCAATCAAAAGAGGAGACTTGCTAACAAGAAATGATGAGAGGAACTTTCTCTTTTTGATTTCAACAATTCATATCCATAGGAAATACAATTCAAATTCAAGGACTCCATTGTTTATTAAATTGAATGAATTCATGTTACAGATCGTTCATGGACTCTTTTTCATAATGAATATAATTATTAAGAAATAAACAAAAGTTAATTTCAAGGTTATTGCATCAAAAAAATATTCCCGGCAGCAACAAGAGCAGCCTAATTAACGTGTGGTGATTAGAAAGTCTCATTATTTAGGAATTAAACCAGTAGAATTTTGTAGGAAATGCAAACCATCATTAATGACTCCTTTGGCTGAAGAATTGATATAATTTAGAGTTTTAAAGGTGTTTGTACTTGTTTCATTCAATTAATATAATATAGTTTTTTTAGCCGCATGTGTTATATTCTATGATCAATGTATCAAAAAAGTGTGTTTTGAATCAAAAGTGGAGACTTGCTTACCAGAAATGATGAGAGGAACTTTCTATTTTTGATTTCAACAATTAATATCAATAGGAAATACAATTCAAATTCAAGGACTCTATTGTTTATTAAATTGAATGAATTCATGATACAGATATTCATGGACTCTTTTTCATAATGAATATAATTATTAAGAAAGAAACAAAAGTTAATTTCAAGGTTATTGCATGAAAAATAGTACCGGCAGCAACAAGAGCAGCCTAATTAACGTGTGGTGATTTGAGAAAGTCTCATTATTTAGGAATTAAATAAGTTGAATTTTGTACGAAATTCAAACCATGATGAATGACTCCTTTGGCTGACGGATTTAAATAGATTTAGAATTTTAAAGGTGTTTGTACTTGTTTCATTCAATTAATATAATAGGTTTTTTTAGCCGCATGTGTTATATTCTATGATTAATGTATCAAAAAGTGTGTTTTCAATCAAAAGAGGAGACTTGCTAACCAGAAATGATGAGAGGAACTTTCTATTTTTGATTTCAACAATTCATATCCGTAGGAAATACAATTCAAATTCAAGGACTCCATTGTTTTATTAAATTGAATGAATTCATGTTACAGATCGTTCATGGACTCTTTTTCATAATGAATATTATAATTATTAAGAAAGAAACAAAAGTTAATTTCAAGGTTATTGCATGAAAAAATATTCCCGGCAGCAACAAGAGCAGCCTAATTAACGTGTGTGGTGATTAGAAAGTCTCATTATTTAGGAATTAAACCAGTAGAATTTTTTGTAGGAAATGCAAACCATGATTAATGACTCCTTTGGCTGAAGAATTGATATAATTTAGAGTTTTAAAGGTGTGTTTGTACTTGTTTCATTCAATTAATATAATAGTTTTTTTTTTAGCCGCATGTGTTATATTCTATGATCAATGTATCAAAAAGTGTGTTTTGAATCAAAAGTGGAGACTTGCTTAACCAGAAATGATGAGAGGAACTTTCTATTTTTGATTTCAACAATTAATATCAATAGGAAATACAATTCAAATTCAAGGACTCCATTGTTTATTAAATTGAATGAATTCATGATACAGATCGTTCATGGACTCTTTTTCATAATGAATATAATTATTAAAGAAGAAACAAAAGTTAATTTCAAGGTTATTGCATGAAAAATATTCCCGGCAAGCAACAAGAGCAGCCTAATTAACGTGCGTGATTTGAAAGTCTGATTATTTAGGAATTAAAATAAGTTGACTTTTGTACGAAATTCAAACCATGATTAATGACTCCTTTGGCTGACGGAATTAAATAGATTTAGAATTTTAAAGGTGTTTGTACTTGTTTCATTCAATTAATATAATAGTTTTTTTAGCCGCATGTGTTATATTCTATGACCAATGTATCAAAAAGTGTGTTTTCAATCAAAAGAGGAGACTTGCTAACCAGAAATGATGAGAGGAACTTTCTATTTTTGATTTCAACAATTGATATCCATAGGAAATACAATTCAAATTCAAGGACTCCATTGTTTATTAAATTGAATGAATTCATGTTACAGATCGTTCATGGACTCTTTTTTTCATAATGAATATAATTATTAAGAAAGAAACAAAAGTTAATTTCAAGGTTATTGCATGAAAAATATTCCCGGCAGCAGCAAAGAGCAGCCTAATTAACGTGTGGTGATTAGAAAGTCTCATTATTTAGGAATTAAAACTAGTAGAATTTTGTAGGAAATGCAAACCATGATTAATGACTCCTTTGGCTGAAGAATTGATATAATTTAGAGTTTTAAAGGTGTTTGTACTTGTTTCATTCAATTAATATAATAGTTTTTTTTTTAGCCGCATGTGTTATATTCTATGATCAATGTATCAAAAAGTGTGTTTTGAATCAAAAGTGGAGACTTGCTTACCAGAAATGATGAGAGGAACTTTCTATTTTTGATTTCAACAATTAATATCAATAGGAAATACAATTCAAATTCAAGGACTCTATTGTTTATTAAATTGAATGAATTCATGATACAGATCGTTCATGGACTCTTTTTTCATAATGAATATAATTATTAAGAAAGAAACAAAAGTTAATTTCAAGGTTATTGCATGAAAAATATTCCCGGCAACAACAAGAGCAGCCTAATTAATGTGTGGTGATTTGAAAGTCTGATTATTTAGGAATTAAATAAGTTGACTTTTGTACGAAATTCAAACCATGATGAATGACTCCTTTGGCTGACGGATTTAAATAGATTTAGAATTTTAAAGGTATTTGTACTTGTTTCATTCAATTAATATAATAGGTCGTTTAGCCGCATGTGTTATATTCTATGATTAATGTATCAAAAAAAGTGTGTTTTCAATCAAAAGAGGAGACTTGCTAACAAGAAATGATGAGAGCAACTTTCTATTTTTGATTTTTCAACAATTCATATCCCATAGGAAATACCATTCAAATTCAAGGACTCCATTGTTTATTAAATTGAATGAATTCATGTTACAGATCGTTCATGGACTCTTTTTTCATAATGAATATAATTATTAAGAAATAAACAAAAGTTAATTTCAAGGTTATTGCATCAAAAATATTCCCGGCAGCAACAAGAGCAGCCTAATTAACGTGTGGTGATTAGAAAGTCTCATTATTTAGGAAATTAAACCAGTAGAATTTTGTAGGAAATGCAAACCATCATTAATGACTCCTTTGGCTGAAGAATTGATATAATTTAGAGTTTTAAAGGTGTTTGTACTTGTTTCATTCAATTAATATAATAGTTTTTTTTTTAGCCGCATGTGTTATATTCTATGATCAATGTATAAAAAAGTGTGTTTTGAATCAAAAGTGGAGACTTGCTTACCAGAAATGATGAGAGGAACTTTCTATTTTTTTGATTTCAACAATTAATATCAATAGGAAATACAATTCAAATTCAAGGACTCTATTGTTTATTAAATTGAATGAATTCATGATACAGATCGTTCATGGACTCGTTTTTCATAATGAATATAATTATTAAGAGAGAAACAAAAGTTAATTTCAAGGTTATTGCATGAAAAATAGTACCGGCAACAACAAGAGCAGCCTAATTAACGTGCGGTGATTTGAAAGTCTGATTATTTAGGAATTAAAATAAGTTGACTTTTGTACGAAATTCAAACCATGATGAATGACTCCTTTGGCTGACGGATTTAAATAGATTTAGAATTTTAAAGGTATTTGTACTTGTTTCATTCAATTAATATAATAGGTCGTTTAGCCGCATGTGTTATATTCTATGATTAATGTATCAAAAAGTGTGTTTTCAATCAAAAAGAGGAGACTTGCTAACAAGAAATGATGAGAGCAACTTTCTATTTTTGATTTCAACAATTCATATCCATAGGAAATACCATTCAAATTCAAGGACTCCATTGTTTATTAAATTGAATGAATTCATGTTACAGATCGTTCATGGACTCTTTTTCATAATGAATATAATTATTAAGAAATAAACAAAAGTTAATTTCAAGGTTATTGCATGAAAAATATTCCCGGCAGCAACAAGAGCAGCCTAATTAACGTGTGGTGATTAGAAAGTCTCATTATTTAGGAATTAAACCAGTAGAATTTTGTAGGAAATGCAAACCATCATTAATGACTCCTTTGGCTGAAGAATTGATATAATTTAGAGTTTTAAAGGTGTTTGTACTTGTTTCATTCAATTAATATAATAGTTTTTTTTAGCCGCATGTGTGTTATATTCTATGATCAATGTATAAAAAAGTGTGTTTTGAATCAAAAGTGGAGACTTGCTTACCAGAAATGATGAGAGGAACTTTCTATTTTTGATTTCAACAATTAATATCAATAGGAAATACAATTCAAATTCAAGGACTCTATTGTTTATTAAATTGAATGAATTCATGATACAGATCGTTCATGGACTCGTTTTCATAATGAATATAATTATTAAGAGAGAAACAAAAGTTAATTTCAAGGTTATTGCATGAAAAATAGTACCGGCAACAACAAGAGCAGCCTAATTAACGTGCGGTGATTTGAAAGTCTGATTATTTAGGAATTAAATAAGTTGACTTTTGTACGAAATTCAAACCATGATGAATGACTCCTTTGGCTGACGGATTTAAATAGATTTAGAATTTTAAAGGTATTTTGTACTTGTTTCATTCATTCAAATATAATAGGTCGTTTTTAGCCGCATGTGTTATATTCTATGATTAATGTATCAAAAAGTGTGTTTTCAATCAAAAGAGGAGACTTGCTAACAAGAAATGATGAGAGCAACTTTCTATTTTTGATTTCAACAATTCATATCCATAGGAAATACCATTCAAATTCAAGGACTCCATTGTTTATTAAATTGAATGAATTCATGTTACAGATCGTTCATGGACTCTTTTTCATAATGAATATAATTATTAAGAAATAAACAAAAGTTAATTTCAAGGTTATTGCATCAAAAAAATATTCCCGGCAGCAACAAGAGCAGCCTAATTAACGTGTGGTGATTAGAAAGTCTCATTATTTAGGAATTAAACCAGTAGAATTTTGTAGGAAATGCAAACCATCATTAATGACTCCTTTGGCTGAAGAATTGATATAATTTAGAGTTTTAAAGGTGTTTGTACTTGTTTCATTCAATTAATATATATTAGTTTTTTTTTAGCCGCATGTGTTATATTCTATGATCAATGTATAAAAAAGTGTGTTTTGAATCAAAAGTGGAGACTTGCTTACCAGAAATGATGAGAGGAACTTTCTATTTTTGATTTCAACAATTAATATCAATAGGAAATACAATTCAAATTCAAGGACTCTATTGTTTATTAAATTGAATGAATTCATGATACAGATCGTTCATGGACTCTTTTTTCATAATGAATATAATTATTAAGAGAGAAACAAAAGTTAATTTCAAGGTTATTGCATGAAAAATAGTACCGGCAACAACAAGAGCAGCCTAATTAACGTGCGGTGATTTGAAAGTCTGATTATTTAGGAATTAAATAAGTTGACTTTTGTACGAAATTCAAACCATGATGAATGACTCCTTTGGCTGACGGATTTAAATAGATTTAGAATTTTAAAGGTATTTGTACTTGTTTCATTCAATTAATATAATAGGTCGTTTAGCCGCATGTGTTATATATTCTATGATTAATGTATCAAAAAAGTGTGTTTTCAATCAAAAGAGGGAGACTTGCTAACAAGAAATGATGAGAGCAACTTTCTATTTTTGATTTCAACAATTCATATCCATAGGAAATACCATTCAAATTCAAGGACTCCATTGTTTATTAAATTGAATGAATTCATGTTACAGATCGTTCATGGACTCTTTTTCATAATGAATATAATTATTAAGAAATAAACAAAAGTTAATTTCAAGGTTATTGCATCAAAAATATATTCCCGGCAGCAACAAGAGCAGCCTAATTAACGTGTGGTGATTAGAAAGTCTCATTATTTAGGAATTAAACCAGTAGAATTTTGTAGGAAATGCAAACCATCATTAATGACTCCTTTGGCTGAAGAATTGATATAATTTAGAGTTTTAAAGGTGTTTGTACTTGTTTCATTCAATTAATATAATAGTTTTTTTAGCCGCATGTGTTATATTCTATGATCAATGTATAAAAAAGTGTGTTTTGAATCAAAAGTGGAGACTTGCTTACCAGAAATGATGAGAGGAACTTTCTATTTTTGATTTCAACAATTAATATCAATAGGAAATACAATTCAAATTCAAGGACTCTATTGTTTATTAAATTGAATGAATTCATGATACAGATCGTTCATGGACTCGTTTTCATAATGAATATAATTATTAAGAGAGAAACAAAAGTTAATTTCAAGGTTATTGCATGAAAAATAGTACCGGCAACAACAAGAGCAGCCTAATTAACGTGCGGTGATTTGAAAGTCTGATTATTTAGGAATTAAATAAGTTGACTTTTGTACAAAATTCAAACCATGATGAATGACTCCTTTGGCTGACGGATTTAAATAGATTTAGAATTTTAAAGGTATTTGTACTTGTTTCATTCAATTAATATAATAGGTCGTTTAGCCGCATGTGTGTTATATTCTATGATTAATGTATCAAAAAGTGTGTTTTCAATCAAAAGAGGAGACTTGCTAAGAAAAATGATGAGAGCAACTTTCTATTTTTGATTTCAACAATTCATATCCATAGGAAATACCATTCAAATTCAAGGACTCCATTGTTTATTAAATTGAATGAATTCATGTTACAGATCGTTCATGGACTCTTTTTTCATAATGAATATAATTATTAAGAAATAAACAAAAGTTAATTTCAAGGTTATTGCATCAAAAAAATATTCCCGGCAGCAACAAGAGCAGCCTAATTAACGTGTGGTGATTAGAAAGTCTCATTATTTAGGAATTAAACCAGTAGAATTTTGTAGGAAATGCAAACCATCATTAATGACTCCTTTGGCTGAAGAATTGATATAATTTTAGAGTTTTAAAGGTGTTTGTACTTGTTTCATTCAATTAATATAATAGTTTTTTTTAGCCGCATGTGTTATATTCTATGATCAATGTATAAAAAAAAGTGTGTTTTGAATCAAAAGTGGAGACTTGCTTACCAGAAATGATGAGAGGAACTTTCTATTTTGATTTCAACAATTAATATCAATAGGAAATACAATTCAAATTCAAGGACTCTATTGTTTATTAAATTGAATGAATTCATGATACAGATCGTTCATGGACTCGTTTTTCATAATGAATATAATTATTAAGAAAGAAACAAAAGTTAATTTCAAGGTTATTGCATGAAAAATAGTTCCCGGCAACAACAAGAGCAGCCTAAATTAACGTGGTGGTGATTTGAAAGTCTGATTATTTAGGAATTAAATAAGTTGACTTTTTGTACGAAATTCAAAACCATGATGAATGACTCCTTTGGCTGACGGATTTAAATAGATTTAGAATTTTAAAGGTATTTGTACTTGTTTCATTCAATTAATATATAATAGGTCGTTTAGCCGCATGTGTTATATTCTATGATTAATGTATCAAAAAGTGTGTTTTCAATCAAAAGAGGAGACTTGCTAACAAGAAATGATGAGAGGAACTTTCTATTTTTGATTTCAACAATTCATATCCATAGGAAATACAATTCAAATTCAAGGACTCCATTGTTTATTAAATTGAATGAATTCATGTTACAGATCGTTCATGGACTCTTTTTCATAATGAATATAATTATTAAGAAATAAACAAAAGTTAATTTCAAGGTTATTGCATCAAAAAATATTCCCCGGCAGCAACAAGAGCAGCCTAATTAACGTGTGGTGATTAGAAAGTCTCATTATTTAGGAATTAAACCAGTAGAATTTTGTAGGAAATGCAAACCATCATTAATGACTCCTTTGGCTGAAGAATTGATATAATTTAGAGTTTTAAAGGTGTTTTTGTACTTGTTTCATTCAATTAATATAATAGTTTTTTTAGCCGCATGTGTTATATTCTATGATCAATGTATAAAAAAAAAGTGTGTTTTGAATCAAAAGTGGAGACTTGCTTACCAGAAATGATGAGAGGAACTTTCTATTTTTGATTTCAACAATTAATATCAATAGGAAATACAATTCAAATTCAAGGACTCTATTGTTTATTAAATTGAATGAATTCATGATACAGATCGTTCATGGACTCGTTTTCATAATGAATATAATTATTAAGAGAGAAACAAAAGTTAATTTCAAGGTTATTGCATGAAAAATAGTACCCGGCACGGCAACAAAGAGCAGCCTAATTAACGTGCGGTGATTTGAAAGTCTGATTATTTAGGAATTAAATAAGTTGACTTTTGTACGAAATTCAAACCATGATGAATGACTCCTTTGGCTGACGGATTTAAATAGATTTAGAATTTTAAAGGTATTTGTACTTGTTTCATTCAATTAATATAATAGGTCGTTTAGCCGCATGTGTTATATTCTATGATTAATGTATCAAAAAGTGTCTTTTCAATCAAAAGAGGAGACTTGCTAACCAGAAATGATGAGAGGAACTTTCTATTTTTGATTTCAACAATTGATATCCGTAGGAAATACAATTCAAATTCAAGGACTCCATTGTTTATTAAATTGAATGAATTCATGTTACAGATCGTTCATGGACTCTTTTTCATAATGAATATAATTATTAAGAAACAAACAAAAGTTAATTTCAAGGTTATTGCATGAAAAATATTCCCGGCAGCAACAAGAGCAGCCTAATTAACGTGTGGTGATTAGAAAGTCTCATTATTTAGGAATTAAACTAGTAGAATTTTGTAGGAAATGCAAACCATGATTAATGACACCTTTGGCTGAAGAATTGATATAATTTAGAGTTTTAAAGGTGTTTCTACTTGTTTCATTCAATTAATATAATAGTTTTTTTAGTCGCATGTGTTATATTCTGTGACCAATGTATCAAAAAGTGTGTTTTGACTCAAAAGTGGAGACTTGCTAACCAGAAATGATGAGAGGAACTTTCTATTTTTGATTTCAACAATTGATATCCGTAGGAAATACAATTCAAATTCAAGGACTCCATTGTTTATTAAATTGAATGAATTCATGTTACAGATCGTTCATGGACTCTTTTTCATAATGAATATAATTATTAAGAAACAAACAAAAGTTAATTTCAAGGTTATTGCATGAAAAATATTCCCGGCAGCAACAAGAGCAGCCTAATTAACGTGTGGTGATTAGAAAGTCTCATTATTTAGGAATTAAACTAGTAGAATTTTGTAGGAAATGCAAACCATGATTAATGACACCTTTGGCTGAAGAATTGATATAATTTAGAGTTTTAAAGGTGTTTCTACTTGTTTCATTCAATTAATATAATAGTTTTTTTAGTCGCATGTGTTATATTCTGTGACCAATGTATCAAAAAGTGTGTTTTGACTCAAAAGTGGAGACTTGCTAACCAGAAATGATGAGAGGAACTTTCTATTTTTGATTTCAACAATTGATATCCGTAGGAAATACAATTCAAATTCAAGGACTCCATTGTTTATTAAATTGAATGAATTCATGTTACAGATCGTTCATGGACTCTTTTTCATAATGAATATAATTATTAAGAAAGAAACAAAAGTTAATTTCAAGGTTATTGCATGAAAAATATTCCCGGCAGCAACAAGAGCAGCCTAATTAATGTGTGGTGATTAGAAAGTCTCATTATTTAGGAATTAAACTAGTAGAATTTTGTAGGAAATGCAAACCATGATTAATGACTCCTTTGGCTGAAGAATTGATATAATTTAGAGTTTTAAAGGTGTTTGTACTTGTTTCATTCAATTAATATAATATAATAGTTTTTTTAGCCGCATGTGTTATATTCTATGACCAATGTATCAAAAAGTGTGTTTTGACTCAAAAGTGGAGACTTGCTTAACCAGAAATGATGAGAGGAACTTTCTATTTTTGATTTCAACAATTAATATCCAATAGGAAATACAATTCAAATTCAAGGACTCTATTGTTTATTAAATTGAATGAATTCATGTTACAGATCGTTCATGGACTCTTTTTCATAATGAATATAATTATTAAGAAAGAAAAAACAAAAGTTAATTTCAAGGTTATTGCATGAAAAAATATTCCCCTGGCAGCAACAAGAGCAGCCTAATTAACGTGTGGTGATTTGAAAGTCTGATTATTTAGGAATTAAATAAGTAGAATTTTGTAGGAAATGCAAACCATGATGAATGACTCCTTTGGCTGAGAATAAATATAGATTTAGAATTTTTAAAGGTGTTTGTACTTGTTTCATTCAATTAATATAATAGGTTTTTTTTAGCGCATGTGTTATATTATTCTGACCAATGTATCAAAAAGTGTGTTTTCAATCAAAAGAGGAGACTTGCTAACAAGAAATGATGAGAGGAACTTTCTATTTTTGATTTCAACAATTGATATCCATAGGAAATACAATTCAAATTCAAGGACTCCATTGTTTATTAAATTGAATGAATTCATGTTACAGATCGTTCATGGACTCTTTTTCATAATGAATATAATTATTAAGAAACAAACAAAAGTTAATTTCAAGGTTATTGCATGAAAAATATTTCCCGGGCAGCAACAAGAGCACAGCCTAATTAAACGTGTGTGGTGATTAGAAAGTCTCATTATTTAGGAATTAAACTAGTAGAATTTTGTAGGAAATGCAAACCATGATTAATGACTCCTTTGGCTGAAGAATTGATATAATTTAGAGTTTTTAAAAGTGTGTTTGTACTTGTTTCATTCAATTAATATAATAGTTTTTTTTTAGCCGCATGTGTTATATTCTATGATCAATGTATAAAAAAAAGTGTGTTTTGAATCAAAAGTGGAGACTTGCTTACCAGAAATGATGAGAGGAACTTTCTATTTTTGATTTCAACAATTAATATCAATAGGAAATACAATTCAAATTCAAGGACTCTATTGTTTATTAAATTGAATGAATTCATGATACAGATCGTTCATGGACTCGTTTTCATAATGAATATAATTATTAAGAGAGAAACAAAAGTTAATTTCAAGGTTATTGCATGAAAAAATAGTTCCCGGCAAGCAACAACAAGAGCAGCCTAATTAACGTGCGGTGATTTGAAAGTCTGATTATTTAGGAATTAAATAAGTTGACTTTTGTACGAAATTCAAACCATGATGAATGACTCCTTTGGCTGACGGATTTTAAATAGATTTAGAATTTTAAAGGTATTTGTACTTGTTTCATTCAATTAATATAATAGGTTCGTTTAGCCGCATGTGTTATATTCTATGATTAATGTATCAAAAAGTGTGTTTTCAATCAAAAGAGGAGACTTGCTAACAAGAAATGATGAGAGCAACTTTCTATTTTTGATTTCAACAATTCATATCCATAGGAAAATACAATTCAAATTCAAGGACTCCATTGTTTATTAAATTGAATGAATTCATGTTACAGATCGTTCATGGACTCTTTTTCATAATGAATATAATTATTAAGAAATAAAAAAAAAGTTAATTTCAAGGTTATTGCATGAAAAAATATTCCCCGGCAGCAACAAGAGCAGCCTAATTAACGTGTGGTGATTAGAAAGTCTCATTATTTAGGAATTAAAACCAGTAGAATTTTGTAGGAAATGCAAACCATCATTAATGACTCCTTTGGCTGAAGAATTGATATAATTTAGAGTTTTAAAAGTGTTTTGTACTTGTTTCATTCAATTAATATAATAGTTTTTTTAGCCGCATGTGTGTTATATTATTCTATGATCAATGTATAATAAAAAAAGTGTGTTTTGAATCAAAAGTGGAGACTTGCTTACCAGAAATGATGAGAGGAACTTTCTATTTTTTTGATTTCAACAATTAATATCAATAGGAAATACAATTCAAATTCAAGGACTCTATTGTTTATTAAATTGAATGAATTCATGATACAGATCGTTCATGGACTCTTTTTTCATAATGAATATAATTATTAAGAAGAAAAAAAAAGTTAATTTCAAGGTTATTGCATGAAAAAAATTACCCGGCAACAACAAGAGCAGCCTAATTAACGTGCGGTGATTTGAAAAAGTCTGATTATTTAGGAATTAAATAAGTTGACTTTTGTACGAAATTCAAACCATGATGAATGACTCCTTTGGCTGACGGATTTAAATAGATTTAGAATTTTAAAGGTATTTGTACTTGTTTCATTCAATTAATATAATAATTCGTTTTTTAGCCGCATGTGTTAATATATTCTATGATTAATGTATCAAAAAGTGTGTTTTTCAATCAAAAGAGGAGACTTGCTAACAAGAAATGATGAGAGGAACTTTCTATTTTTTGATTTCAACAATTCATATATCAATAGGAAATACAATTCAAATTCAAGGACTCCATTGTTTATTAAATTGAATGAATTCATGTTACAGATCGTTCATGGACTCTTTTTTCATAATGAATATAAATTATTAAGAAATAAACAAAAGTTAATTTCAAGGTTATTGCATGAAAAATATTCCCGGCAGCAACAAGAGCAGCCTAATTAACGTGTGGTGATTAGAAAGTCTCATTATTTAGGAATTAAACCAAGTAGAATTTTTGTAGGAAATGCAAACCATGATTAATGACTCCTTTGGCTGAAGAATTGATATAATTTAGAGTTTTAAAGGTGTTTGTACTTGTTTCATTCAATTAATATAATAGTTTTTTTAGCCGCATGTGTTATATTCTATGATCAATGTATCAAAAAGTGTGTTTTTGAATCAAAAAGTGGAGACTTGCTAACCAGAAATGATGAGAGGAACTTTCTATTTTTGATTTCAACAATTAATATCAATAGGAAATACAATTCAAATTCAAGGACTCTATTGTTTATTAAATTGAATGAATTCATGATACAGATCGTTCATGGACTCTTTTTCATAATGAATATAATTATTATTAAGAAAGAAACAAAAGTTAATTTCAAGGTTATTGCATGAAAAATATTCCCGGCAGCAACAAGAGCAGCCTAATTAACGTGCGGTGATTTGAAAGTCTCATTATTTAGGAATTAAATAAGTTGACTTTTGTACGAAATTCAAACCATGATGAATGACTCCTTTGGCTGACGGATTTATAAATAGATTTAGAGTTTTTAAAGGTGTTTGTACTTGTTTCATTCAATTAATATAATAGTTCGTTTAGCCGCATGTGTTATATTCTATGATTAATGTATCAAAAAGTGTGTTTTGAATCAAAAGAGGAGACTTGCTAAACAGAAATGATGAGAGGAACTTTCTATTTTTGATTTCAAACAATTCATATCCATAGGAAATACAATTCAAATTCAAGGACTCCTATTGTTTTATTAAATTGAATGAATTCATGTTACAGATCGTTCATGGACTCTTTTTTCATAATGAATATAATTATTAAAAATAAACAAAAGTTAATTTCAAGGTTATTGCATGAAAAATATTCCCGGGCAGCAACAAGAGCAGCCTAATTAACGTGTGGTGATTAGAAAAGTCTCATTATTTAGGAATTAAACCAGTAGAATTTTGTAGGAAATTGATAAAATTTAGAGATTTAGATCTCTTTTTGTACTCTCTTTTCAATACTTAATATAATAGTTTATTTTTAGAATAAACATGGTTATATTCGTATGGTAAATGAATCTCAAAGTTGTTTGCAGAAAAATAGTACCCTTGCCACCTACATACAAGAGCAGCCTAATTAACTCTCCTGTGATTCTGAAAGTCTGATTCTCTTAGGAATTAAACAAGTTGAAATTTTGTTACGGAAAATGCAAGCCATTGACTGAATGACCCTTCTCTTTAAGGTGGATGATTTAAATAGATTTAGAATTTTAACATCAGGTTGTATTTGTACTTGTTTCATTCAATTAATATAATCAGTGTCCGTTTATCTCGTCATGTGTTATCTATTCTATGATCAACGTATCTTAATAAAGTGTCCCTTTCAATCAAAAGAAGAGAGACTTGCTCAAAACAAAGAAAATCTTGATGACAGAAGGAGCTAACTTCCTATTTTTTGATTTCAACAAAACATATCCATAGGAAATACGATTCAACTTCAAGGACTCCTATTGTTTTTATTTAAATTGAATGTAATTCCATGTTACAGATCGTTCATTGACTCTTTTTCATACTGAATATAATTTATTAAGAAATAAACAAAAGTAATATCAAGGATTAATTGCATCAAGAAATATTCCCGGGCAGCAACAAGAGC